>CM076076.1:637500-967500 GCA_038088235.1 Zacco platypus | reverse complement strand
TCTCCGTCATCTTTGTTTGCTACCGCCTGACCCAGCCTGTATGACTATTCTGTTCTTCAATAAAAGCCTGCAGTTGGATCTCATCCGCGTTCGGCCCTCATTACACACACACTGTTAAAACCATCTATCTTCAGTTGATTTGATGTGGCTGAAGTCAGTTGTAGTTCTTGTGTTTCTCTTTTCTTCAGTGATTCTGCTTGTTAACAGCAGGTGTTCATCATTAATGTTCAATTATCACTTAATTAATTGCTTAATTATCTCATTAACTTTAACTCTGCTTCAGTGTTACTTTAACACTATTTAGAGAGGGACCAGATGTTCTCTGAGCAGAGTTGATTTAACTCTGGGGATTTTGCTGTGTGTACGGCCGCTTGCACATCGTTGCCGCTTTCATGTGTCTCTCATTGAAGATGAACTAGAGACTTGTGATTTGCGTGTCCCGTGACCTGTCTTTATGTGGAAGTGGACTACTGCCGGCCCAATTTATCAGCGGCCCACCAGGAATTCTCCGAATCTTCCATGGGATATTCTTACTATATAATTTAATATAGCATGCATTTGCAGTTAGTGGTTACGTGCTTTCAATGTTTTTTACATTGCAGAATGAAACAAAAAATGTAAAAATCCGAGAACGTGCTCGAACATGAATTTATTTTAGTGCAAATTCATTAATAAATCAATTAAACCTCCAGTCTCACATGCATCTCAAAGATGGAGTTTAATTGCGAGTGTGAAGTGGGGGCGGCATGACGGTGTTTTCTAAACTGTTCAGATTACAGTTACTTGAGGTCAGCTTGTTACAAACAATAGAGATATTATCTGTTAACTATTTTTTAGCAGAACATATTCATTATTATCATTATTAATTGTTGTGGTATTTACTCTTCATATCTTTTGTTAATGAATGTCATTGATTTTACTATAACTGTGTCTTCTTTGTGTTGATGATCAGACTCTTCTAGTGGTCCAGACTCTCACAAATCCTTCAGATGAATCAGTTGACCGACTCCCTTCAGTTTATATTAGTTCTGAATTATTGAGCAGCTCTTTTGGAGAGTTCTTAAATTAAGATGGTGTTCTTGACTGGTGGCCCGTATTACAGAGGGGTCAGAGGTCATCTGATCCACTCATGTCCACACCTTCAGTGACACGTGATCAGAGATCACTACGTCACCGGTGAATGGATAAAGAATCACTACACCTCAGTTGATGTTGCTGAAAACTTTGTTGTCACAAGCCGGGCTTGAACTCGGGTCTCTGGGTTGAAGGTGCGATCTACCACAGAGCCACGAGAGTGGTAAGGTTGGACCCAAACGAGAACACTCAAGGCAGATTTTCAGGAAGATTTTTTCAGATAGATTTATTAAACAAAAAGGGACTTTGCAGGAATAATCAAACCAAAGTTCTTCTCAGATAGAGGTATAATAAACAAGAACACAAATGAGCAAATAAAAACTCCACGAGGGGAGAAAACAAAATCAGAGAGCAGTTACAACAAAGCGTGGAACTCAAAATACCTTCACTAGAGAGGCTACAGCAAATCCAGACAATTAAATACACTGGGGGACATGGGGCACAGGTGAGCAGGATAACGCTAACAAGGTAACATGAGGGGACCTCTAGAGGCACAGAGACACACTACAGGAGGCAGGATGCTGACAATTAACTTCCAAAAACAACAATTGAGCAGTTCCCACTCTTTTTCAAAAAGAATTTGTTAAAACACCATTAGTGATATCTTATTGGATCCCTTTATTAAATGGTAAGGTGATTTGCTGTGATAATGCGGTTGATCATATTAGAAATAAGGTTAAAGAAATATAATCCAAATCATTAAAGATTAAAAAAAAAAAAAAAAAACTCTTTACTGTTCATGAAAATACTTTACAATAGGCTAACAGAAAAAGTACAATGACAAAATAAATGCAATGTCTAGTTTTGGTTTAGTTCAGGTTTCATTGTTATTGTCAGTGTCTTGTTTGTTTATCCATGTGCTCCAGTTGTCATGTGATTCCCCTGTGTGTCATGTGATCCTGTAACCCTGTAACCACTGTGGCGAGTCTATGTTGGTCAAGTCAAGTCAAGTCAAGTCTTTGGATTTATGATTTGTGTTGGACAATAAAGCTGCACTTGGGTTCAAACTTAAACTCGTCTCCAGTGGATCTATGTTACGCCTATATTGTATTGAAAGACACAGACATTTATAAATGAAAATATTCTGTGTTCAAACCTCTCTCTGATGGGAAAATGAACTCTTTGGTTTCACTGATTGTCTTGAAGAAGATAAAAGTGCCTTTATTTATTAAATAATCAAATATTACATTAATGTAAGTTTTCTCATCAGAAACCCAATTTTATGGATAATGCTGTATGTAAACAGTATTAGAGACTCTGAATAAGAAAACTATCAAGACTGTAAAAAAATTGTGAGATTTACAAAGAATATATTTGTATTTATGTTTATACTTCAATGCAGCTTCACTCTGATTTTTATATTATTTTCTCTCCTACTCTGTTAGCGAATTATGTGTATGATATAAACTGTCTATGAGTCTATGAGACAACTTCTGCTAAGATGTAAATTAAAATAATAATAATAATAATAAAAAGCACTTAACTTTAAAAGAAAACTATTGAAAAAAAACTTCACTGGAAAAGAACTTAACCAAAAACTAAAAAAAAACTTAAAACTGAAAAAAAAAAAAAAAAAACCCACTTGAAATTCTAGTGTACTGAGCATTTAAACTGAGGTTTGTCCAACCTCTTTGAGGAGTTCTGACCAATTAGATACAGTCTTTGCTTCAGAGGTGACTTTCTCCTCCCCTGGTCGTTTATGACCTGTTATCTGAACTTTCAGATTGGTACAGAGGGTACAGTTTAGTCTTGATTACTCTAAAAAGAATACAATGCATTTACACAGATTTCATTCAAGCCATATTTTGAGTTCTGAGAGGAGATTCAGTTTCATTACAAACAACACATACTTTCCATCAACTCTTCAAAAGTTATAACAATTACATGAATTGTGAGTGATCTGCGCATAACAGGTCACATGTATAATGTGTATGCATGACATGGAATTGTGCAGTCGAACGTTGTTTGATTACAAATCCGTTTAGAATGGTTTTGGAAACACTTAATGCATATGTGCTTAAATGCTAATGTGGCCTGTTTTACGTTCAATACGTTCATTGATCTTGGGTCCTGTGATGATTTGGGCTGAGATGAGTTTATATGGAATTATGTTTGAATGAATCATTTGGAAGATTCATTTTTCTGGTTCGTCCTCAATTCCTACAACTCTTTTCTTTTTATTTTATATATAATTTATTTTCTCTTTATTTTTGGTACAGTGTGCCTAATGTTCAACTTTTGCGTTTGTAATAAGTCAGTTGTGCTCAGACTGTGCTGATGTCAGTTCATCATCTGTCACAGTTTACTTTCAGTTTCCTGAAAAAAAAACAAAAAACCTTTTTTTCCTCATTTGAAGTTTCTGTCAGTTCTCCGGATGTAAATGTTCATGCATGAATGTAAGTTCATTTCTCTTTATATTTCTCTCTTATACTGTGATGTATTAACACTTTAATGTCATAACTGTTCATCCGATCGTTGTTCTTCAGTTCATATCGTGAGTAATATATGTGGAGGAGTGATGCGCGTGTAATTCATATGTTAAGTGTCATTTACCGTGTTATAGGTGATATTAACATATATAGATGATGTTTAGGTGGCTGAGGAGAATCTTTATGTTACTGTATGCAGACAGATTCTTGTTTATTCCAGACTAAACCACATTTACCACATCTGTTATCCTAATGTTTGTGTTAATGTACATTGGCACACATCAGGAAGAGATTTAAACAGATCTTCTGTTTCCTGTCGCACTTCCTGCTGGAGTTCCTCAGTGGACCAGCGTTCAACCTGAACTCCAGAGAATACAGTCCTTGACTGACTAATAATAATTATTAGTAGTACTAAATAAAAATATTACAAAATAAGAATATTGCTATAAATAAAATAAAAATACAGTATTTAGGAATAATTATAATAATATACTAATTAAAATAATATGATAATTCTATTTGAAAGAAAACTTTTATTTTATGGGAAAAATGCAGGTGGCCTGTAAGGAACATTTCAGTAGAGAAAAATATATGGATTATGAGATGTTTTCATATTTTTACTCAAAAGAGTGTGTTGTGAGGCTGTGAGGATTATTGAGCGCTATAAACACATGTAATGTTTCATTTATACTGGAAGCTGGAGGGTGTCCTCGCACAGAAAGACCAAATATGACTCATAGAAGTAATATAAAGTAATATATAGGTTTTTTGAATGGGATTTTGGTTAAATGGCTGAAATAATGTCTATGGTGTAGAAGATACTTTCACATTTTATTCTACAACATAAAATACATCAGTATTAACCAGAGCTTAAAAACAACAACAAAATTCAATCGGTTCACTCTGAGTAGAATCAGTATTTTAACATTTCTACTCATGCGTTCCATCTGTATTATTACCATTCTGAAACCGCCTTTATTAGAAAAATTACTGCTTAATAACGTTATTTTTTTCTTTCTTTTTCTGCCTGTACTTTAATAATAATATGCTACTCGTATAAAATTTAGTTTTTGAGAAGAAAAAAAGATTAGTCACGTATATGTCACATTTCATTATTACATTCTAAAAAATGCTGTGTTAAAACAACCCAAGTTGGGTTGAAAATGGACAAACCCACACTGTAAAAAATTGTGCTGTAAAATAACAGTAATCTACTGGCAGCATGGTTGCCATTAATGTACTGTTAATTTACAGCCCTCTACCGTAAATTTACAGCTCTTTTATTTTACTGTATGTTACCGTAATGCTACCATGGAAATTAACTTATTTAATTTGGGAAGCTGTTTTGCTACAAACAGTTTGTGTTCGCAGTTAAGAAACATTCCTTTTCAGTTGATTCAAATGAAACAAATTCACAGTACTAATGCTGTGTAAATACTATTTTTCAACTTAATGCATAACACCAAAATAATAAAACATGACTTCAACTCAAATCTTTGCAGCTTGTCTAAGCTAGCAATAGCACAAATATATGTGCTAAAGTACTTAATAAACAGCTTATCACTGCATAAACAACTACAGTTACTGTAGTTTCAGTGTTTCTCAGCTCATTATTGACTGAAGCACAGGCTCTACTCTCCAGCACAATGGTGACCCACAAAACTGATTCATTAAACTAACAGATCTCTCCTATATCATACTGTACAAAAACACAAAACACTTCAGTATTTACTCTCCTTATCTGTTATTGACTGATAAGTAACTTTTTTCTATTAACTTTCACTAATTTTTCAGTCAAATGAACTTGTTTTGTATAGTAAATCTGACTGTTACGTTCAACAGAATATTACTGTTTTTCTTCCTTCATTTTATGGTAATTTGCTGTAAGCAAGGTTGGCTGTAAATTGCTGTTTTTAAACAGTTTGTTGCATAAATTAATTTACAGAATATTACTGTTTTTCCTTGATTTTACAGTAATCTACTGGCAGCTGTGGTTGCCATTAAATTGCTGTTTTTTTACAGTGCATAGCCATAAATTAATTTACAGTTGATTACTGTTAAATTACGTTTCACTCTGTGTTTTTTTCCATCTCACACCTTTAACCCTTTAAACCCCACAACAAAATCTTCAGTTTTAAATGATCACTTGATTGTGTCCACACTACAGAGTAACACTGAAGCAGTGCTGAAGTTAATGAGACAACAGTTAATGAGATAATTAAGTGATAATTGAGAATTAGTGATGAACACCTGCTGTTAACAAGCAGAATCACTGAAGGAAAATTAACAAGAACAGAAAAAAACAGCAGAAACACAATAACTTCAACAGACTTCCAGCCACAGCCTTAGATGAAATCAGCTGAAGATAAAAGACATTAAATATCTCAAGATCTCAGCAGAGGAGGATTAAACAATATAAATAGCATTACTAGCTTCACTTATTACTAAACAGGTTGACTTTATTTCTGTGAAATAACTACAGAAGTTCTTATTGAGAATTAACAGAGCTTCAGATGCTGTTTTGTTTCATTTGATGTTACCATGATGGAGGTCAGTGTTTGCTTTAGTTGGGTTCTTGACCCTTGTCTTTTTAACATTAGAGTTTCTTTGCATGTTGTAACTGTGTGTTTTCCAGACACAATTGTTATAGTACTAAAGCCTAAGGACATCATGCTTAGGCATTGTTGGTTACGTACTGATTTTTATAATTATCATGCAAATCTCTATGTAAACTGAATCAAATCAGCATCAAATCCATTATCATAAGTGTTTGCAGATTTTTCTTTTCCAAATGAAGTTAAATTTTATTGTCACCACTTAAAATCATGCAGTTCCATTTATTAAGACTCATTTACAGATAAATGTGTGAACTGTGGCATAAACAGAGAATTCAAGAATCAGCGTATGAATCTCAACAACAAACTTTTTGACAAACAACATAAACATAAAACAAACAAAATAAAAGATCAACTCTGGACATCATGAAAGACATTACTAAAAGTCAGCACAAAAGCAACAGTAAAAATCAAGGCAGTAAGAATTAGAGAAAATAACCAGACTATTCAGCAACATAATTTATTCATGCCGCAATGCATGCTGGGAGTTTTGTACCCAGCATGCATTACAGCAAGAAGCTTTTGATTGTCACCATTGTTGAGATTCATATCCCAATTGTTGATGTCTGTGTGACTCTGAGCTAAACAGTTTTTCATAATGTTATTTACACAAGCTGTTAACAAATTACTTCATATTATTTGTCTTTCATATTAATGATAAATTTCTTGATCACAATACCACAATTAAAATTATAGAACCATATAAACTCTGATGAGATTAACAAACTTGGCCAAAAAATGCTAATTTCGACTATTAATAAACAACTGATCTCTTTTGATCACAGCTCCATCTGGTTTCTCAACTATAACAAATGTGCTTTAATAACACTGTTACAGCTGGCAAAGTAAACTTATCATTTACAAATCAAAGATCAAGATCCCAACTAAACCAACACTGATCTCTATCATGGTAACGTCAAACGACAATAAAACAACATCTGAACCTCTGTTAGTTCTCAATATGAACTTCTGTACACATGACAGAATAAAGTCAGTCTGTTTAGTAATAAGTGAATCAGGTAATGCTGTTTGTGGAGTTGATTAATCAGATCTTGAGAGATTTAATGGAGTTTATCTTCAATTGATTTAATATTTTTTCTGTTCTTGTTTCTCTTTCTATCAGTGATTCTGCTTGTAAACAGCAGGTGTTCATCAGTGTCTGAATTCACTCTTTTTTTTCATTCACTCTGTCAAGTGGACTATATTAGTGAACTAGTGTAGGGAATAGTGAATGAGGGTATAGCATGTAATTTGGAACACAGCCTCTGAGTGTCGCCTTTGAGCGCTTTTAATTCACAGTGTGTTGCTGAAGGCTATTTTCTAGAAAACTTCAAATATTACCCAGAATGCGTTGTTTCTACGGCATATTACTGTTTTAATGGAAAATAGCATGTTATTGTTGAAATTTGGCTGTTTTTTTACAGCAATTTTTTACAGTGCAGCAATTGGGTTGTTTTAACCCAGAGGTTGGGTTAAATGTTTGCCCAACAGTTTTATTGAACTCCGCTATTGTTTAAAAATGACTATTTCTTGCTTAAAATCAGTGTTTGAAATGGGCCGGTTCGTGTCGGTTTCTCAGCACCACTTTTTCCTTGTGGCACTTCTGACATGTCCGGAAGCCGCCGCACCCTCCCTTCTTCAGGAACACGCTTTGAACTGAGCGTCTGGAGCACCAGCACTTTTATTTCTCCACTTCAAGCACTGACCCAAAGTGTGTTGGAAATTAACAGTTATTAAATTGCTTATTAATAAATGTTCACCTTTTGGTTATTAATGTTGCCTCTAGTGATCATGTGACTTATTTTTAATTTCCAACCTATTTTGAGTTCATTTTAAGCCAGTAGTAATTTTCAACTGCCCAGCACGTTGGGAAAACCCAAACATTTGGGTTTGTCCATTTTCAAACCAACTTGGAATGTATTTAACTCAACAGTGCAGAAATAATGTAGAATGCTGGTAAATAAAGCAAACTGTTTTCAAACATTATAAACACAGCAATAGTCTATTTTAGTTCCCCTCACTCCACAAATCCTCTACAGTTTACAGTATTCAGGCTATAAACATCAAGCCACAATGAATTAAAGTGAAACTGAAGCTACGTCTCTCATTCAGCACGAATCCAAATGTTTCAACAAAACAAAATATCTATCAACAAAACTATCATTTATTATGTAAACTAGGCTTTGTACTTCACTCACATTACTGACGTAAATCATCATTCTTCACAGATAACAGCACAGTGAGGCGGTGCTCATGCTGAAGGACACAGATTGTACTACAGACTGTTTAAATCGAGCAGTGTATATTTCTATATGTTTGGTTGACTGTATTTTATTTAGGAAATAAACAGGATGTGAGTGGGTAGTCGTGGCCTAGTGGTGAGGGAGTCGGGCTTGTAATCTGAAGGTTGCCGGTTCGACGCCGACAGGAATTGAAGGTGGGGATTGTGAATGAACGGCACTCTCTCCACCTTCAATACCATGACTAAAGTGCCCTTGAGCAAGACACCTAACCCCTAATTGCTCCCCTTGTAAGTCGCTTTGGATAAAAGCGTCTGCTAAATGATGAAAAATGTAAAATGTAAATATGTCACTTTAGCAATGCTAGAATATGTTGTGTGTGCAGTGCGATCTCTGAAATGTTTTTTTCCTTCTAAGAGAGGAAACTGTTACTTCGTGATTTATGGTCATACAGATAAAAGCAAGACAATTTTGAAGATCATTCAAAATGGCAGACATTTTTATCTAAAGCGACTTACAAGTGAGGAATACAGTAAACGATTTAACTCTTCATATAGTATATAGAATAATACATCCATACAGAGACATTTAATAATCGGTAATATATTTTTGGTAATTTATGCTTGTGGCTATATTTTATTTCTATGTTTATTTTCAAATAGTGCATTATTTATTTTTGGAAAGTGTCTGGTAACAGTGGAGCTGATCCTTTTTCTTCATGTCCAACAGCAGTGAGTCAGTGAAGGACGATGGCATCTGTTGATCAGCATTGTGAAGCACTAGATGAGCTGGAAGAAGACAAGCTGAAACACAGGGAAGGTAATAAAGAAAAGAATAGCAGTGATGTTAAAGTTGTCATTCAGGAAATGTAACTAATCTCTGTCTCTATTCCAGTCCAGATGAGCAGCAGTGCTCACACTGGACTCAGTGTTGATCTGAATGCTCAGACGGGAGCAACTGTAAATGCTCCTGTACTCACTGGAAACACCATCACAGGCCCAGTGACCTTCAACATTAACACTGCAGGAAACGGTACTATAACTGAGACACACTGCTTATTAACAGTCAGTTAAAAACGAAAAGTGAATTAATGCTCAGTGATTGTGAACCATTTTCCTGTTAAAGTTCATGTAAGAATTAGATTTCTCTTACTCTTCAGTCAAGTACGATTGTTTTTCAGTCCCTCTCAGTTATCAATGCTCTGCGGCTGTGGGAAGAGTCGTCACACGAACAGAGTCATGTCCCAGATCTTCATTATTTATACTTTCAACAGAAAAAAAGTGACACCCCCATTGCAGATGTTGCCCTCCAGAGGGCGCACAAAGATAAAACCATAAAAGGAATTATTTCAGTCGAAAACAACAAATATGGAATATTTGAAACAAAGAAAAACAGGAACAAGGTGGCTAGAAATAAGAGGAAAAGAAACATTTAATGAATTGTCAATTGTCATAATTGAATAAGGCAGTTATGGAAAAATACAAAAGAAGCAGTGTGACATTTCTTCACTCATAAATGTTCTCTATGGTGACTGAACATAAAAGAAGTGAATGGCGACTAATATTACACTCAGGAAGGGCTGTAGGAGGTCTCTAAATCTCACAGTTCATTTTATGGTCATATTGTTCATAGACAGACATGCTTTAGCTACAGTATTTTCTTTTGTGTCTGTGTGTGTATATATATATATATATATATATATATATATATATATATATATATATATATATATATATATATATATATATATATTTATATTTATTTCCCTCCTTTTCTCTCTCCTCACAGAGCCACAAACTATCACAGAGACAGCAGAGAAACACAGAGAAGAGCAAGGTGAAATCTTTAACAGTCTTATTCTCTTAAGACTATTTCACACTGCGGTGACAGATGTCAAACAACACCAGTAGACATGAACACCAGGTTTTGTCTGAATAGTCTTTTCCCTGTCAGTGTTGGTCTGTTTGTTTTCACCGACTGAACATGTTCATTCACCGTTTGTCAGGAGCAGGAATGTGATCTGGTGATTGATCAGCATCAGTCTCTGCAGTGTGAAATAGTTTCAGAAGGTCAGATGTATTATGCATTTGGCTATCAGTCCAGGTTGCCTAATTTACAGAAAATCTTTTTTTTCATCCTAAATGTGTGTAAGTTTATGAAGGATTGACTTATAAAATTATGTTTTTCACAATTTTCACTTGATAAATCAGAGTCAGTGTAAGATTGGACGCTGCGATGCAGTGGTTGGACGGGTCAGGTTAGGGGCATTATTAATATTAGAACAGAGGTGAACTGTGAGGGGTGATGTCCTGTATCACCAGAACTAACCAGACAGCACTACTGACCATTTCAACAGCCACATTCTCCAGTCAACCACCAGCTGTGACTGGCAGTGGCCAGAGATCCGAGGCCTCTGGGATGTAATACTTTCAACAGTAATTTACATGACGTTTTATAACAAAGTTCGGGAGGAGTAAGTTCAGATAATTAACAAGAGCAGTCTTACCTCTGTTCATTTGACAGTTTATCAGCATCCCTCCTCCACCCCATCTCCTCACTTCTAGTTCTATCTATTCTTACGACAACCGAGGGGAGGACTCCAAAATTCCCAGCTCGGAGCCCTCCTCCTGGACAGCTCGCCAAATATGCTTAACTTTTACTGTATTTATTATATGTAAATGTGAATTTGCGAATTACTGTATATTGATATATTATGCTGATATGCTGATGTGAAAGCTTTGTCATGCTTCTATTTTATTGAAATGTTTTATTTACTTAAACAAATCTTTCAATACAGTGGATTTGAATCTGAAAAATTTCTTGGAAACTCACAAATCCAACATAAAGGAGGAAGCAAAGTGTATTTTTGAGGGTATCAAAGAAAATGAAGCACATCTTAAGGATGTTTACACAGAACTGTTCATCACAGAGGGAGATATGAAAGATGTCAATCAGGAACATGAGATTCTGAAGATTGATGATGCTTTCAAGAACAAAAAAATACACGACAAACCAATCAAATGCAATGATATATTTACATTATTAAGGGGGAAAAATGAGAAAAAGATTGTGCTGACCAAGGGAGTTGCTGGCATCGGAAAAACGGTCTCTGTGCACAAATTCATCCTGGACTGGGCAGAAGGAAAAGCCAATGATTTTATTGACTGCGTGTTCCTGCTTCCATTCCGAGAGATTAACTTGATGACAAATGAAGATTTCAGTCTCCATGAGCTTCTGTTGGAATTTTATCCTGATCTGAAGGACCTGGAGAAATCAAAGTTATATAAGGAATGCCAGCTAGCATTTATATTTGATGGACTTGATGAGAGTCGCCTGCCTTTGAATTTTAAAAGCAGGTCATTGAACACTGCTGAGAAAAAATCATCCGTAGACGTGCTGTTCACAAGTCTGGTCAAAGGGAAGCTGCTTCCATCAGCTCTCGTCTGGGTGACCTCACGACCAGCAGCAGCCAATAAGATCCTTCCTCAGTATGTGGGTTTGTTCACAGAGGTACGAGGATTCACTGACCAGCAGAAGGAAGAGTACTTCAGAAAGAGAATCACAGATGAGACTCAGGCCTCCAGAATCATCTCACACATTAAGATGTCTCGTAGTCTGTACATCATGTGCCACATTCCTGTGTTCTGCTGGATCACGGCCACAGTACTTCAGGATATTCTCAAGAACAACACTGAGAACATCAGCACAACACTCACTGAAATGTACATTCACTTCCTGCTGATACAGACAGACATGAAGAACCAGAAGTACGATGAACAAGAAGAAAGAGAATGTGCAAAGAACTTACATTCAAATAGACAAATGATTTTGAAGTTAGCCAAGCTAGCGTTTGAACAGCTGAAGAAGGAAAACATTGTGTTCTATGAGGAAGATCTGAAAGCATGTGGTATTGATGTGAGTGAAGACACTGAGTTCACTGGAATGATTGCTGAGATTTTTAAGAAGCAAAATGGACTTCATGGAGCGAAGGTGTTCTGCTTTGTGCATCTGAGTGTTCAAGAGTTCCTCGCAGCACTGCATGTCTTCCTCTGTTACCTGACCAAGAAAATGGAGGAGCTTCAGTTTTTCTTTGAGAAGCCAAAAGAAAACATCACACTGCAGGAGCTGCTAGAGAAGGCTGTTGATAAAGCCATGAAGAGTGAGAGAGGACATCTGGACCTGTTCCTGCGGTTTCTGCTGGGAATTTGACTGGAATCCAGTCAAAACCTGCTCAAAGGCCTGATCACACACACTGAAGACACTACAGAGAGCATCACACAAACAACTGCATACATTAAACAAGTACAAGACATGGATATCTCAGATGAAGCTTCAGTCAACCTGTTTTACTGCTTACTTGAGCTCAAGGATCATTCATTATATGAGGAAATCCAGAGATACCTCAGTTCAGATGAACATCCAGGAAGAAAACTCTCATCTTCAATGTGCACAGTGCTGACCTACATACTGCTGATGTCAGAGAAGGTGCTGGATGAGTTCAACCCAAAGAGGTTCACGTCATCACAGGCAGGCTACAAGAGACTCGTTCCAGCTGTGAAATGCTGCAGAAAAGCCCTGTGAGTAATTTCACTGATCACTCTTTAATTAAAGGATTTATTCTACATCACTGGACAATTGAATGTAAAAATTCTGTGTGTAATATGTCCTTATTATGAAGGGTCCAATATGTTATTGCAAAACACTGAACAACAGTAAATAATATGGGTAAACATTCTGTTTTGGCAGATTTGATGGCTGTGGTCTTGATGAAACATGCTGTGAAACTGTATCTTCGGTTCTACAATCATCAAACTCCCATCTGATAGAGCTGGACCTGAGCAGCAATCACCTGAAGGATTCAGGAGTGAAGCTGCTTTTTGATGGACTGAAGAGTTCACACTGTCAACTGGACATACTGAGGTTTGACATTCACTCATTTACTATGTTAAAATATGTGGATTAACAGCTGTTTCACAACTATGATTAGCACATATTTTCTTCTTTCTTTATATTGTAGTATGAATATATCAGTTGTTACATTCTGTCAGGTCTTTTGTTTCACGTGTTCTTTGTTTTGTTATTTTTCCCGCCACTCATTTGTTCTGATTATGTTCAGCTGTGTCTTGTAATCATTCCCTTCACCTGTGTTTCGATCATCTCTTCCTGTATTTGAGTTCCTGTTTGATCCCATGTCTTTTGTCGGTTATTGTTGATGTATGGACGGTGTGTTACCTTCGTGCTCTTCATTATTTTACTATTAAAACCTTCATGTTATATGTAAACCTGGTATCTGCTCGTCTCCTACGCAGTCACGTTACATCAGTGGCATTTTTTTCAAGCACACAAGGTAGACAACCTGGTTTCAGTTTTCACAAAAAGAACATGTATGAATGAGAAAATAAAGTGTGGAACGATGTGTAACTATAATGATGGTGAAACTAGGGAGAGGTGGATCTCAATGCAGAATGAGATTTAATAAAAATAAGTCAAAATAATACAAATAATAACAAAAACACCAGGGAACATACCAAGCAAAACTGAACACGAGGAGCAGTAATGAGAACACCAAACAAACAGCCATACAAGGACATGACCGGAGGGTATTGCAGAAAGCAGGTTGTGAGACATATACCTAGGTATGTTTAAGGGTTTACTCATACTAGGCATGGCTGCCTTCAACCGAGCCCAAGCGTGATTGTCCCCCCTCCAGCGCAGGCCTGCACTCACACCTAACCCTAACCCAACTGAACCATGCTCTGGCAAAAGATTGAAAAAAATAATGCACAACCACCAAATAGGTTGTGATATGCACTAATGATGTCAATCACCTTTAAACAAAAGCAAAAGTAGAATGGAATGCTTTTTCTTAGTGCTCATTTCCTTGCTGACTAGTCGATTCGTCCACCCAAGGTTTGGGTTAATCAACCAGGAGTTCAAGGTATATGCGATAGTAAGTTAACCCTGCTTTCTGTACGTTTTTCTGATGAGTTGTGTATTTGTTATGTTGTTATGTTACTGTTTGTAATTGTAATCTGTGGTCTTATTTTTAATAACAGATACAAAAATAAAAATAACTATATTGTCAATTATTAATATAATAATTATTAATAAAAAGAACTGGAGGAAAAGATGTACCGTAAACAGCTTTATAATCAAATCATTACTCTCTGAATCATAACTAAATTGAATCGTGAGGCAAGTGAAAATTCACACCTCTATTAGAAAACCTGGACTTTTTTAATGGAGTTTTCCAATTATTTTCAATTAGATAATACCCAAATTTCCTGATTTCTTTAAGTGATTCTTATGAACAGTTTGTTTCAATGAACTGTTTCATGCCATAATAACAATTTAACAACATGTTAAATATTATAGTAGCTTTATTTTCATTTCATCAGTCAAATCCTCTGCACACTGTGCTCCGAGGATCACATTACTCCCGGTTCTTGTCTCATTTTAGTAGGACACATTCAGTATGTTGATAACTTGAGAACCGCTGTGACCGTATCGAGTCAGTGAGTCGAACTGTATTACTTGCTATGATCTACGATTTGTTGCAGTGTTGAGCACAAATTCACAGATGGGTTAGAAACTTAACCCTCAAGAGTACCATTACATTTTAATTGCTAAATTCTCATTACAATGATTTATCATAAACATGCAATTCAGCTAACCCTCCCTAAAAAACATATTGATATCGCTGTTTGTTTTGTTCTCTACACAGGCTAAATGGGTGTAATTTCACTGGTCAGACCTGTGAAAGTTTGTCTTCAGCTCTACAATCCTCAAACTGTGTCCTGAGAGAACTAGACCTGAGTAACAATGACCTGCAGGATTCTGGAATGAAGCTTCTTTCTGATGGACTAAAGAGTCCAAACTGTCAGCTGCTGATACTGAGGTGTTTAAGAACATATAAGAGATCATTTACAGTCAGCTGTTCATATGTTAGAAGATGATCTGACTGTTGATGTGTGTATTCTGCTCTCTTTCAGTCTTACTCACTGTAATCTCACTCTTCAGTCTTGTGAGAGTTTTTCATCAGTTCTACAATCCTCAAACTGTGTCTTGAGAGAGCTGGACCTGAGTAACAATGACCTGCAGGACTCTGGAGTGAAGCTTCTTTGTGATGGATTGAAGAGAAATTATAAGATGGAGACTCTGAGGTAAATGTTTTTCCTTAAAGTAATTACCAAAATTTTCTCAGTCTATTTGACACATTTGTCTAAACTCAGGTCACTGTTCTCCAAACAGTTAACACATCTAAACACTTTGTAATTGTGAGTGAGTAATGTGAAGGCCAAGTATGGTAACCCATACTCGCAATTTGTCCTCTACATTTGAACAGATCCAAGTTAGTGTACATACATTAGGAGTAGTGAGTAGTGAACGCACACACACTCAGCAAACCATGGACAAACACAGCTGAAGCAGTGTGCAGCCATTTTTGCTGTGGTGATTTGGGGGTTAGGTGTCTGGCTCAAGGGTACCTCAGTCATTTCCTGCTGCTATTGAGAATCAAACCTGTAAACTTCAGGTTACCAGTCTGACTCTATAACCATTAGGCCACGACAACTGCCCCAAAATAATCTTTCCTATTAGATTATAAGTTTTTATTTATTTTATACAACTTACAAATCTTGTGAATCATTTTCTCAAAACACTGTGCACAAAATTTTCAAATGTTTTCATAATAGTTCATACAGGCAGCCAAAACTGTAATATATCAGGAAAAACAAAGTGTAGATCTTTAAATATAAAAGGGAAAGTGTACAAAGAGCAATAAAAGAATGAGAATATGCAAGAGATTGGCAAAAGAAAGAGGTGTAAGTGTAAAAGTAGTGGATTGAGTAGAAGGAGGGATGTAATGACAGGGAGAAGAAGATGAGGGGAGAGGAGGGTGTAATGAAATCTGAGTTACCCTTATTGACCATGAAAGAAATCATAATCTCTCCTTTAGATAAGCTGTAAAATGGATCTACAGAGTTACTATGTGTAACGGAGGCCAGCTAGTAGTTGCTGTGCGAGTAAATCTCCTCTGACCTCAAGAGATGCCCTATAGCGACAGATGCTAGAGGCTGAAGCCTTTATCCTCCTTGTTAGAGCGTCCCACTCCCATGCCGGACTCGGGTAGAGGGGTTGCATATGTCAATATTGATAATTATTGTACTCTGTTTGTTGATTCTACACATTTGTAGTTCCCTTGGGACAACTTCTGCTATGTAAATGTCCAAACATTCATCAGAATTAAAGTTTGAGAACATTCAGGTGGACGATCAGGATTATTTTCAATGGAACACCGGGAGCTGGGATAATTCTGTTATCTTGTGAGTTAGGTTTGCTAATGCTAACGGTAGCGATGCACCATTGCGCTTCTCCAAATCACAGTTCATGTTTTGAGATATCACTGCCATCTAGTGGTTGTGTTTAAATTGAACACAAAGGGTTCAATTGGGTTCAGGTCAGGGAACTGGGATGACTGTGGCAGAATTTTTGTGTTGATTTTGTTTAGGAGATAAGATTTTAATTTTTAATGTTGGTATTTGATCAAATCCATGATCGCTGTAGCGCTGTACCCATCTGAATCAGTCTTGAATGTTGTGTGTTGATGTTTTTACATGGTTTTTAATTATTGGAATTCGCTTCTTTTTTTATTTTATTGTATAGCACTATATTGTTTAAATTATGTGCTCTATAAATAAAGTTGAAGTTGGACAACGCCTTGTATCTGAACAAGATATCCAGAACCTCAAGCAGAAAAATAGGCACACATCATTACAGATCCAGCTGTATATTTAACCGTGGGCATGGGGTACTTTTTATTCCTATGAGCACCAAACCTATCTTGTGTGTTTGCTGCTAAAAAGCTTTTTGTTTTTAGTTTCATCTGACCATAAAAGAAGGTGCTGTTTGACGTTCCAGTATTGTCTAACAACTGAATATGCTGGAGTTTGTTTTTGGATAAGGAAAAAAAGGACTTTTCTTCTTGAAACAGGAATTTTCAAAGCCTTAGCTATTTTCTTACACCACTTTCTATTTTGTGAAGCTCAACAATCATTGGCTGCACAACCAGGCATGTAATCAGCAAGAGATGAAAAATAAAATCTAGCCACTCCCCTGACACTTCTTATTTAAAAAATATAGAACTGCATTCTTTGGTTTTACCTGTTGTGCTGGATGATGATTAATGGAATTTGGCCTTTGTTTGTCCTCATATTTATACTCATGTGGAACAAGAAGTTATGGCTGGACAATTTCATTTTCCTATTAATCGTGGTGTGCTAAAATTTTTAATTATGAATGGAAACATACTTTAGAGATGTTTTAGTCATAAGAATGTCTAGGGGTGCCAATAATTGTGGACAGTGTGTATTGGACAAAAACATATCATAAATATAGCTGCAAGCAGCGATGACGGGCCCAAGCCCGGTGGAACCACCAACCCGGTGGCTTCAAGGCAACTGTGCACGGTGGGCAATAGGCATTGAAAACTGGTAAATGTAAAAGGACTATGTCAAAGTCATTTGAATTCACCACATTTACTGCAGCAGTTGGTCCCCACATGATCACAAACCACAACAGACACATCTATGAGATCATTTAAATTTAGATTAATTTCATTTCATAGGATGTCATTGTGACGAGCAGGGCGGGCGAGAGCCGTGAGGGAACGGCGCGAGGCCGGTGACGCTAGAGATAACGAGCTTCAGCTGCTAGGCGCACCGGTCTCGTATCTCTCGCATCACCGGCCTCGCGCCGTTCCCTCACAGCTCTCGCCCGCCCTACTCGTCACAGTCATATTTCAAGTGAGTGCAGAATGTGTTTTTTGGCCTAGCTGAGGTACCGTTTGCGCACCAGTCTTTTGCACCAAAAGGATGCTTTTATTTAATTCAAATATGGGTGGTATCCAACGAAAAAATAAAATGATAAAATTAACAAATGGAGCCAAATAAGCGTCAGGTAAGAGTAAGATGTGTGTCTAGATTTTATTTCTCACTTATGAAAGATTATTATAAACAGCCACTTTTATAAAATCGTGTGAAATTTACTCTTTTTTTTTTTATAAAATTTAATTATATCAATAAAAAATTAATCTAGAGACATTAGTCATACGTGATGCTCGCCAACACGGCATGTGACCTTGTGTAACGTCCATGTCTAGAAAACACACACTCCCTCCTATGTAAAAAACAGACTGACTTTATTTCTTTCTGAGGCCCCGATCACACAGAACGCGTTTTGTACAGTGAGAGGCGTCTTTTAACCGCCTCGCGTTTTAACCGCCTGCTGCACCTCACATTTTTCCAGGTTGAAAAAAAAAAACAACTCTGTGTGGAAAAGCACCCGACGTCATTCACGCTTTTTTTTCCATTGGCCAATCGAATGTATAGAGAGACGGCTTTCAGTCGTGAATGTTTGCAGCTCTTTGGATACTGTAAAGACGGAGCCCTTCGCTTGTAACATACTTTTTGGTTTGCTGTTAAACTTTCATATTAGCAGAAACTTTGAAAAAGAGCGCTCAAGCTACAGTGACAGGACAGCTGATTCAGTGGATGCCTAGCAACATAAATAACCGCAGCGCACTGCTTTTTCTAGAATCACATTCTCAGAGCTGTTCGGATAGTGATATAGTGTCATAGTTCAATTTCAAATGAGTGTAAAGTTATCATTAGCTGATTCAAAATTTTTATAAGTACATCAGTATTTATTTTAGGTTAATTAAAATATAAAAAAACACAATTATCAAACTAATTATATAATACTATGTTGTCAGTGGCCAACAAATAAACTGGTTTGATGAACTGCCAGGATTGGGGAGTAACGAAATGTAACTTAGTTACGTATTTAAAATACAAAATTTGAGTGACTGTATTTCATTACAGTTCCATTTTAAATGAGTGGTAATCAAATAACATTAGTATTTTAGATTACCAAAGTGATTACTTTGAATTTTAATGTCATTTAAACATTAATTTAAACTGTGATGCGCAATTCATGTAAACAGCAACTAGTCATTCTCCGACTCTGACAGTCTGAAAAACTTTCATTTCTGTTCACAAGTTTCATATGAATAAGCCATTTTACATAACAGATGTTTACATATACTCCACAAGACAAAATGACTGGATTTATAAAAATTGCCCAATTTAAAAAAATGTATATACCCGTGAATGATTACTATCCTGTCAATACTGGATGATCCATGACTGTTTTCATGTTTTGTGATAGTTGTTTGTGAGTCACTTTATAATTGTAAAAAAGGTAATTGTGACTTTATCTACCAATTTGCCTTTTTTCTTCACATTTGCGAGTTTGCATCCCACAATTCTGACTTTTTATTAGAATTGGGAGATTTAAACTCATAATTGCAAGTTATAAAATCAGAATTGCGAGATAACTTGCAATACTGAATTTTTCTTGAAATTGCGAAATAATATCAACTTCTTTGCTTGCAATTCTGACTTTTCTCAATATTGTTTGCTTATATCTCATTATTCTGACTTTATGATTTACTTTTTAAAGCATGTATTTTGTAATCTGTAGTGAAATACATTTTAAAGTAATCTACCCAGCCCTGTTAACTGCTTCAGGTTTGTTTGATTAGGGTTGGAGCTAAACTCTGAAGGTCTCCAAAGGTTTAAAGAACTGATCAAGGTTGTAAAACAAACACACACACACACACAGAGAGAGAGAGAGAGAGTAAGAAAGAGTGAGGCTGAGGGAATGGGGGATGGTAAGTACAGTGAGACAGAGATGCAGAAGATTTAACAAAATTTTAAACAAAAACTAAAATCTAAACGTGACAAAAAGTAGTCTTTGATAATAACTAAATATAATAGAGTTATATGGTACTAAATATAATAGAGAAATGCCAATAGAGTATGGGGAAAACATTGATTATAATACAAATTATTGTACTTTAAAGCTATTCAGAATTTTTCAAAATCTTTTTGTTATAATTTAAAGATGTTCATATTAGTAAATAACCTTGTTTAAAAATAACCATATAGTGGTTTTGGTTATTACAAATATTTCATTTATATTACATTTCTTTTTATTTCTTGTCCTTAAACAGATTGTTAATCAGCTTATCAGCTATCAGCTAAGTTAATCAGCTAAGTAAAAAATACTACATTGATTAAAAAAACATTTGAATTTCTTATTATTGTATATAGAAATAAACAGTGTATAATTCAGAGGAGAATATTGTTTAGTATCATTAATTAATCTCAAAATACAACATTTTAAAGAAAATAAATGTATTAATCTGAAAATTGTATATTAATTTTAAATTAATCCAGGATCACTACCAAATATACAATCTTAATTTAATTTAAGTCAATCAATGACATTATGAGAGACTCTTTTTTTAAAGTTTTGTTAAAACTGTTCACTTCTCAACCATGTTTAAAAATAGGTATATGCTGCCCTCTAGTGCTCATCCAAAATATGACATTTGACTGTTACTTGAATCATTGTAACCAAAGAGCAGTTATTTGTTATTTTATCTTACAGTTAAATTAATATGAAATTAAAAAATGCATTACAATTTGTTTATTTGTAATATTTGTATTATGATATATTTAAATAAAAGGGAGAATGTTTCACTAATTGGTAAATGACATTTTCAGTATGTTGTTATCATATTCAGAAAGTTTGGTGGCAATAGCATGAATACCCTAAGAATGAGTCGAGAGAAGATTGTCTCGTGGTTCTGGAGGCATTAAACAGTGTCATATAATGGAGTCACAAGTTTAATTTCAGAATATTTCCCATTCATACTGACAGAAAATAAAGACTGTGCCAAGCAGTGGGTGATCTGGAGTTTCTGTATTGATTTATCTACACAACGCAGAGTGGATTCCCCTTACCTGGGATCCATAACAGCTGCACTATTAGTTGCTTCACGGCTGTTTGTTGTGTGCTTCAGCACTATATAAAGAGCATTTAATTTTCTCCAAAAAGAGCAATGGGTGTGAAACTGCATCTTTTTCAAGATGTCATTCCGCCTGTGCGTTTCTAGATGTGGTCGTTCCCTGGCACCAGCTGATTCCCTGGCCACAATCGCTGCATCTCATGTTTGGGCGTTCATCATGCTGAAGCAGCACTTGTGGATAGTTCATGTTCTCATTGTGGGAACATGATTTTCGCAATGTTACGGTCGAGGCCCCAATTTACTGTATTTTCTGCCGGTCAGAAAGGCGCTACATCAATAGGTTGCGTGACCTGCAGGGCTGTGTATTGCCACGAATCTGGCGATACAATACATATCACGATACAGGGCTTATGATACGATAAATTGTGATATATTGCGATATTTCTTGTTTTTTAGAAAGTCTAATTTTAGAAAAAAAACGCTCATAAAGAACACAACCATATGCATAAAGCCTGACAAACAACTTAATTTCATTGAATCAATACAGTATCATTTGAAGTTATATCACTAATCACTATGTTGTGCAATCTAAGTAAAGGGAAAATAGTAAAGTGAATGCAGGATTCTTTAGGTGTATATATTTTAAAGGTTCACAATATACAGTAGCAGTTTTTAATTTCTAAAATATTTAACAACAGTAAGTGCATAGTCCATTCCGTGACTCTGTTTTTTATTTAATACTGTAAAGCTGCTTGTTTTGAAAGGCTCAGTTAACCAGCAATGCATTGCAGGGGTAACACTGACACTATTCATTGGAAATCCCCTTAAACGTTAAAAGGATGCTAAGACAGAGATTTTACTTTCCTTGAACATGACAACCTTATTTAACAAATATATATGACAGTTTGAAGGACAGATGCAGGTAATCGCACGAGATAAGTCAATTTCTCTCTCATTCACATTCTGTTTATTCTTATTAAGCTTGATAAATCTACGGAGCCTCTGTACAAATCACCATGGTACACATTATGTTATCTTTACAAACTTATTTAATATTCAGTACACATGCACAAAGTGAAAAGACGAGAAGGGCATAAAAAAGATGGCACAAAAATATTTTGGTTGCTGTGGTGTTTGCATTCCTCAGTACCGCGGAACTACAATATTGCGGTTATCACAACAGCCATATGCTGCAGAACAAAAACAA
Organism: Zacco platypus; assembly: GCA_038088235.1. Taxonomy (NCBI): domain Eukaryota; kingdom Metazoa; phylum Chordata; class Actinopteri; order Cypriniformes; family Xenocyprididae; genus Zacco; species Zacco platypus. The sequence continues at coordinate 945,001 of CM076076.1, read as the reverse complement.
GGAAGGGACACAGTTTACAACAAAAGATATGACAAACAGCAATGAAGAGTAACAGAAATATGTGCTCAATTTGCTGTCCTCTGGCTTGGTCTTTTGTATCCGTAATGTTAATAAAAGTACATGCAAAGCAAATCATTCAATGAATTATGTACAGAATACAGGGAGTGCAGAATTATTAGGCAAGTTGTATTTTTGAGGATTAATTTTATTATTGAACAACAACCATGTTCTCAATGAACACAAAAAACTCATTAATATCAAAGCTGAATATTTTTGGAAGTTTTAGTTTTTAGTTTTAGCTATTTTAGGGGGATATCTGTGTGTGCAGGTGACTATTACTGTGCATAATTATTAGGCACCTTAACAAAAAACAAATTTATACCCATTTCAATTATTTATTTTTACCAGTGAAACCAATATAACATCTCAACATCCACAAATATACATTTCTGACATTCAAAAACCAAACAAAAACAAATCAGTGACCAATATAGCCACCTTTCTTTGCAAGGACACTCAAAAGCCTGCTATCCATGGATTCTGTCAGTGTTTTGATCTGTTCACCATCAACATTGCGTGCAGCAGCAACCACAGCCTCCCAGACATTGTTCAGAGAGGTGTACTGTTTTCCCTCCTTGTAAATCGCACATTTGATGATGGACCACAGGTTCTCAATGGGGTTCAGATCAGGTGAACAAGGAGGCCATATCATTAGATTTTCTTCTTTTATACCCTTTCTTGCCAGCCGCGCTGTGGAGTACTTGGACGCGTGTGATGGAGCATTGTCCTGCATGAAAATCATGTTTTTCTTGAAGGATGTAGACTTCTTCCTGTACCACTGCTTGAAGAAGGTGTCTTCCAGAAACTGGCAATAGGACTGGGAGTTGAGCTTGACTCCATCCTCAACCCGAAAAGGCCCCACAAGCTCATCTTTGATGATACCAGCCCAAACCAGTACTCCACCTCCACCTTGCTGGCGTCTGAGTCGGACTGGAGCTCTCTGCCCTTTACCAATCCAGCCACAGGCCCATCCATCTGGCCCATCAAGACTCACTCTCATTTCATCAGTCCATAAAACCTAAAATCAGTCTTGAGATATTTCTTGGCCCAGTCTTGACGTTTCAGCTTGTGTGTCTTGTTCAGTGGTGGTCGACTTTCTGCCTTTCTTACCTTGGCCATGTCTCTGAGTATTGCACACCTTGTGCTTTTGGGCACTCCAGTGATGTTGCAGCTCTGAATTATGGCCAAACTGGTGGCAAGTGGCATCTTGGCAGCTGCACGCTTGACTTTTCTCAGTTCACGGGCAGTTATTTTGCGCCTTGGTTTTTCCACACGCTTCTTGCGACCCTGTTGACTATTTTGAATGAAACGCTTGATTGTTCGATGATCACGCTTCAGAAGCTTGGCTATTTTAAGACTTCTGCATCCCTCTGCAATATATCTCACTATTTTTGACTTTTCTGAGCCTGTCAAGTCCTTCTTTTGACCCATTTTGCCAAAGGAAAGGAAGTTGCCTAATAATTATGCACACCTGATATAGGGTGTTGATGTCATTAGACCACACCCCTTCTCATTACAGAGATGCACATCACCTAATATGCTTAATTGGTAGTAGGCTTTCCAGCCTATACAGCTTGGAATAAGACAACATGCATAACGAGGATGATGTGGTCAAAATACTCATTTGCCTAATAATTCTGCACTCCCTGTAAAGGAATCTCTGTGGGGTTTTCTGTGGATTTTGATTCTTGTGTCACTCAGGGGTCACACAAGGTGGCCTGTTTTATCTCTGTCTTTGAGGATCAAACACTCTGGTGTTATCTTTTTGTGGCTCCAGTTGCATCGTCTTTTAAACATTTGGTCTTTCACCTCAGCTGGGCCATAAAGTACTTAGCTGGGGGGTTTTCAGACGGACGGATCATTTGGAAGATTCATTTGTCTGGTTCGTCCTCAATTCCTACACTGTTTTTAAGTTTATTTCCACGTTACTGGAGTATAAACATTTCTGTTGACTTCACTTTTGTTACTTTTGTGACTGAAACTACAGAAAATCACAGCTACCACCCAAATTACTGTTTGTGACATCTGACTGCCAAACTAATGTCATCTGGACTGTTGCTGTGTGTGTTTGTAGGTTGTCTGGCTGTTTGGTGACAGAGGAAGGCTTTCGTCATGTGTCTTCAGCTTTGAGTTCAAACCCCTCACACCTGAGAGAGCTGGATCTGAGCTACAATCACCCAGGAGACTCAGGAGTGAAGCTGCTCTCTGATATGTGCAACCATCCAAACTACAGACTGGACAAACTCAAGTAGGTTAAGCTAATAAGATGAATTTAAATGATTTCGAGATAATTGAGCATTAGGGATGAACTCCTGTTGTTCCCTGTAGATTGTTTCACATGGCATCGAAACAATGTTGATCTCCGGTCAACCATCTTTTTGCTCATCGAACTACATTCAGACTGTCAGTCCAAATCTGATTTATTTTTTTTTTAATTCAGTATCCAAGACTTGCAACCAATCAGATCCCAGGACCACATCTAACTGTCGGATATAGTTGTATAGTGTTCATTGTGTTAAATTTGTCAATTTAAATAACTAAAACTTTCTAACAGGACAATAAATTACAAACATTTGAAGCAGGAAATTATTAAATGCTTAAAATATAAAACATTACAACTCTAAATTGACATTGCTAATTCTAGTCGGCTACTCACTGGGTTACTGAGGCGCCTCCGTTATAGTTCACCAGCTTCGCCACCATTATGCCATGACTGGGGCAGTCAAATGGTTAGAGAGTCAGACTGGTAACCCCGAAGGTTATGAGTTTGATTCTCAATACTGGCAGGAAATGAGGTATCCTTGAGCAAGGCGCCTAACTCCCAATCGCTCCCTGGGCACCACAGCAAAAATGGCCACCCACTGCTCCAGGTGTGGTAACTAAGTTTATAAATTTGGTAACTAAGAAGATTTTAAAATATCTTTGACTTCTATTTATCATCAGTCTCATTGGATAACCATCAATCATCAACAAGATAACACCCCTATCTGAAGTCGAGTTTATTTGTTAATTTCTGCATTTTACACTTAATGCCAGGTTCACACATACTCCGTCTGCAGCAAGTATGCATTGCAGAAGCAGCACGCGTTATTGTGCTTTTACATATGATGCATTTACAATGCGCTTCTGATCCGCAGCTTCTTTGCCATGGACTTATTCATATTTAAGCACAAATATAAACAACATAACATTCAATTGAATATAGCCATAGACTTACATATTACAATGCTCAAGCATTTTGACCACATTAGTTATTTTTGCTACTCATGGCAAGTCTTTTGCTTTTCTTTGCTTTACCCCAGTTTTAAAGTAAAAAGATGGCTGTGAAAAATTGTAGTATAATTGAATTAAATGCATTTATGGTGAGATTACTACATTTTCATGTCAATACATGTTCATTTAGAATTTTTGTCACTTTAATTCAGCGTGTGTAGCACAGCAAAAATAGACTTGGTGCTTGAATGATCGCTCCTGGAACGCATTGCTGGACCACATCCGCGTGCAGTGTGAACACGCTAACCTGTTAACATGGGTACCGTAAAAAATACACGCCACATACGCGCTGCAGATGGAGTATGTGTGAACCTGGAGTAAGTACAAACTGCACCTGTCAGACGTTACCCCCTGCCACTGTCAGGAATTAACTTTTCCAATTCATTTCCTGAGGCTTTTTTTTACCTTCATAAGTGCATTTTTTATGATTACCTGTGTTGTCTTTTATGTCAAATACTTACATTTGACAAACGCCATATTTACACTGCAAAGGCTGTTTAATGCTACTCATGAATTACAAAATTAACAGAAACTCATTCCAGGGGCACGATTGTCAATTAAAGGGATAACCAAAAATTCACCCTAAAATGAAAATGATTCCATCATTTACTCACCCTCAAGCCATCCTAGGTATATATGACTTTCTTCTTTCAGATGAATACAAACGTAGTTATATTAAAAAAAAATATTCTGGCTCTTCCAAGCTTTATAATGGTAGTTAACGGCAGTTATGATTCTGAAGCCCAAGAAAGTGCATCCATCCACCATAGATGTAATCCATACGGCTCAAAAGGGTTAATAAAGGCCTTCTGTAGAGAAGTGATGGTTTTTGTAAAAAAAAAAATATATATATATATGTATGTGAAAAGGCCAGCATAAGCCAACCAAATATGACCAATAGGGGCAGTAGACCCACTCAAGTCATTCAACTAAATGAATATTATGTACTGGTGCGGTACATGGTCTCTTTATTTCTCAAAAAAACAATTTCTAAAGTTACACAATCAAACTAAAATAACCAAAGTTCAGAAATAAATAAAAAACAACAAATTACATACAAACGAACAACAATAATACAATGACCAAACTGACCACCTTAGAATACCAATCTTAGATTGGAAGCAGCCATCTCAGCTAATCCTGGTACAATCATGGAAACATGTAACATCCACACAAGAAAGGTGATAGACAACCATCAGACAAAACGACCACAAGTGTGATCACTGCATCAAACACCCTAGTAGCTGACCCTTATTTACCAAGTAGAGGACCCCAAGGTGGTCAAATAAGAAAACAAATAAATAAAACAAATAAACTATACACTATTCACAACAAAATCAAACCCAAAAAAAATAACACAAGACACAAACCATACAATGTTCACATAATAAACTCAATCAAGCAACAAAGACAATAATGTACAAACATTTAAACACTGGGAAAAACAGTGGTCACTACATGATCAGTCCCTCCATAGATCTGCTAAAACACGATTACACCAATAAATACACTATTAAAAATACACCATTTACATTGAAACCATATATTTAAATTTTACTTTTATAACATTGATTTTAAAACATTCAATTACCTTAGTTACTAACACCAAACACGTGCTTAAATGAAACAACGCATGGGTTATGGCACAACTGACCTACCTATATTCGATTTGGCAGATGAACAGCGAAAACTCCGCAATAAGACATACAGCTCCGTATCCGTGACCGCGATCCAAGATGTTACTGCAATAAGACAAAACATACAAGCTCCAACACTATCTTTTTCCCATAAAATAAAAATCAAACGACCTACCCAGGTATTATCCGTAGCACAAACAGGGGAAGAGCACAATAGAAGATGTGCAGCTCCAATTCACTGACCGCGATGCCAGGTTTGCTGTCGGGTATATCAACAACACAAACCGCTGTAGGGATGGCTGACGCAAAACTAACGTTTCGACACAGTATCGAGATCCTGAAGCGTAGATGTTTCGAAACACTGCTCCGAACTGTGATTCAAAACACCCATGTCACGTGACTATGGCTAAACGAAGCTTCTGCGCGTTTCGACAGGTGGCGTGCTTGCCGAGTCTGCGTTTGATTGACAGGGGCGGGAACAAATCACTCAATCGCTCATCTGTCTCAACTCCCACAGAGTTTAAAAGAGGAGTTAATGCACCTTCACCTCGTGGGTTTTTGTGAGAGGAGAAAGGAATTCATATTTTTGAATAAAAATCTGTAAAAAAAAAAAAAATGAGACCATTGTGGATTGATTTGTTTTATTCATTTTCATTTTTCATGACCAATAATGAATAGTTATTATTATTATATATTATAGTTATATAGTGAGGATGTTAAAAACGCACCACATTAACAAAAACACAACACTTTTATTTTTTTAAATGGTTTGTTGTCAAAATTGTTTCAGATAACATGTGCAATTGACCACTAGGTGTCACCGTGGAGACGGGTGTCGGTATAGTTTCGAAGCCTCGACACAATACGGCACATTTGCTTCAACTGTTTCATTGTTTCATGAAGCCTCGCTCTGCCCACCACTAAACCGCTGGGACGGACAATACAAGCAATGTGCAGCCACTCTCCACGCTCCCACTAATTCAACGCCAAACGACCATGTCCCACACAGTGTCGCGCCATCGCCATTTAACCAATATAGACGGAAATTACTTAATTACTTACTTCTCCCGTGATACGCCCCACGAGAAATAATTACGAACCCCCAACAAACCCACTACATATACATATATATATATATATATATACATAATAACTTCTAATGCTCAACATGGGTCTAAAATGACCCGTATAGAAATCTTTGATATTTCCACATTTTTGCAAGTGAGAACATATTTACTGCACAAAACTGTTCACCTGCCACACATTTTAAAACTCAACACAGCTGCTTTTGTATATTTGATGCATGTAATTCTTATTATATTTCATATATATTATATTTCATTATTTTTATTTTTTGTAGTAAACCAATGCCATTGGTCACCCTTTAGATCTGTCAGTGTTCCTAAAAAGTTTTGGACATACAAGGTTTCTGTCCGACAGTGATGATATATAATAAATACATACTTGATCAACAAGTATGATGCACATTTTTTGTGCTTTTGATTCTCTTTATCCAGAGTGTTAGCTGGCCCATATTAAAATGGCTGAAAAAGTTGTAGAGAAGCTGCAAACAGAACAGGGCAAAGCAATTCTCAGTCATGATTCAGAGTCTGAAATATCTGATGCCGATGACTATGTGCCACAGGGTCAATCTGGAGATGTAGGTGTAAATCCAGTTCCGCTAGATGAAGAAGACATCGAAGACTTGTCTGATGTGTCCTCTGAAGAGGAAACTCAGACCCAGTCCAATAAATTTGAAAAGTCCAATAAAGTAGAATAAAGTAGAAAGGGTCTTACAAGAAGCATCCTGAGGAACTACCCAGGACATGCTCCTCCACCCATTGCCTGGGTTGGGCGTTTGAAGGGTAGTGATACAAAAATGATTTTTATTCAAAAAGTAAGAAGGAAAGAAGAAAATAAGTATTTGTTCATTGTGGAATACCTGGAATAGTGAAGAATGAAATTCATTTCTTGCGATATATGCAATTTAGAAAATAAAAAGGTGACTTTAGACCAATGTTGTGTATGTCCAAAACTGTTACTTTTTAGGAACACTGACAGACGTAAAGGCTGACCAAGATCATTGATTTATGACCTAAAATATATATAAATGATGAAATATAATATGTAGTGTATTGTATGTATAGCGACCGCCATTAGCCGCTGAGAGGCTAAGCAGTGGGAATGACTTCCATGACGCGTTTCATTTAATTAATAGTTTAATTGTACATGTAAAAGAAAGGAACAGCCAAGTGTTGTATATCGACCATAAAGTAAAACAAAAAAGACAAAATAAACAAATTAACGGTATGAAGTCAAGTCAAGTCAAGTCATCTTTATTTATATAGCGGTTTTTACAATACAAATTGTGGCAAAGCAGCTTTACATTAATAAGAAAATGGTGTCATTGTGCAGCCTATTCTATATATTATTGATTCATTCCGTTGCAAATATCAGTAGTTATTAGTCTAGTTAATTTAGGTATATCAGCACTGCAGAAAACAGTGACGTAATCGTCCGGCTCAGCTCAGTTCGCATACAACGGCGCCAATGCAGGCATATTAAAAACACTGCTGAATATCAAGCAAGTGTCCCCGACTTAAGCAAGCCAAAGGCAACAGCGGCAAGGAACCAAAACTCCAACAAATGGAGAAAAAAACCTTGGGAGAAACCAGGCTTAGTCGGGGGGCCAGTTCTCCTCTGGCCAACAGTGAACACTTGTCCGATACTCAGGCAGAGTTACAGGTCATTAAACCGATTTGGAATCGCAACAGTCAAAATATTTAATCCAGTTCCATCTAGTTTAAGATCTTTTTGATCACGCCGGTATGGGACGGTTTGTTGGGATATGTGCCACTGGCTGATGAGTCGGTAAGGTCTTCACAAAGGATGAGCTAGTTAACACAGTCTCCGCCGACACCACAGGGCCACACTGCTGCCGCACACAGGCACAGGTTCCCCGTCCGACCCGGACACGGCCCGGATCCAGCCAATCACGTTAATTGGTAAACCTCGGGATAAGCAGAGAGACAAAAAATTAGCGTAGACGCCATTCTTCATTCCGATGTAACGAGTACATCTGGTGTTATAGGAAGTGTTCCCGGTTCCGGCTGACCTGATCTATGCAGCCTTACAATCCTTTAACGGATATGAAGACAAAAGTTTATAGTGCGTCATGTGTATGCCAGGTTAAATAGATGCGTTTTTAGTCTAGATTTAAACTGACAGAGTGTGTCTGCTTCCCGAACAATGCTAGGAAGATTGTTCCAGAGTTTAGGTGCCAAATAGGAAAAGGATCTACCGCCTGCGGTTGATTTTGATATTCTAGGTATTAACAACTGGCCAGAATTCTGAGATCTTAATAGACGCGAAGGACTATAATGCATTAAGAGCTCACTCAGGTACTGGGGAGCTAAGCCATTTAGTGCTTTGTAAGTAATTAGCAAGATTTTAAAATCTATACGATGTTTAATAGGGAGCCAGTGCAGTTTTGACAGAACCGGGCTAATATGTTCATACTTCCTGGTTCTAGTAAGGACTCTAGCAGCTGCGTTTTGGACCAGCTGTAATTTGTTTATCACGCGAGCAGGGCAACCACCCAGTAGAGCATTACAGTAATCTAGTCTCGAGGTCATAAACGCATGAACTAGCTGTTCCGCATTTGTCATTGAGAGCATATGTCGCAATTTAGATATATTTTTAAGATGGAAGAATGCGGTTTTACATATGCTAGAAATGTGGCTTTCAAATGAGAGATTGGTATCAAAGAGCACACCCAGGTTCCTAACTGACGAAGACGACTTAACAGAGCAGCCATCAAGTGTTAGACAGTATTCTAGGTTATTATGTGCAGACGTTTTTGGTCCAATAATTAGAATCTCTGTTTTTTCTGAATTTAGTAGTAGGAAATTACTAGTCATCCAATTTTTTATATCAGCTACGCATTCTGTTAATTTTGAGAATTGGTAGGTTTCGTCAGGGCGCGAGGAAATATAGAGCTGAGTATCATCAGCGTAACTGTGAAAGCTAATGCCATGCTTCCTAATGACATCTCCCAAGGGTAGCATGTACAGAGTGAAAAGCAACGGTCCTAGAACTGAGCCTTGTGGTACTCCATGTTTAACTTGTGATCGAAATGACATCTCTTCGTTTACTACTACAAACTGATAACGGTCAGATAAGTATGATTTGAACCATGCCAATGCATTTCCACTAATTCCAGCATAATTTTCTAGTCTATTCAAAAGAATATTGTGGTCGATAGTGTCAAAAGCTGCACTGAGGTCTAGTAACACTAATAGAGAGATACAACCACGATCTGATGATAAGAGCAAATCATTTGTAACTCTAATGAAAGCAGTCTCAGTACTATGGTACGGTCTAAATCCTGACTGGAAATCCTCACAGATACCATTTCTTTCCAAGTAGGAACTAAGTTGAGATGATACTGCCTTTTCTAGTATTTTTGACAGAAAAGGTAGATTGGAAATTGGTCTGTAATTGACTAATTCACCAGAATCAAGTTGTGGTTTTTTAATAAGAGGTTTGATAATAGCCTGCTTAAAATTTTTCGGTACGTAACCTAGTAATAAAGATGAATTAATGATCTTAAGAAGAGGATCTATGACCTCTGGAAGCATCTCTTTCGATAGCTTAGTCGGTATAGGGTCTAACATACATGTTGTTGATTTTGATGACTTAATAAGTTTAGACAATTCTTCCTTTCCTATAGCAGCGAATGAATGGAATTTTTCCTCAGGGATGCTAAAATCCACTGTCTGATGTGATACTGTAGTAGACAGTTCCATGGCTATAATTTTCTCTCTAATGTTGTCAATCTTGCAAGTAAAGAAGTTCATAAAGTCATTACTGCTGTGCTGTTTGGAAACATCAGAAGTTGAGGCTGTATTTCTCGTTAATTTAGCCACTGTATTAAATAAATACTTAGGGTTGTGTTTATTTTCTTCTAAAAGATTTGAAAAATAAGCAGATCTAGCGGTTTTTATGGCCTTTCTGTACTCCATCATTTTCTCTCTCCATGAAATCCGAAAAACTTCTAGTTTTGAATTCTTCCAGCTGCGCTCCATTTTTCTTGCTGCTCTCTTAAGGGCCCGAGTGTGCTCGTTATACCATGGCGTTGGACTAATATCCTTAATCTTTTTTAAGCGCAAAGGAGCGACAGAGTCTAGAGTGTTGGAAAAGAGAGCGTCAATAGTTTCTGTTGCAACATCGAGTTCTTCTAAGCTGTCTGGTTTGCTAAGTTGATGAAACTGATCAGGAAGATTATTAATAAAGCAGTTTTTAGTGGTAGAAGTGATGGTTCTAACATATTTATGGCAGACAGGCGGTTTTCCAGCCTTGGTTAAATGTAGCACGCATGAGACTAGATAATGATCTGAGATGTCATCGCTCTGCTGCAGAATTTCAACGGCATCAATATCGATTCCATGTGACAATATTAGATCTAGAGTATGATTACGACAATGAGTTGGTCCTGACACGTGTTGTCTAACTCCAATAGAGCTTAAAATATCTGTTAATGCCAATCCCAAAGCGTCTTTTTCATTATCTACATGTATATTAAAATCACCAACAATAAGGACTTTATCCACAGCCAGTACTAACTCCGAGAGAAAATCAGCAAATTCTTTGATAAAATCTGTATGGTGCCCTGGTGGCCTGTATACAGTAGCCAGCACAAATTTCAAATGAGATTTGTCACTTACATTATATAACGTTACATAGAGCACCATCACTTCAAAAGAGATATATTTGAAAGACTTTTGAGTAATACTAAAGATATTACTATAGATAACAGCAACACCTCCCCCTTTACCTTTCTGACGAGGTTCGTGTCGATAATAGTAACCTTGAGGGCTAGACTCATTTAAAGTAATGAAAACGGTCAACGAAAGGTGAGCGTCCCAGCTACTCACCCCCTCCCTACATGCCATCCAAAACGAACAGGTAATATACACCTACACCACAAGTGACGTCACCCAAACAGAAAATAACAATTTCAAAATAAAAGACAATTTCAAAATAAGAGACACCACACCATACCTGTCACCTATACTCCAGCCCCTGATTATTACACCCTAAAATTGTAATAATCATAATACAATCAACGTACATATACATCAAACATTTACCTGTACGCATGGAAATCATAAATTTTACAAATAAACAGTGTATACAGAAATGTATATGTGTGTAAATGTCCAATTCTTCAATGTATGAACTGATGTCCTGTAAATCAATCAAAGTCAATAAGTCAATCAAACAGTCTATCATCAAAGTATCCAGTAAGCCATTTGAGAGCTCTCATAAGTCGGCCAATCGGTCAGTCAGTCGGTCATAGAACAGTTAAAAGTCCTCTGATTCAAGGAGAAGACAAATCTTAGTAATGGGTCGGGTTAAGCAGGTGCTCTTTGTCTTGATTCTTACTTGACGTATTAATCCTCTTTTATCCTGTATGATTTCAATGATTTTGCCCATAATCCATGAGCTCCTTGGGGCAGTCTCATCCACTACAAGGACAATATCACCCAACTGAAAATTGCGTTTCTTCACCAGCCACTTCTGACGTTCTTGTAGTTGAAGTAGGTACTCCCCTATCCATCTCTTCCAAAATAAATCCGCCATATATTGGACCTGACGCCACCTTCGTCGTGAATACAAATCGTCCTTAATAAACAGTCCAGATGGTAAAGATGGCTGTGTTTTCAGCAAGATGAGATGGTTAGGAGTAAGTGCTTCCAAATCATTAACATCCACAGATGCTCTAGATATAGGACGATTGTTTAAGATGGATTCAACTTCACAAAGGAATGTGTAAAGACCCTCTTCATCCAAAGTTTGTCCTCTAAGGATAGAATTGAGAATCTTCCTCACTGATCTTATTAGCCGTTCCCAGATTCCTCCAAAGTGCGAACCAGCCGGGGGATTAAAGTTCCACTTAATTCCTTTCTGCAACAGAAGTGAATTGATCTGATTATGATTCCACCCTTTGATAGCCTCCTGAAGTTCACGTTGAGCACCAACAAAGTTAGTCCCATTGTCTGAACGGATCTCAACTACTTGTCCTCTACGTGCAATAAATCGCCTTAATGCATGGATGAAAGAATCCGTATCAAGTGAAGCAGCTATTTCAAGGTGAACAGCTCTCATAGTCAAACATGTAAAGATTACTCCATAACGTTTTACCATGCTCCTTCCCCGTTTTACTTCAAAGGGACCAAAGTAGTCCACTCCAACATGTGTTAATGGTGGTTTGTCAGGTGTAATTCTGTCTTGTGGCAAATCTGCCATCTGCTGATTACCTGTAGCTCCGTGAAGACGTCTACAGACTACACATTTAGACAAAATTCTTCTTATAGCCGTGCTAGCACCAGGGATCCAATATCTCTGCCTCAATTTAGCCAGCATATAATTCCGTCCACAATGTCCAATGTCATGATGAATTTGCAACAGAATCAAATCTGAAATGTGTAGATCCTTAGCCAGTATTACTGGATGTTTCACTTCCTCTGGCATCATAGCCTTGTCTAAACGTCCACCCACTCTGATGATATCTGAGTGAAGCACAGGGTACAATCTATAGAGTTCACTACTCCGTTTTACCAATCCATTTTTCCGTAGACTAGTCAGTTCCTCAGCATACCTTTTCCTTTGGCAAAGACGAATAATCTCCAATTCAGCTCTTTCCAGCTCCTCTAAAGACAGCAAATTTGAAGGCATATTGGATCTGAATTTTTGCATCTCTTGATTGACGACAATCTCTCGCTGCGACTTGTCTACGTCAGAGTAAGTAGTCATCAACCTTTTCCTTTTCTTGCCGAGATCAATCAGAATATTTCTGAATCGAAGGATCCAAGCCACGCCCCTTTTCAATCCCGTCCATGAAGAGTAATAATTAAAGTATGGCATAAAATCATACTCTTGATGAACATGTACTACATTTACCAGAACGCTCCCTTTCACTTCTGGATCACAAGAGGACATCACATCTACATCAGTAGGATCTATGGGCCACAACTCTTGTGGCTGAATAAGAAATGGAGGACCAGAAATCCATATCTGGTTTTTCAAGAATGAATTTACATTCAAACCTCTGGATGCTAGGTCAGCTGGATTGTTGGATGAATTCACATATCTCCATTGTGTGACTTCAGAAACCTTTTGAATTTCAGCAACTCTGTTTGCTACAAAGCATTTGAATCTTGAAGTCTCATTTCGAATGTACTTAAGCACTGAGGTGCTATCTGTCCAAAAAACAGAATCCTGAAATTGTATGTTCAACTCCTTTTTCCACAACGTGTCCATACGACTAGCCAGTGTGGCAGCTGTGAGCTCCAGACGAGGGATAGTGATAGATCTTAAAGGAGTCACTCTTGCTTTACTCATTAGAAGAAAGGAATGGGCAAGTTGTTGATCATTTTGAAGTAGTAAATAGGACACCATGCCATAACCCTTCTCACTGGCGTCTGAAAAGTGATGCAGTTGGGCAGACAAAGCTTCCCCAAAGTTTTCAGGCTTCAGACATCTGCGAACCTCGAATTTCTCCAATTCATGAAGTTCCTCCAACCAACTTGTCCATCGCTGAATGAACACTGTAGGAATTGTGCTGTCCCATCCAATTTTCTCTCTACACAGATCCTGAAGTATAATTTTGGCACATAGAATCACAGGAGACAGAAAGCCAAGAGGGTCATAGATAGAACTAATGATAGAAAGAATACCTCTTCTAGTAAGAGGTCTATCCTTGATGGTCACCTTGAACTTGAAAACATCCGACTCAGCACACCATTGAACACCCAACGCTTTTTCCAAAGGTAGCGTGTCATGTTCCAAATCCAAACTCTTTACTTTCTTGTCTTTGTCTTCCTCAGGGATGGCACTTAACACAGTGCGGCTGTTACTTATCCATTTTGTTAATCGGAATCCACCTTTGGCGCACAACTCAGTAAGCTTCTGGTACAATAGTATAGCATCTGAATCTGTAGGCACAGATACAAGACAATCGTCTACATAGAAGTTATTAAAGACTATGTCTACAGTCTTAGCATCGTACAGATCCTTGTGGTCCTCTGCACACTTTCTCAGTGCATAGCTAGAGCAACTTGGAGATGATGTCGCTCCAAACAAATGCACAGCCATTCTGTATTCTTTCAGACTATCATCAAGGTTTCCTCCTGGCCACCAGAGAAACCTCAAAAGATCGCAATCATCAGGATGCACCTTGACTTGATGAAACATTGATTCTATGTCAGCCATCATGGCAACATACTCCATTCTGAATCGCACCAGAACACTCACCAATGAACTTGTTAAGTCTGGACCTTGTAAAAGATGTTCATTCAATGATGTTCCTTGGTATGATGCTCCGCAATCAAACACAACTCTGATCTTCTGTTTCTTAAGATGATACACACCGTGGTGAGGTATGTACCATAAGCGTCCATCCAGTCTTTCCAGTTCAGCTGTAGGAACCCTTTCAGCATGACCTTTAGCAATGACACTCTCCATAAAGGTAGTATAATCAGCATGAAAAGCAGCGTTTCTTTGAAACCTTCGTTGGAGATTCAGAGCACGTTGTTCCACAAGTGATCTATTCTCTGGCATGACCACCTTTGCAGTTTTAAGTGGAAGACCAATGTAATAATGCCCGTTGATCAGTCTTGCTGACCCTGAAACAAAATCCAAGAATTGATGATCTTCCTTTGACAATCCTTGCTGTTCATCTTGAACACACTCAGGAAAGTCAACCCTAAACTGTTGCTCCCACAAATCATCAAGTTTCATAACTGTAATCCTATTAACAGTCATGTGAGGATAATCTTCCACAGCATCCTCTTCCTGATGTTTAATTGGTCCATTAACTACCCACCCAAACATGGTCTTGATAGCATATGGGCCATTGTCTTGACTGCGAATAATCCGCCACGGCTCCAATGCCGCTGGCACATTAGCACCAATCAACAACTCAACATCAGCATCAATTGAAGGCAACCGTAGATGACTTAAATGAGGCCACAACGCAAGATCCTTTTGTGTAGCAATGTTAGTTTTACTCACAGGCATATTCTTCTGCGTGTATACTTCTGGTAAAGCACAGTAATGCTCTTGATTCAGTCCAGACACTTCCAAATCCTTAAGAACATAACAGAAAACTGATTTGTCCTGACTCATGGTTCTCATTAGAATGTTGACCTTCTTTGCAGAGAGATTAAGCTTGGCCATCAAACTCTCTGTGCAGAAAGATGCTGAGCTCCCAGAGTCCAGGAAAGCATAGGTAGTCACAACTTCACTTCCTTTCTGCGATTTCACACATACAGGAACAATGGACAATACACAATTATCTTTACCAGCCCCAGTAAGAGCACTGGACTGGAGTGAGACCAAAGCACTTCCTACTGTTGTCTTTGACTCATCCCTTTTGTACTGAATGTCCCTTTTCTCTGATGATAGAATATGAAGAATGCTAGGGTGT
This sequence comes from Zacco platypus, assembly GCA_038088235.1. Taxonomy (NCBI): domain Eukaryota; kingdom Metazoa; phylum Chordata; class Actinopteri; order Cypriniformes; family Xenocyprididae; genus Zacco; species Zacco platypus. Next base: position 929,539 of record CM076076.1, on the reverse strand, counting down.
TTGAGGTGGCATAACTTACATATGCTTCTCTCCTTACAATCACGACTGATATGTCCTGTACATAAACAACCAAAACAAATCCCCTTCTTCTTCAAGAAATTCATCTTTTCACCATGAGACTTTTCAACAATCCTTTTACAGGAATCCAAAGTGTGTTCTCCTTCACAGAAAAGACAGATATTGTTCACAGTTTTCCCACTATACTCCTTTACACCAGTTGCACTGACTGTAGTGGCAAAACTGCTTCTGGGTTTTGAATGAGGTGTTTTGATATTCAAGTTTCTACCTCCACTAGCAAGAACATCTTGAATGTTTCCAAATACCGGATCAGTGACTATTTTCACTTGTCTTTCTATGAAGTTCACAATATCAGAAAAGCAAGCTGGATGGTTATGTCTTTCCTGTAGATCATAAGCTACTACTCTCCATCTTTCTCTGAGCTTGTAAGGAAGTTTTGCAAGAACAATTTGCATATTTGAAGCAAGATTTAACTCATTCATGTAATAAATATTCTGCATAGCATTGCAACAACTCCTGAGAAATAAGCTGTAGTCCTGCAAAGCCTTAGCATCCTCAGACTTTATTGATCTCCATGACAGCGCCTTTTCCATGTAAGCCGAGCCTATCCTCACCTCATTGCCAAAGTGTTCCTTGAGCAAAGCTTTAGCCCTTATGTACCCTTGCAATGGAATCATATGCTGACAGCTCCTAACCAGCTCCTTAGGTTGCCCTCTAGTGTACTGTTCAAGGAAATGCAATGAATCTGCGCCACCACTTGTTTTCTTTTCTACAACTTCTTCAAACGTTCTCATAAAGTCATGATAACGCAACGGATCTCCGTCAAAGAATGGGACTTCCCTTGGTGGAAGTGAAGACAAATTCTGTTGCTGAACTAATAAGGCAGCAATTTCATTTTGTTTGTCAATCAGCTTAAGAATACTTCCTCCTTCCAAATCATCCAGTATACTTGATCCATGTGCACCTTGCAATCCAGGTACATGTACACCATCTTGACTGATACTGGGTAAAGCATAAGATGTCAAACTTGTTTTAGGTCTTACAATTTGTTGCTGTTGTTGTTGAGCTGGATAAGTTGAAAGACACCTTGAGTTTTGGGTTGCTTGAGTTGTTGAATAAGATACAGGTGGTTGTTGTGATATTGAATGTGAACTTGAGGGTATAAATGATTCCACAATAGGGTTAAGAGAACGGGTTTCAGTATGTTTCATCCTCAATGCATTGGTATCAGGACGATTAGTAAAGTCAGTGGACTCTGATCTTGCATCGCTATATACTTTCATCTTGGCCATAGACACGGCAATTTTAGCGTCAAGCTCCATTTGTTCCTTTTTCCTCTTCAGATCATCCTCTTGTTTCTGTAATGCATGTTTGCGTTGTAACATTTTTTGATGTGTCAACAAAGCAGCCATTTCGACCTTGATCTTGAGATGAGCAGATGCAATAGAAGATCGACTCGATCGAGATCCATGAGTTTTCCTGCTCACATTAGAAACACTGTCTGTTGGTTGTATTTGGTTTTGCACATCTCCGTAGTCCATATCGCTGTTTTGACATTCACTTGGCACATTCATGTTGGACAATGGAATGTGTGTATCACAAGTCAACTGATGTTCCACAGAGTTATCCATTACAGCAAGAACACCAGAGAGTGATGGGCATACATTTCCATAACCTTGCGTAGATTTCGTTATTTGAGCATTTTGCCTCAGACTCTCAGCTTCATTCAACCATTGATCAACATCTTCTATGAACCCATCATTGTGCTTAGAAATCGAACCAAACCACTCATTTTGTTTGTTTTGTTCATCTGGAGGTAAAAAAGGAAGCAATTCTTTGTGCAACCCAGATGCATCATCTTTCAAACGCTTCAAAGACCCCAACATAGAAGACACCTTTAGAGCATTCTCGTCACATTTCATGAAATCTTTCATGGATAAAATCAAGCTCTTCATATGATTCACTTTAGCTTTACGATCCTTTTGCAGTTTTTCAATTTTCAATGCCAATGCCTTTGCCGTAAGCTTAGACTCTCTTTTACTGCTCTCAGCAGCACGCTCAGAATCATCCGCATCCATTTCACACACAGCGCGAGCCCAGTACTCCAACAACGCCGTATTCAACGTGCATTAATCACGCCACCAATTCCATGAATGAGCGCAGCACCACAGAGTGATACCAAGCGCATAACCAGCTTGCACTTCATTCCACAACCGCGATCCATTCGCCACTCAATAATCAGCAGTGCTGTATTCAAACATAGCAAACCGCTTCACATACCTCTTCTGTCGTCGGGATACAGCAGCGCGTTGTTTCTCTTCAGTGTGAGCGTGAATCCTTCACATACGGTAGTGAAATCCTTTCCAATGATCCACTGGCTCAGATCCAACAGCAGCATCTTTCGTTGACTAAGTATAGCGACCGCCATTAGCCGCTGAGAGGCTAAGCAGTGGGAATGACTTCCATGACGCGTTTCATTTAATTAATAGTTTAATTGTACATGTAAAAGAAAGGAACAGCCAAGTGTTGTATATCGACATATGTATATATTATAAAGTAAAACAAAAAAGACAAAATAAACAAATTAACGGTATGAAAACGGTCAACGAAAGGTGAGCGTCCCAGCTACTCACCCCCTCCCTACATGCCATCCAAAACGAACAGGTAATATACACCTACACCACAAGTGACGTCACCCAAACAGAAAATAACAATTTCAAAATAAAAGACAATTTCAAAATAAGAGACACCACACCATACCTGTCACCTACAGTATGAAATATATTAAGACTTGCATGCATCAAATATACAAAAGCAGCCATGTTGAGTTGTGAAATGTCTGGCTATATGGAGGTACAAGGTTTCCACTTGAGAGCGACGATATATACAATATTGTATATATACAATAATATACAATAATTCTGACCACCTGGGGTCTGCCGGTCAGGAAGTCCAAGACCCAGTTACATAACTGACTGTTGAGACCCAGATTCTTCAGTTTGACTGTAAGTTTGGTAGGAATTTATGTGCTGGTAGAATTTAGGAAGAACTTTCCTCATATTCGCCTGTTAAAATCCCCAGAAACAATGAAAGCAGCATCAAGATGAAGCAATTTCTAGTCTATTAATGGTGCTTTTCACTTCATCCAATGCTTTGGTTTTGTCTGCGTGAGGCGGGATGTAAACAACTGTAAGAATGACTGAATTAAACTCCAGCGGGAGGTAGAAGGGGTGCACTTTAACAGAGAGCAGCAGTGTGTAGATAAAACTAACATCTGTGCCCCAACGAGTGTTTATAATAATGGATATTTTCCTTTCATTTTACAAAAACCCATCATTTCGCTTCAGAAGGCCTTTATTCACCCACTAGAGTCGTATGGATTACTTTTATGGAGGATGGATGCACTTTTTGGGCTTCAAAATCATGAGGGCCATTCACTACCATTATAAAGCTTGGAAGAGCCAGGATGTTTTTTTTAATATAACTCTGATTGTGTTTGTCTGAGAGAAGATGGTTAAATATATCTAGGATGGCTTGAGGGTGAGTAAATGATGGGGTAATTTTCATTTTTGGGTGAACTATTCCTTTAATGCTCTTGATATTGTAATAATGTGTCAGGTTTTGGGTGGTGTAGGGAAGAGAGCGAGGACTCAATCGCTAGAGCAATGGGTTGGTTTCTTTATTTAAAGTAAAAAATAAAACAAACAAACAAAACTACCCTCAAGGGGGAAAACAGACTTGACTTGACACAGACTTGACTTGACACAGACTTGACTTGACTTGACTCAGATTTGACTTGACTCAGATTTGACTTGACTCAGATTTGACTTGACTCAGATTTGACTTGACTCAGACTTGACTTGACTCAGACTTGACTTGACTCAGACTTGACTTGACTCAGACTTGACTGACACGAAATACGCAAACGATACGTAGTATACCAGACGATCCAGCACAGGACTGAAAACACAGGGAGAATAAGAAGGGTAGCAAACAAGGCAGGTAATGAGGGAAGACAGGTGGGGCAAATAAACCAATAATCAGGAGACAAGATGGGTGGGGTCAAGACAATCGACAAGAGAGCACATGGCACAAGGAAACATGACAAGCCATGTGCTCACACCAAACATGACAAGAACACGAGCACATGGCTAATGAAAACAATCACAAGCCATGTGCTCACAAAACGAGACACGAACGTAACAAGAACGCGCAGCCAGCGAGCGCACTCACAGACCGCGCGCTCACACAAAACACGACATGAAAGCACGCGGCAGATGTAAATAAACCGCGTGCAACACAGGACACAACAAGACAAGACTCACGGAACACAAGAACGCACGGTGAGTGAAACACAACCGTGCGCTCACAATAAAGACAGGAAGCGCGAGTGTCCGAATCCCGACCTGAAACGGAACCAGACATGAATGCCGGGATCCGAACACCACGCGCCCCAACATGAAACGAGACACACAGACAAGAGAGCGCACAGCTCGAGAACTCGAGACCGTACGCTCACACAAAAGACAGGAAGTGCGAGTGTCCGAATCCCGACCTGAAACGGAACCAGACATGAATGCCGGGATCCGAACACCACGCGCCCCAACATGAAACAAGACACACAGACAAGAGAGCGCACGGCTCGAGAACGCGAGACCGTACGCTCACACAAAGACTGGACATGAAGGGAGTGTCAGAGCTCTGTCACAAAACCAATAACATTAACTAGACCGAACCCTGACATAATGACAATGTCGATTAATAGAATACTTAAAAATGTTAGAAAAAGAAGACTCACATAATCTTTTCAGCATGATTAATAAATTATATTAATTGGAATAAACTGTATATAGAAATGGAGCAGAATGTGTCGTAGGTTTAGCGTGAGTTTAAAGGGATAGTTCTCCCAAAAATGAAGATTATCCCATGATTTACTCACCCTCATCCATCCAAGGTATATTTGACTATCTTCTTTCAGAGGAACACATCGGAGATATATTTAAAAATAAGTTTAGTCCTCCAAGTTTTATAATAGTTGTGAATGGTACCTCAAATTAAAAAAATTCAAAAAAACAAAAAAATTGCATCCATCCATAAACAATGAATCCATACGGCTCCAGTGGGATAATAATGGCCTACTACGCGTTGTACGTCATGACATTGTGTAGATCGTCACTGCAACATGAATCTGCACTTTGTTGTTTATGATGGGAGAATTCATGAGTTTCAGAATTCAGTCAGACAGCGCACTGAACAAAACTCTTCGTTTCAGCGATGAGTTATAATGTGTTTCAGTGATGAGTTATAATGTGTTTCAGTGGTCAGTTATAATGTGTTTCAGTGATGAGTTATAATGTGTTTCAGTGATCAGTTATAATGTGTTTCAGCGATGAGTTATAATGTGTTTCAGTGATGAGTTATAATGTGTTTCAGTGATCAGTTATAATGTGTTTCAGCGATGAGTTATAATGTGTTTCAGCGATGAGTTATAATGTGTTTCAGCGATGAGTTATAATGTGTTTCAGCGATCAGTTATAATGTGTTTCAGTGATCAGTTATAATGTGTTTCAGTGATGAGTTATAATGTGTTTCAGCGATGAGTTATAATGTGTTTCAGCGATGAGTTATAATGTGTTTCAGTGATGAGTTATAATGTGTTTCAGTGATCAGTTATAATGTGTTTCAGTGATCAGTTATAATGTGTTTCAGCGATGAGTTATAATGTGTTTCAGTGATCAGTTATAATGTGTTTCAGTGATCAGTTATAATGTGTTTCAGCGATGAGTTATAACGTGTTTCAGCGATGAGTTATAATGTGTTTCAGTGATCAGTTATAATGTGTTTCAGTGATCAGTTATAATGTGTTTCAGCGATGAGTTATAATGTGTTTCAGCGATGAGTTATAATGTGTTTCAGCGATGAGTTATAATGTGTTTCAGCGATCAGTTATAATGTGTTTCAGTGATCAGTTATAATGTGTTTCAGTGATCAGTTATAATGTGTTTCAGTGATCAGTTATAATGTGTTTCAGCGATGAGTTATAATGTGTTTCAGTGATCAGTTATAATGTGTTTCAGTGATCAGTTATAATGTGTTTCAGCGATGAGTTATAATGTGTTTCAGTGATCAGTTATAATGTGTTTCAGCGATGAGTTATAATGTGTTTCAGCGATGAGTTATAATGTGTTTCAGCGATGAGTTATAATGTGTTTCAGTGATCAGTTATAATGTGTTTCAGTGATCAGTTATAATGTGTTTCAGCGATCAGTTATAATGTGTTTCAGTGATCAGTTATAATGTGTTTCAGTGATCAGTTATAATGTGTTTCAGCGATCAGTTATAATGTGCTTCAGCGATCAGTTATAATGTGTTTCAGCGATGAGTTTTAATGTGTTTCAGCGATCAGTTATAATGTGTTTCAGCGATCAGTTATAATGTGTTTCAGTGATCAGTTATAATGTGTTTCAGCGATGAGTTATAATGTGTTTCAGTGATCAGTTATAATGTGTTTCAGCGATGAGTTATAATGTGTTTCAGTGATCAGTTATAATGTGTTTCAGTGATCAGTTATAATGTGTTTCAGCGATGAGTTATAATGTGTTTCAGCGATGAGTTATAATGTGTTTCAGTGATCAGTTATAATGTGTTTCAGCGATGAGTTATAATGTGTTTCAGCGATCAGTTATAATGTGTTTCAGCGATGAGTTATAATGTGTTTCAGCGATGAGTTATAATGTGTTTCAGCGATGAGTTATAATGTGTTTCAGCGATGAGTTATAATGTGTTTCAGTGATGAGTTATAATGTGTTTCAGTGATCAGTTATAATGTGTTTCAGTGATCAGTTATAATGTGTTTCAGTGATCAGTTATAATGTGTTTCAGTGATCAGTTATAATGTGTTTCAGTGATCAGTTATAATGTGTTTCAGTGATCAGTTATAATGTGTTTCAGTGATCAGTTATAATGTGCTTCAGCGATGAGTTATAATGTGTTTCAGCGATGAGTTATAATGTGTTTCAGCGATGAGTTATAATGTGTTTCAGTGATCAGTTATAATGTGTTTCAGCGATGAGTTATAATGTGTTTCAGTGATGAGTTATAATGTGTTTCAGTGATGAGTTATAATGTGTTTCAGTGATCAGTTATAATGTGTTTCAGCGATCAGTTATAATGTGTTTCAGCGATGAGTTATAATGTGTTTCAGTGATCAGTTATAATGTGTTTCAGCGATGAGTTATAATGTGTTTCAGCGATGAGTTATAATGTGTTTCAGCGATGAGTTATAATGTGTTTCAGCGATGAGTTATAATGTGTTTCAGCGATCAGTTATAATGTGTTTCAGCGATCAGTTATAATGTGTTTCAGCGATCAGTTATAATGTGTTTCAGTGATCAGTTATAATGTGTTTCAGTGATCAGTTATAATGTGTTTCAGTGATCAGTTATAATGTGTTTCAGCGATGAGTTATAATGTGTTTCAGTGATCAGTTATAATGTGTTTCAGTGATGCGTTTAAGTGATTGGTTATAATGCTACAAAACGAAATCTGATGGAAAGCCGCAGTCGGATAGTGTGAATGAACGTTAAGTATTGTAGTTTCTTTAACTAATATTATCATGTAAACATATATTCTATTATATACATATTTTTAAATCAATTTCCATGATTTTCTTAATACTTTCCCAGGCCTGGAAATTACTATTTAAAAATTCCATGGCTTTTCCAGGTTTTTCATGACTGTACGATCCCAATATAATATTGCAAGTATGTTTGAAGCATGTTTTGACATGTCATTTTATCTTTATTATCTTGTTTCCATAATCATTGGAAGCCAAAACTGTAATTTAAAAATACAATTAAACAATATATTGATTAATCCCTGCACTGCACTGTGTGTGTGTGTGAGTGTGTGTGTGTGTGTAGTTAGTGGGTGTGTGAATGTGTGTTTGCTCACTGTTTAAATGTGTATTTTAATGTGGATCATGGAGGAGAGTTCAGGATTACAGCAGGACTCCACAAATGTAAGTCAACACAGACACACACACACACACACACACACACACACACACACACACACACACACACACACACACATTAGTGCTGTCAAAATTAACATGTTAATGCATGTGATTGTGTCAGTTTAACACATTAAAAATATTTAACACAATTAACGCAGCATCTTTTTTCCATCATCCTTTAGCTAGCATTACATTATATGATCACATTCTTATTCATGCAAATGATTTTTCCATGAATAACCATTAAAGTGCAGGAAGACACAAGAGAGCTCAGTGGTGTGCTGTCTGTGAATCTCCTGTCTTACGGGCCGGTGTTCTGACAAATAATGCTTCCTGTCATATTGTGCTCCCAGTACCAGCACTACATTTGCAGTGTATTATGGGTAGGTTTAGGGTAGGAGTAGGTATGGATGTTAATAAAGCTTCAAACCACATCAATATGATGCTGGTAGCATTTGGCGTTGTCAGATTGTGCTAGCAACTAACACCGGCCACACTGAGTCTCTTTCATACTTGAATGGATAAAACAACACAAAATTAAAGGTCCACTAGAGGTCGCCTATTCAAAACAAAAAGCCTCTAAAAATAAAAAAAATATTTGAACTTGTAAATAAAATCAATGTTTTACTGCAAAAAACATTAACTCAGGAGGAGGAACTGCCTTTGAGAGAATTAAGTTTAATGAATCAAGCTTACTTGGATGAGGCTAGAGGGTCTTTATTAGGTCAAAAGAGGAAGGAGAGACTAACTCCAGCTACTTTTTTGCGTTACAGAAGAGGAATTGCAGGAGAAATTCACTGACCGCTTTAAATATGAATGGTGTCAAGTGCACTGATCCTAACCTCATTTCTAGTTTTATCACAAGCTTTTATGACAAACTTTACACTTCTAAGTTTAATATGGACAATTGTGAGACTTTTGTCGAAACAATTAAAAACTATATTCCTACCATTGATAATGACTTTAAAGACCTTTGTGAGTCGACTTTAACAATTGAGGAGATTAAATCTGCTCTCTTCTCTATGAAAAAAGGGAAATCCCCCGGAGTTGATGGATTTTCTGTCGAATTTTATGTCCATTTTTGGGACGTAATCAAATACCCTCTGCTTTGCATGTATGAAGAATGTGTTGCACAGAAGGAAATGACTACATCAATGAAACAGGGTATAATTTCTCTTATTCCAAAACCTGAAACAGATTCTCTCTTAATTGATAATTGGCGACCAATTACACTTTTAACAGTCGATTATAAGATCTTGGCCTTGGTATATGCTAATAGATTGAAACTTAAGCTTAATCAAATTATTGTGGAAACGCAGTCAGGTTTTGTCAAAGGTAGACATATTAGCAATAATAGAAGACTTGTTTTAGATTCACTAGATTATGCTGATTTTGTGCACTCTAAAGCCATTCTTCTTTTCTTAGATGTTTATAAGGCCTTCGACACCATTGAACATGGATTTCTCCTGCAATCTCTCAAACTGTTTGGTTTTGGGGAATCTTTTGTTAATATAATTGAAATGTTTTATAAAGGAATTAGTAGTTCGGTCATAGTCAATCTGCAAACCTCTCAAAGATTTGCGATAAAGCGTGGTGTCACCCTTTCTATTTATTGTGGTTACTGAGCTCTTGTCATTGAGTATTATACACAATCAGAATTTAAAAGGTGTCTCAATCTTCGACAGGGAAATCAAAATTTCGCAGCTGGCTGAGGACACCACTCTTTTTTTAAAGGATAAAGGTCAAATTTCTAGTGCCATTAAGATAGTTAAAAAGTTCTCGTACGCTTCTGGGTTGAAGTTAAATATGTCCAAATGTGAGATCATGTCTCTGCATAATTGCGACGATCCGTTGATTGATGGTATTCCAGTCAAAGACACAGTAAAGTATTTGGGTATTTATTTAACTGAAAATTTAGTTGCCAGACAACAACTTAATTTTTCTAGTCGGATTAAGAAAACCCAAAATATCTTTAATCTCTGGTTGCAAAGAGATCTATCTCTCTATGGTAGGGTTCTTCTCTCTAAAGCAGAAGGTCTTTCTCTCTTCGTGTGTCCTTCACTCTCTTTATACGTGACTGATTTCACTGCTAAAGGTGTCAATACAATTTTCCTTGACTTTATATGGAAAAACAAGTCTCGTAAACTTAAAAAAGCAGTAATCCTCCAACTGTAGAAGTGATGGTGGACTAGAAGTGTTAAATTTCCATAACATTATTAATGTATTTAAAATAAACTGGCTTAAAAGATGTCTAATAAATCCAAATTATTTATGGTTTTTTATTCCTAATTATATATTTAATAAAACTGGAGGCCTTCCTTTTATCTTAAAGTGTAATTAATGTATAATAAACTCCCGGTTAAACTATCTAATTTCCATCAGCATTTCCATCTTCTTTCATGGAAATTGTGCTACATCCACAATTTTTCCCCACACAAAACTCTTCTGTGAAGTCATGACTTCCCGATTCCTTTTAAAGAATATAATATGGTGATTAAAGCTATTCCCACAGGTCTAGTGTCATATATTGCACAAGCAGAAAGATACAAAGGAATCGACTTTGTTATTGGACGGCATTAGCATTTACGACAAGAAATGTGATAATAAACACATCCGACAAGTTTTTCAGAAAAGAGACCAGATTTGCTCCAGAGGCAGATCTCATTGGGCTGCCCTGATTGATCATATCGACTGGAGAAAAGTATGGCTATTAGCCTATAAATATTTTATTCCTAATAAGACTAAAGAAGTCCACTTTAAAATCCTGCAGAAGATATATATGTTATATATATGTTGATATTCCTAGTACTTGTTCATTTTGTGGTGTTGAAGAGGAAACATTGTTACATTTATTCTATTCTTGTGAACTGGTTCAAGAGTTTTGGTCTAACTTATACTCCCATTTAAATAATACCCCATTAAAACACAATCTTTTACTTTGAAAGATATTATTTGTTATTACACGGATTCCAACAAATCTAAAGAATATATTTTCAATTTCTTTATTTTGTTTGCCAAATTTTTCATTCATTAACAGAAATGTATGCGCTCACTTCCTACTCTCTCACATCTTTTGATTGAGGTAGACTCGCTGCTTAAATCTTTTAGGTTAACTAGTAATGCAAAATGTGCTCGATTTCTAATGTTATATGAACAATTCTTTTGTAATGGCTCTGATGGTCAAGTTTAATCTGCTTTCTCATGTATTGACCCCTTTTTTCCTTTTCTTTTCTTCTCTTTTTATGTGTCCTCTTCATGTGTCTGTAAATGATTCTTAACATTTCCTTTAATTATTTGTCTTTACATACAAATGTCTTTTTATCTCTTAATTCTAATGTTCTCCTGAAGGTGTTTGTATATTTGTATGATTCTTGAATAAAAAAAAAAAATGAATATTTTTAAATCATCCCCTAAATGATCATCTCTTAAAGTTGAATGAGTGAACAACAATGCCACATATTAAAACACTTTTCTGTAAGTGAAACACATTACATGGAGTTAATGCCTACATAATATATTTAATATTTTTAGTTTGTGCTGTTGTCTAGTAGGGTCCGTCACTTTTTGGGGTCCCCTTGAAACATTTCCGTTGTGTTTTGCGCTTTTTGCAGCGCGTTTTTGTGTTTGCTTGTGTTGTGAGGATTTGCAGCACATGTGTTGTCAAACTGAAGGTCACGGGTTTTTTTTTATTTGCATGTGTTTTTTTTATTTGCATGTGTTTTTTTTTATTTGCATGTGCTTTTTTTTATTTGCATGTGTTTTTTTTTTATTTGCATGTGTTTTTTTTATTTGCATGTGCTTTTTTTTATTTGCATGTGTTTTCTTATTTGCAGTGCGTTGAGCTCTCTCAGCCACCGTAGTTTCTCTGCCCCGGGACAACATGCCGCTGACGTCACCACACCCCTTATTTGGGAATGAGCGGCTTACAGTAACATCAAAACCTTGTGTTTTTGTAAAATAAAGAACATAAACATAAAACATGAGCTTTGTCAGGGTATTACATGTTATGATGATGTATTACCGCATCCAGTCGTTAGGGGGCGTTAGGGAGCAATACAGCGGAGAGTGAAGGGCTCGAGGAAGATGTAATGTTGGAAAGATAAGCACACAAACTGTAATGTATTTGAGTTGCTGTTAATATACCTGATGTGGGGGTCGGCCAAGTTGGCGTACTAGATAGCAGCATATCTAACAGCTAGCAGAGTCTCAAAGGTTATTTTGGTATTTACATTTACATTTAGTCATTTAGCAGACGCTTTTATCCAAAGCGACTTACAAGTGAGGAAAACAAACAAGCGATTCTTCATGAATTGGCAAATAACACAGGAAGTGCTCACAATACAAGTTTCATACATTGCTCAGTACCATAAGCTAGAGTAGGAAGGGAAAAAGGGGGAAGGATAGGGTTTTTTTTTATTTTATTTTTTTTTATGAGGGGATCAAGTGTTCACGGAAGAGGTGAGTTTTCAGCTGTCTCTTGAATATTGCCAGGGAATCTGCGTTCCTGATGAAAGTAGGGAGATCATTCCACCAGCAGGGAGCAGTGAAGAGCAGTATTTTTAGACTTTTCCCAAACTTTTGGTTAACTTGTCAGTTTATGATCATCTAAAGATGGCGGGTAGAGGAAGAAAATGTGAAGAAAAGTCTGTGAGTAACGTAACTGATCATGATCACGTGGACGCGATGGAAGTTTCTGTTGAAGCTAATAAACGTCTATTGGAGGAATGTGCTGAGAATCACCCATTACTCCCAGTAAAGTGCATGTTATGAAGAAAGTACGTGCTGATCATGAAGATGATATCTCTCATGCGGATATCCTCGAAGCCATTTACTCCCTCGGGAAAAGATTTGACAAGCAAGAAAAAAAGTTGGAGGAGCGGACGAGAAAAATGGAAGAGAACTGTAGCGTCATATCTGAGGTCAAGGAAGACTTGAAAGTTCACCAACAAAAGGCAGCTGAATTGGAACTGGAATTTTCTGACCTTAAAAAAGAAAATAAAGCGCTGAGAATCAGGGTGGGAGAATTAGATCGCTACAAAAGAGCTGGAATTTACGCATCAAAGGTTTGCCAGAGAAACTGAACGAAAATATTCGAGCGGATGTGATGACCTTGCTTTCCAAGATTGCTCCTGGTGTGCCTTGGGAAACTGAAGAAGCGGTTGACACAGTCAGAAAGGAAGGAAACGGTGATCATGCAGTTTTCGAAGCGAAAACTTTGGTCTCTACAGAGACCAAATCTGGGCATTGTCCAAGGGATCAACCGTGAGCAAGGAGAAGACTTCAACAAAGAGGATGGAGAGGCGACAGAAGTGCTTTGGCCGCGCATTAAACAAGCGCGATCAGAAGGGAAAGTGCCATACTTTCGTGGCCCTTTTGCTTTCATCGAGGGAAAGCAAATGTTTCCATGATGATGAAAATTTGGAAAAAGGGAAATGATGATTTCTGAGAGACTCTTTTATGTTGCGGTTTTATTCGGAGGTTCCTGAACTGACACTTTAGTGACTTTTTCTGTTTGGTCTGTTCGTTCCAGTGGGCGTATGTTCGCACTAAAATCTCCTTTATCTTTTTGTTCATTAAATGCAAGAGGACTAAAGGACAAAGTAAAACGTGACGGTATATTTTTGTTTTGTCAGGGACAGAAGTCACATTGTGTTTTTCTACGGAGGAAGAATGCAGTGGAGAGACAGTTTTGTTTAGTCATGGCTCCAGTCGATCAGCAGGTGTCGTCATATGCCTGAACAATTGCCCTGGGAAGGTTGTGTGTTTTCAGTCGGATGCTCATGGACATTGTCTTGCTGCTGTGGTCAATTGTGAAGGTGTTTTTCTGACTCTAGTTAATATTTATGGTTATAATAGTAGTGGGCAGAACAAGACTTTGTTTTCTTCTATTACAGATGTTGTGACGCAGTTAAAATCAAAGTTTCATTCAAATCTGTTATTGATTGGAGGTGATTTTAATTTGGCTGGACAGATCTCCTTCTAGTTATACGAGCCACCATTTCAATAACACTATTCAGGAGTTTTGCCAATCCAATTCCCTTACAGATATATGGAGAGTTAAGAATCCTAATGCTAGTCAGTTTTCCTGGTTAAACCTAATGGATCCTGTAAGTCACGCATCGACTTTTGGCTCGTCACTGAGGAAAATTCTGAGCTTGTGACTAATGCTTCAGTTTCTGCTGCTCCATTGACAGACCATTGCCTCATTTCATTCACTTTGACACCAGCATTAAAACTTACAGTTAGGAAAGACTATTGGAAGTTGAATGCAGAATATTTAAAGGATAAGGATTATTGTAGTCAAATAAGAAATTTGATCAGTGAGATTAAAGATGATGTTACTTTAACTTCTAATGGGATTAGATGGGAGTATTTTAAATTTAAAACAAGGGAAATTTCACTTGGGTTTGGTAAACGAAAGAGCAGAGAACTGCAGCAAAGAGAATTCAGGTTAATTCAAGAAATCAATGCCTGTTGTAATACACAAGAAATGCCTCAAGATGTGGAAAAGTTACTTTCTCTTAAAGCTAAATTAGACCATTTGTATTTAATGAAAGCACAAGGAGCATTTGTGAGGTCTCGTGCAAAATGGATGGAAGAAGGAGAGAAGAATACAGCTTATTTTTGTCCATTAGAAAAGAGGAGACAGGAAAGTAATGCAGTTCATAGTTTATTCATTAATGACGAGGTAATTACAGATCCTAAACTAATATCTGAGGAAATATATTTATTTTATAGTAATATTTACTCTTCATCATACTCTGAAAATAATGGTGAGGAATTTCTTGAGAAGATAAAAGATTGTTTCCCACAGATTGATATTGAATGTAAAGAACTCTGTGATGGAGACCTGAGGTTAGAGGATCTTGATTCTGTTATTAATAAAATGCCGTTGGGTCAATCTCCTGGTCAGGACGGCTTGACTGCTAATTTTTACAAATTCTTCTGGGAGGATATAAAAGATTTGTTATTTAAGGCTTTAAAGGAGTGCTGTGAATCTCTTTACTTCCTACTGTGAAACGGGTTAATTGTTCTCATTCCAAAGTCAAACAAAGACAAAAGAATAGTTGAGAATCTGAGAGCGATTACCCTACTTAATGTTCATTATAAAATCCTTACATCTGCTTTTGCTAATAGATTCAAACTTAGATTGAGTCCAGTTATAAGTGAAACCCAATCTGGTTTTATTAAAGGAAGGTTAATACACAACAATATTAGACTCGTCTTAGACTTAATTGATTATGGACATTTAATGAAGGATGATGGATTTATTTTGCTTCTTGATTTCTATAAGGCGTTTGATACGGATTCATTTTAAATGCGTTGCAGTTTTTTGGTTTTGGTCAAAAATGTATTAAATGAATAGAGATGTTGTACCGAGACATAAATAGCTCAGTATCATTCCCATTTGGGACTTCTAAGAGGTTTAACATTAACAGAGGAATTAGACAAGGGGATCCAATAAGTCCTTATTTATTTATTTTAATAGCTGAACTCTTAGCAATTGATGTGAAAAATAGTAAAGACATCAGGCCTTTGAATGTTTTAGGAAATCAGCGGATCGTAAGTCGACTAGCAGACGATCCCAGCCTGTTTCTCAGTGATGCAGAGCAGATTCCAGTGGCCATTAATCTGGTGTCTCATTTTTCAGAAGCTTCTGGTCTGCAACTAAATTTAAAAAAGTGTGAGTTGATGGCAATTCATGGTCATACAGAAGCTCAATTGTTCAATATTCAATTGAAAAATGAGGTGAGATACTGAGGAATTGTTATTACTAAAGACCCTAAAATTAGAGAAAAAAATCATTTGCTTGATAATATGAAAAAAAGCCCAAATATTGTAAATATGTGGTTACAAAGGGATATATCTATATTTGGCAGAATCACTTTCCAGCATTTTCTTTGAGTATATCTGATAGATGGATCAGGGACATTAATCAAATTCAGTATAAATGTATTTGTAAAAACAAGCAGCATTATATAAGAGTCAGATGCAGTGAGGGAGGTTTGAACATGATTGATTTGATGTTATGAATGAAACTCGCTTCAAGATTTCCTTACAAATCAACATTCTTTTGCTTCAGCTTCTCTTCAAACGTTTTTGAGCCTTTTGGAGGCATTGATTTCCTTTTAAAGTGTGATTTTGAGCCATCAGTTATCATCTTTTCATTGTCAGGTATTATTATATTGGAAATTAATATACAAACACAATTTTTCTTTGTGGATCAATAGATGGATCCTTATTAAGAGGAAATCTGTGTTTTTTCAGGACTGGATGGACAAAGGTGTCTGGTCCATTGTACAAATTATGGATGGAAATGGAAACTTCCTTAGTTATGATGTTTTTTGTGAAAAATATAATATAAGTTGTTCTCAGGAATTGTAAATGTCTTTGGTGAGAGCTGTTCCTGCTGGTTTGGTTCAGATAATTAAAGGTGCGTTGTGTTATTTACCCGTGATACCAAGATCAGGAAATCGAATCATCTCTGGTGTTAATTTCACAGAGCGGAGCTGTAAAAATAAGGTTTTAAGAACATTAGTAAAGACACAGATTTTCCTTCTAAGGTAAAGAAGAGACCTCTTGTTTTTGCTTTTCCTGAAGACAAAGTGATCGGAATTAGAATAAGATTTCTCTCTTTTCCACTTCTACCGAAGGTAAAAGAAGTTCAGTTTGAAATCATTAATGATATTTACCCCTGCCATGAGTTCCTCAGACACAGATTTAATGTGGATTGTAATGATGCAGCTTTTGTGAAGCAGACATAGAGTCATTCCATCATCTGTTTTATTCATGCAAATTCTCTCAAAAGTTTTGGGATGACCTCTATGTTTGGTTACATTTGAAGTATGTAATACCTGACTTTGATTTTAAAACTGTAAAATATTTGTCTTTTCTTCGAAATAGTGATGTTGAATACTTGGTTAATAATATTGTGATTTTGGTCAATTACTTCATTCATAAATGCAGATTCTTTAATAATTCCCCCACTTTTGTACTCTTCCAGAAAGATTTAATGATCTTCTTTAAATCCTTAAAACTCATGCGTCACAAAAAAGCCCTTAAATTATGCCATCTTTTGAAGGTGTTTTTTGAGGAATAAGCCCCTTGTATCTCTTATTTATGTTTTTGTTATTTGTTTGTTTTTGTTATGGTTGTAGTGTTTGTTTATTTCGTTTATATATGTTTTTGTTATGCTGCTATTTGTAATTTATGTAATTGTATTGAGAATACATTTGTTTAATTGGTATTTTGTATATACTTGCAAGCAATAAAATAAATAAATATAAAGATACCTGATGTCCACTAGAGGTCACTCCCGTGCTGTTGTTGCTGTTGCTGCAGTGTGCGAGTAAACAGGGTAATAATCATGCAGTCAGCTCTCCGGTTCTTCCCATCTTTGTTCTGAAACGAACCATAACACAAGTGTTATTATAGCATATTGATGCAGCCATAACACAAACCTCAATAAATAAAAGTCTCTGTGTAAATATACACAAGACACGCTTCAACTGTGTCTCCACGAGAATCTTCATAAAACTCAAAAATGAGCTGAAACTCAGAGAATAGCCTCTCACACAGTGTAGAACATTTAAAGTTCATTAACAAGCAGCAAAAATCATTTTACAGTGAAGATTAAAAGATGAGAAGATTGATCATTCCTGATTGTGATGTGTTTTATCTCCATCAGATTCCCATCGGATCACTCTGGATCTGAACACAGTGAATGAACTCCTCCGTCTGTCTGAGGAGAACAGAGTGATTACTAACAGTTACCCAGAACTTCAGTCGTATCCTGATCATCCAGACAGATTTGATGGATATAATCCTCAGGTGTTGTGTAGAGAGAGTGTGAGTGATCGACGCTGTTACTGGGAGATTGAGAAGAGCGGAGAATATGTTTTTATATCAGTGTCATATAAGAACATCAGCAGGAAGGGAGAGGGTGATGGTGATGGTGATGAGTGTGTGTTTGGACGTAATGATCAGTCCTGGAGTTTGATCTGCTCTTCCTCCAGTTACTCATTCAGACACAATAACATATGGACTGATCTCCCTGTGAAGTCCATCAGCAGTAGAATAGGAGTGTTTGTGGATCACAGTGCAGGAACTCTGTCCTTCTACAGCGTCTCTGGAGACACAATGATCCTCATCCACACAGTCCAGACCACCTTCACTCAACCGCTCTATCCTGGGATTACTGTTGCTACTAAATCATCAGTGAAACTGTGTTGATGAATCAGAACAGACTGTAGAGATTCTACCCATAATGCTTTGAGCTCATGATGAATCAGTGACAGTGAGATCAGTGTGTGTGTGTGTGTGTGTGTGTGTGTGACAATCAGATCAGTGTGTGTGTGTGTGTGTGTGTGTGTGTGTGTGTGTGACAGTCAGATCAGTGTGTGTGTGTGTGTGTGTGTGTGTGACAGTCCGATCAGTGTGTGTGTGTGTGTGTGAGACAGTGAGATCTGTGTGTGTGTGTGTGCGTGTGTGTGAGACAGTGAGATCAGTGTGTGTGTGTGACAGTGAGATCAGTGTGTGTGTGTGTGTGTGACAGTCAGATCAGTGTGTGTGTGTGTGTGTGTGACAGTGAGATCAGTGTGTGTGTGTGTGTGTGTGTGTGTGTGAGACAGTGAGATCAGTGTGTGTGTGTGTGTGTGTGTGTGTGTGTGTGACAGTGAGATCAGTGTGTGTGTGTGTGTGTGAGACAGTGAGATCAGTGTGTGTGTGTGTGACAGTGAGATCAGTGTGTGTGTGTGTGTGTGACAGTGAGATTAGTGTGTGTGTGTGTGTGTAAGAGAGAGAGAGTGTGACAGTCAGATCAGTGTGTGTGTGTGTGTGACAGTCAGATCAGTGTGTGTGTGTGTGTGTGTGTGTGTGAGACAGTCAGATCAGTGTGTGTGTGTGTGTGTGAGACAGTCAGATCAGTGTGTGTGTGTGTGTGTGTGTGTTCTGATGTAAATCAGTGTTTATTGTAGAGTCTCATCAATCTCTATTATTACTGTCAGTTGAAAAGTGTCTTTCACAAACATGATTCATGAAGAACATCATTATATCTGTTTCATTCTCACTCCATGAACTTTAAATATGTATTATTATGTTAATGAGTCGTGATGAATTATTCATGTGATGATCAATATAATGTATAATATAATCTTGATTGTTTTCAGAGAAGATGATTGTGTCAGTAAATATCCGTCTGTACAGATGAAACACACACTTTTATCTTTCACTGTTTCACATTTGAATAAAACATGTTTATTATATTTTGTAGATTGAATGTGACTATTGTAAAGGCTGGGATCACTGGGATCAAACTTTCATTTGTCTGGATCAAACGAGTGTAATAATGTGTGTGTGTTTAAATGAAAGTGTTTGACTAGTTCTGTCAGGACTTCTTCTCATTTGTGAATAAACTTCAGCACAGAATCAGTTGCTCTTTATTCCAGATATTCCAAAAATTATAAAGTTTAGGGCATGTCCAAAAGAGATGGGTAAGAGAGCCCTCTGCAGATTTACACCGATCACAGGTAGAAGAAATGGTTGGAAAAATCTTGTGTAATTTGGATTTTGAATAGTGCAATCTATGCATCACCTTAAATTGAATTAACTGATGCCTAGAATTAATAGAACAAAAACGAATCCTACATTATTATATATACAGTACATAATTCCTAACCTGTAAGTGTCGGAAAAAATGTGTTGTGGGAAGAGAAAATTTCTCCTTTAATTGAGAGAAAGAAGCAAAATGTTTGTTAATATATAGATCCTTCAAGGTAACTATACCACTCATCCTCCAAATGTTGAATGTTGGATCTGAGAGAGAAGGGGGAAATGCGTGATTGCGGTATACTGGGGCAAAAATAGCAGGAAATCTGCATCCTTTCTTAATTTGGTGCCATATTTTCAAACTGTTTGAAACATCGAGGTTATCCACCTTAACAGATGCAGGCAATACAGAAGCTGAAAAGAGACGTGCTGGGAGTGAACTGTTTTTAACACCCTTTTTTTCAATAGCAACCCAGGGGGGGAGTGTCAATCGAGATTTCTGTTTTATAATCCTTCTGCCAGTAAACAAGGGCCCTTGCATTCGCTGCCCAGTAATAATGCAAAAAGCAAGGTAGCCCTAGCCCACCTTTCTCTTTTGGCTTCTGTAAATGTATTTTTGATATTCTGTGAGCTTTAAAGCCCCAGATAAAAGGCAGGATTACCGAATCTAGTGATTTGAAGAAAGCTCTTGTCAAAAAAAAAGGTAAGTTTTGAAAGAGATATAAGAATCTAGGCAGAGAGGCCATCTTGACAGCGTTTATGTGACCTATCATAGAAAGAGAAAGAGTCCTCCATTTGCCAATATCTATCTTTAGATCCTCCAATTTCTTTAGAAAATTCAACTTAAAAATTAATTTAGGGTTTTTGGGCAGAACAACTCCAAGATACTTAAGTCTGTCTGTAATTTTGAAAGGAAGATTTTGTAGGAATTCATCATTAAGTTCGGCGCTTAAAGACATGAATTCACTCTTCTGCCAAATAATTGTATAACCAGAGACTGTACCAAAAGATTTTATGAAATCTAGCAGTAAAGGAATTGACCGCTCAGGATTCGACAGAAAGAGAACAACATCATCTGCATACAAGGAAATGTGATGATCTACATTTCCCAGCCTTACAGGCTCGATAGATGGATGGTTTCTAATACTGATCGCGAGGGGTTCGATCGCAACTGCAAGAAGCAAAGGGCTAAGGGGACATCCTTGCCGTGTCCCACGATGTAATAAAAATGACTTTGATTTTTCTTGATTTGTGAGCACGACAGAAGTTGGGTGAGCATATAGTGTTGTAATCCATGACACAAAACGACTACCGAACCCACATTCTTCCATGACCCTCACCATATAAGGCCATTCCAGCTGATCGAAAGCTTTCTCTGCGTCACAGAGCAGCCACTTTAGAGCCTTTCTTGTACTTATGGTACATTATGTTCATTAATCTCCTAACATTAAAAAATGAAAATCTATTTGGGACAAAACCAGTTTGATCCGTATGTATAATAGATGAAATGTGTTTATTTAACCTATTGGCTCATAATTTTGTAAAACTTTTAATGTCAGAATTCAGTAATGCAATAGGCCGATAAGATGAAGGCTCAGTCTCATCCCTCCCCTCTTTAAGTATTAGTGAGATATTAGCATCATATAATGTGTCAGGGAATTTTTGAATTTCAAGAGAATGAGTGGACATCCTCAGTAAAAGGGGAGCCAACTTTTCAGAATATTTTTTATATAATCCAATACCAAAACCATCTGGCCCTGCCACCCTGCCATTAGGAAAGGATTGTATGGCATCGACAATGTCAGAGTTTAAGGCCTCAAAGGCAGCATCACTCAATTTAGGAAGATTCAAATGTCCTAGCCAATTAGAAATGTCCCCTCTTGCTCTTGATGTATATAATTGTTCATAATATTCTCTAAAGTGATCATTTATAGCTTTAGGATCCACAAGCATGTCCCCTGCTTCTGATTTAATTTTGTGTATGGCTCTATTAGCTTGCAGACCCCTTAGCTGTCGGGCCAGCAATTTATGGGGCTTATCCCCCAACTCAAAGTATTTTTGTTTAACCCTTAACAATTGATCCCATACCTGTCTAGATAAAATAGTATTATATTCATACTGTAATTTAAGAATGGTCTGTAAGGTAGAAGGGCTAGAGGAAATTCTGTAAGAGGGTTCCAATTGAGATAATTCATCCTCTATTTCTGAAAGGCGTCTACGATTATCTCGTTTGGCCGAAGACTCAAAAGAGATAATATGACCCCTGATCACTACCTTAAAAGATTCCCACAAAGTGGAGTCAGTGACTTCAGAATTATCATTGATATCTAAAAATTCTTGTTGGAGAAAATTTATTACCATGATATGAAGAATCATTTATGTGCTAATCCGCTGCTCAGCCAACACACCCATGTGGGACCCAGTTGGGTCTGATGTGGGTTGCCTAAGTGGGGCCCAGACAGTTTTGTCCTCGGTTTCCATGTAGGCCCCATATGGGTTAGCCCAGATGAAATGAACACTGCGCAGTGTGCACACTACAGGCTGTTAAATGTAACCCTGAATCAGTGTTGGAGTTAATGAGATAATGAAGTGATTGAGCGATGACTGAACATTAATGATGAACACCTGCTGTTAACAAGCAGAATCAATGAAGAAAAGATGAACAACAAGAACAGAAACTACAGCTTCAGCCACAGTCTTAGATGAAATCAACTGAAGATAAAAGACATTCAATCTCTGAAGATCTGATTCATCAACTCCACAAACATCATTACCAGCTTCACTTATTACTGACCAGACTGACTTTATTTTCACACGTCTACAGAAGCTCTTATTGAGAATTAACAGAGGTTTAGATGTTTTATTGGTCAAGAAAAATAATATAAAATAAAAAATGACACCACCATCATGTAGATCTGTGTTTGCTTTAGTTGGGCTCTTGACCCTTCATTAATTATGTTAGATTTCTCTCTGTGATAATGCTTGAATGCTTGACTGGGGCCCAGGTCAGGAAGCAGACAGACTGGCTAAACCGACCGTCTGCTAGCTGTCTCACGTCACAGAATTCAGATAAATCCCAACACATAGAGACTATTTCACCTAGATATCATCACATAGAGACTGTGTCTGTACCCCGAACTAATATATACAGAAAACTTCCAAACCCATTTACGGGTGATAATTTAATTGATGTTCAACAAGTAGTAAACAGAGATTATAAAGATAAACAAATGATAAAGCTTGGGTTGCTGAATATTCGATCCCTTTCTTCAAAAGCACTTATAGTAAATGATATTATCACAGAAAATAATCTAGATGTGCTGTGTTTGACAGAAACCTGGCTAAAACCAGACGATTACATTACTTTAAATGAGTCTAGCCCTCAAGGTTACTATTATCGACACGAACCTCGTCAGAAAGGTAAAGGGGGAGGTGTTGCTGTTATCTATAGTAATATCTTTAGTATTACTCAAAAGTCTTTCAAATATATCTCGTTTGAAGTGATGGTGCTCTATGTAACGTTATATAATGTAAGTGACAAATCTCATTTGAAATTTGTGTTGGCTACTGTATACAGGCCACCAGGGCACCATACAGACTTTATCAAAGAATTTGCTGATTTTCTCTCGGAGTTAGTACTGGCTGTGGATAAAGTCCTTATTGTTGGTGATTTTAATATACATGTAGATAATGAAAAAGACGCTTTGGGATTGGCATTAACAGATATTTTAAGCTCTATTGGAGTTAGACAACACGTGTCAGGACCAACTCATTGTCGTAATCATACTCTAGATCTAATATTGTCACATGGAATCGATATTGATGCCGTTGAAATTCTGCAGCAGAGCGATGACGTCTCAGATCATTATCTAGTCTCATGCGTGCTACATTTAACCAAGGCTGGAAAACCGCCTGTCTTCCATAAATATGTTAGAACCATCACTTCTACCACTAAAAACTGCTTTATAAATAATCTTCCTGATCAGTTTCATCAACTTAGCAAACCAGACAGCTTAGAAGAACTCGATGTTGCAACAGAAACTATTGACGCTCTCTTTTCCAACGCTCTAGACTCTGTTGCTCCTTTGCGCTTAAAAAAGATTAAGGATATTAGTCCAACGCCATGGTATAACGAGCACACTCGGGCCCTTAAGAGAGCAGCAAGAAAAATTGAGCGCAGCTGGAAGAATTCAAAACTAGAAGTTTTTCGGATTTCATGGAGAGAGAAAATGATGGAGTACAGAAAGGCCATAAAAACCGCTAGATCTGCTTATTTTTCAAATCTTTTAGAAGAAAATAAACACAACCCTAAGTATTTATTTAATACAGTGGCTAAATTAACGAGAAATACAGCCTCAACTTCTGATGTTTCCAAACAGCACAGCAGTAATGATTTTATGAACTTCTTTACTTGCAAGATTGACAACATTAGAGAGAAAATTATAGCCATGCAACTGTCTACTACAGTATCACATCAGACAGTGGATTGTAGTATCCCTGAGGAAAAATTCCATTCATTTGCTGCTATAGGAAAGGAAGAATTGTCTAAACTTATTAAATCATCAAAATCAACAACATGTATGTTAGACCCTATACCGACTAAGCTATTGAAAGAGATGCTTCCAGAGGTCATAGATCCTCTTCTTAAGATCATTAATTCATCTTTATTACTAGGTTACGTACCGAAAAATTTTAAGCAGGCTATTATCAAACCTCTTATTAAAAAACCACAACTTGATCCTGGTGAATTAGTCAATTACAGACCGATTTCCAATCTACCTTTTCTGTCAAAAATACTAGAAAAGGCAGTATCATCTCAACTTAGTTCCTACTTGGAAAGAAATGGTATCTGTGAGGATTTCCAGTCAGGATTTAGACCGTACCATAGTACTGAGACTGCTCTCATTAGAGTTACAAATGATTTGCTCTTATCATCAGATCGTGGTTGTATCTCTCTATTAGTGTTACTAGACCTCAGTGCTGCTTTTGACACTATCGACCACAATATTCTTTTGAATAGACTAGAAAATTATGCTGGAATTAGTGGAAATGCATTGGCATGGTTCAAATCATACTTATCTGACCGTTATCAGTTTGTAGTAGTAAACGAAGAGATGTCATTTCGATCACAAGTTAAACATGGAGTACCACAAGACTCAGTTCTAGGACCGTTGCTTTTCACTCTGTACATGCTACCCTTGGGAGATGTCATTAGGAAGCATGGCATTAGCTTTCACTGTTACGCTGATGATACTCAGCTCTATATTTCCTCGCGCCCTGACGAAACCGACCAATTCTCAAAATTAACAGAATGCGTAGCTGATATAAAAAATTGGATGACTAGTAATTTCCTACTACTAAATTCAGAAAAAACAGAGATTCTAATTATTGGACCAAAAACTTCTGCACATAATAACCTAGAATACTGTCTAACACTTGATGGCTGCTCTGTTAAGTCGTCTTCGTCAGTTAGGAACCTGGGTGTGCTCTTTGATACCAATCTTTCATTTGAATGCCACATTTCTAGCATATGTAAAACCGCATTCTTCCATCTTAAAAACATATCTAAATTGCGACATATGCTCTCAATGACAAATGCGGAACAGCTAGTTCATGCGTTTATGACCTCGAGACTAGATTACTGTAATGCTCTACTGGGTGGTTGCCCTGCTCGCGTGATAAACAAATTACAGCTGGTCCAAAACGCAGCTGCTAGAGTCCTTACTAGAACCAGGAAGTATGAACATATTAGTCCGGTTCTGTCAAAACTGCACTGGCTCCCTATTAAACATCGTATAGATTTTAAAATCTTGCTAATTACTTACAAAGCACTAAATGGCTTAGCTCCCCAGTACCTGAGTGAGCTCTTAATGCATTATAGTCCTTCGCGTCTATTACGATCTCAGAATTCTGGCCAGTTGTTAATACCTAGAATATCAAAATCAACCGCGGGCGGTAGATCCTTTTCCTATTTGGCACCTAAACTCTGGAACAATCTTCCTAGCATTGTTCGGGAAGCAGACACACTTTGTCAGTTTAAATCTAGACTAAAAACGCATCTATTTAACCTGGCATACACATGACGCACTATAAACTCTTGTCCTCATATCCGTTAAAGGATTGTTAGGCTGCATAGATCAGGTCAGCCGGAACCGGGAACACTTCCTATAACACCAGATGTACTCGTTACATCGGAAGAAGAATGGCGTCTACGCTAATTTTTTGTCTCTCTGCTTATCCCGAGGTTTACCAATTAACATGATTGGCTGGATCTGGGCTGTGTCCGGGTCGGACGGGGAACCTGTGCCTGTGTGCGGCAGCAGTGTGGCCCTGTGGTGTCGGCGGAGACCGTGTGAACGAGCTCATCCTTTGTGAAGACCTTACCGACTCATCAGCCAGCGGCACATATCCCAACAAACCGTCCCATACCGGCGTGATCAAAAAGATCTTAAACTAGACGGAACTAGATTAAATATTTTGACTGTTGCGATTCCAAATCAGTTTAATGACCTGTAACTCTGCCTGAGTATCGGACAAGTGTTCACTGTTGGCCAGAGGAGAACTGGCCCCCCAACTAAGCCTGGTTTCTCCCAAGGTTTTTTTCTCCATTTGTTGGAGTTTTGGTTCCTTGCCGCTGTTGCCTTTGCCTTTGGCTTGCTTAAGTTGGGGACACTTGCTTGATATTCAGCAGTGTTTTTGATATGCCTGCATTGGCGCCGTTGTATGCGAACTGATCTGAGCCGGACGATTACGTCACTGTTTTCTCCAGTGCTGCTATACCTAAATTACCTAGACTAATAACTATTGATCTTTGCAACGGAATGAATCAATAATATATAGAATAAGCTGCACAATGACACCATTTTCTTATTAATGTAAAGCTGCTTTGCCACAATTTGCATTGTAAAAAGCGCTATATGAATAAAGATGACTTGACTTGACTTGACTAATGCATTCATTGTTATAAAACAGTGAGATCGCTGCCTTTCTGTGATGATGTAGTCATTGTGAGATTGCATTACAGTATCTGATCATATGTTTATTTTATATATTCTGGCTTTACAGCATGAGTAGAAGCAGATATAGTAATTAATTTTAAATTGATACGGTTCATAAAAAAATTTAAACTACTGCATCATTTCGACACACACAGACATCAAGAATCAGCATATAAATCTCAACAATGGTGATGAAAAAAAAACGCTTCACACTGCAATTCATGCTGGGTATCACCATAGGACAAAACTCCCATCATGCACTGCAGTATGAATAATTATTGTCACCACTGTTGAGGATTGTATGCAATGTTTTCATGTATAAGCCTGAGAGGTAATAGCTGCCCTTTTTTAGCACTGAACCGTTATGGTGGCGTCTGTCTTAGATTTCTTTTTATCTTTTAGTAAATGATGATCAAGACATCAAAGAGAAAGAGCTCTCTTTATGATCTTCACTTGAAATGGCTCTCAAGCAGAAAAGTCAAGCTAATCTTCTTTGTTATAATTTTAATTCAGCAATGTACTAGTGTTTGCTGTAAAACACTACTGTAATCAGTCATACGTAAGTCATAAAAGGGTAACTATCCCAACTAAAACAAACCCTGACCACTATGATGGTGGCATAATTTTTGACCAATAAAACAACATCTAAATCTCTGTTAATTCTCAATAAGAGCTTCTGTAGACATGTGAAAATAAAGTCAGTCTGGTCAGTAATAAGTGAAGCTGGTAATGCTGTTTGTGGAGTTGATTAATCAGATCTTCAGAGATTGAATGTCTTTTATCTTCAGTTGATTTCATCTAAGACTGTGGCTGAAGCTGTAGTTTCTGTTCTTGTTGTTCATCTTTTCTTCATTGATTCGGCTTGTTAACAGCAGGTGTTCATCATTAATGTTCAGTCATCGCTCAATCACTTCATTATCTCATTAACTCCAACACTGATTCAGTGTTACATTTAACAGCCTGTAGTGTGCACACTGCGCAGTGTTCATTTCATCTGGGCTAACCCATGTGGGGCCTACATGGAAACTGAGGACAAAACTGTCTGGGCCCCACTTGGACAACCCACATCAGACCCACCTGGGTCCCACATGGGTGTGTTGGCTGGGTGACAAGCAGGTGTATGAACTATAAAGAAAAGAAAATGCCGGGGCTGTCCAAAAGTGATATATGGCTCAAAGGAACGGGAGAAAAACTTTGGGAGGAGGCCTCAGTACCGGGAAAGTCCTGACCCTACAAGATAAAAAGACCATCACTCACACTAACATGACGGGTGAGGGATCAGAAAAGATGAATAATGATCACTACCCAGCTAAGGAATGGGATAATTAGTTAAAAAGGTAAATCAAAAGTGACATTAAAAGTGACATAAGAGACATATTTTACATTTATTTATACAGTGCGAGAACTCCCATTGGATCTTTACGATAAGAAAAATGTATAAAATGAGCAGACTGATACTGTAAAGATCAGATGTTAGGCTGGACGCTGAGCTGACATCTCACTTTGTTGCCGGCAATAAAGTTAATCTCTGAAGATTTGGAACTTCTGACTCTGAGAGCTTTCTTGACCAACTACTTTGACTCATCTGAAGTGACTGCGAACTGGCCACAACATTCTGAGATCTTTTGAGATATAAATTGGCAAAATGATACATCAGAAAGTAAGGAAGGATGAAAACGCCAACAATATGGTTTAGTCTTATGGCCAAGATCAAGAACCATTGAAGTCGGAGAGCAATCAGAAATTAAGATGTTGTGGTAATCTGAAGTGATCAGGTTTGAGATAAGTTTGGAGGCAAGCAAAAAATAATCAATTCTAGAAAAAGATTTGTGCCTTTGTGAGAGAAAAGAATAGTCTCTGCCTGTGGGATGTATCAGTCTCCATATGTGAACCAGAATCGTGGAGGACATTAGACTATTTAGAACTATGGAGGCAGAGGGCAACTGGCTTATTTGGGCTGACCTGTCCAAAACATTATCAAGCACACAGTTAAAATCACCACCTGCAATAACATGTGAATCAGTAAAATCAGACAATAAATTAAATATTTTAGTAAAGAAAGTAGGGTCATCAAAATTTGGTCCATACACATTAAGAAGTGTAACATGAAATGAGTAAATGTAACCAGTTACCAGAATATGTCGACCATTTGGGTCACTTAAAGTGGAAACATGTCTAAAAGGGACTGTTTTACGGATTAAAATTGCAACTCCTCTAGCCTTGCTGGAGAATGTGGACTGAAAAATATGACCAACCCAGCTGCATTTAAGCATCTTTTCTCTCGTGGGACTAATATGGGTCTCCTGCAAGTACATAACATCAGCGGACAGAGATTTCAAATGGGAAAATACTTTAGCCCGCTTGATCACATGACCCAAGGCACGCACGTTCCAGCTGGTAAAAGTGATGCCGCTGCCCTTCGAAGGTAAACTAGGATTCATACAGAAAATGAAAATAAACAAGGTACAAGCACAAGTACAAGGTGTTTTATAACACTCGATGGTATAAAAATAAAAAAACTCTCACAAAAAGAACATTACCCCCCACTACCCGTCCCACTTTCCCAAACAAAGTGAGATCACGCATCCCAAAAACTCACTGAGGGGTAGCTGGAACATCGGAACAGCGAAACTATAGCTAAAAGCCCTATCGCTCCCTCTCCAACCACATGAACAACATTATGAATGAAAAACGGTCATATAAATGTCCCAGTCGTAGTAAGAAGCTGTAGAATAAAAGTCACATACCAGAGCATATTATGCCAGCATGTACAAATGATTTTCAAGACAGCGTCCTGATATAGGCCTCCGTTTCCTCGGGTGAGGAAAACACCTTGTCAGTGGTGCCATGGGTGACGCGCAGTCTTGCCGGGTAGATGAAGCCGCTTCTCACACCGGCCTCACGGAGATGCTTCCTGACATCATTGAATGCCTGCCGCTGCTTCATTATTTCAGCCGGAAGATCGGGGAAGATGTGTATCTGTCTGCCCTCGTAGCGCAGAGGAAACTGTTGACGAGCCAGTTGTATTTTTTCTTTCGTTTGAAAGTGACGATTCCGGGCTATCATCACACGTGGACGCGTGTCTTCTCCAGAGGTTTGCCTCCCCAGACGATGTGCTCGATCCACTTCCAACGGCTTAGAGAAGTTGCTAGCGCCCAACAGGTCAGGTATCAACTTCGTCAGAAATTCCATGGGGCGCCCATTCTCTATCTTCTCAGGTAAGCCGACGATCTTAATGTTTTGCCGCCTGGAGCGAGCTTCCAAATCAATCATTTTCTCACGGAGAGCTTTATTCTCTAACTGTACTTTTACGCACTTCTGCTCGACGAGGGAAAGGCGGCGGTCATAGTCGGCGGTAGCATTTTCCACCTCCTTGATTCTATCCCCAAGGCACACTAAAGATGCTTGAGTGGACGCTAATGATGCTTCCAGAAGGTCAAATCGATCAGTCATCATTTTGCTCATATTCTGTATTGCCAGAAGAATATTGGTAGATTCCGAGGAGCCGCGGCCTGTTCTGCCATCTCCGACGGTGATAGAGCAGGAGATTCAATCAATGCTTTATCCAACTTCTTTCCCCTTTCAACTTTGGGTTTAGTCATTATACAACTCTTTAACAAAGGGAATTATGAGTGACCAAAATTAAAATAATGACCGATTAACTTAAAGTATGGAGAGGAGCTCGACAGAACACGTCTACTCCATTCGGTACTCAATAGTGCCCCCCGAAGGTATTTTTAATGATCAAAAGTCTTACGGTGTGGAGCGGCATGAGGGCGAGTCTAGGCCCCTCCCTCCCAACCGGTGAATGACGGGATGAGGGGGGGAGGTGCACTGGTTTGTGAATTGGGGCCAGCGATCAGAAGACCGGATTCGCTCCAGAGACTGCGTTAGCAACGGCGGAGAAGGAAAGGACAACACAACAGGCTGATTTAGAACAGGTACATTATATTAAAGAATAATGACAATTCAATAATACAGAACAAAATCAAACCAGAATCTCAAAACAACAAACACAGGGAAAAGAAATGGTGATCAGGATAATGGGGAATAAAATAAATAGAAAATAACACACAAGTGTCTTCCTTACAACCCTAATGCATTTTTGCTTCCTATTTATTTAGTTTTAGTATTTTTTTTCCTAATCGTTTGACCTATTTAGTTTTCAGCTAATAAGATTAACTTTTGTAGAATTTAGTTTCTCCTAATGGTAATTTTTTATTTCTAATTAATTTATTTAATTTGGAAATAAAAACCTTGAATGCAATTTCCCAATTAACACTCTGCAAATACACTTTCACTTTCGGTTCTCAAAAAAACACAGAAATAAAATAATAAATCTGAACAATCAAGGATACAAAATCACAACGGGATTTACAGTAGGAAAATAAAATCACAGTGACTCAAATTTGCTGCTCGTAATAGAAGAGTCAATACCGATCGGGGTTCACCAAATCTCAGTTCCAGTTTGTGCTGCCGCGCGAGATCCGTCTTCCGCAATTGGATTTCGGGCAGTAAAGCTCAGTCTGGAAAAGAAAGAAAGGCAACGTGTGTCCAATCCCACCACTCCGTTGACTTTGCTGGTTCCCAAACTCGATTCCTTATATGGGCATTGACTCGCCAGTCCCGCTCGCACCCGTTTCCCTAATGCGACACGGAGACGATTCTCGTTCAAAGTCTTCTTACTGCTGTTATTACAACAGTATTCGACGGCTAAACATCATCTTCTCAACACACAATAACCTTTATAATTAAAGATTAAATCATTCAGTCACCAAGGGAACTCAAGTTTCAAGATATGGAATTTTCCAGAAGGCAAAACTCCGTCTTTTCGAAGGGGTTTCTAGTCTCTTCTAAGGTCCAATCTGCGATAATTTACCACAGATGCTCAATTTACGCTTTTATCTCACAATCAGGTGTTCCTTTATGGTACAACTAGTATTTCACTGTTCTAATCCTCTTTTCTTTTGTCCTTTTCAGGACCGCATCAGGATCCCGTCCGACTCGCTGCTCATCTTCTCTCCTAATGAACACCTGATCATCTCTGGTGCGAAACTCCACCCATAGGGCGGGGCTAACTTCTCATTCTTCTAATTGGACCAATCTTCAACTTGTTTGCATTTAAAAACTATTTTAAATGACTTTTCGCTTTCTCTTATTTACACATTTCCTCATTTTCTATTTAGGAACCATTATTCAAATAAAGTTCTGATTCTCATATTCTCGAGTGATGTAATTATTTATTGTTCTATTTTACATCGACTGGATCTTTTAGTAACCTGGGTTACACATTCCATAGGTGTAATGGTTTTATACTGTACAAACTGTACATTCTGTCCCCCTACACTACCCCCACCCCTAAACCTACCCATCACAGGAAATGTTCTAGGGAATACCCGCACACACACACACACACACACACACACACACACTGTGTGTGTGTGTGTGTGTGTAGTGTTGAGGAGGTCAGTGAAGTGTTACACACATCAAGGTTTTCCTGCGTTAAATCTGTCGGACAGCTGGAAGGACGGACCTTCTGTAAAGACACACAATGTCAAGACCTGCTGGTGTTTCCCAACAGCGTGAAGAGAGAACTGACCGACACCAGATCACTGAGCGACTGCAGACTCGTCCTTCAGCTACACACATTTATTCTGTGTAGGATCCAACTGGTGCTATTCCAAAATAAACCCTGACAGGATGATCAGGAGGGTGGTTTGATTCTGAATCTTTGTGAGTCAAAGATATAGCGCCACCAACTGGCAGCAGGAAATGTGTCACCTTCAAAATGCTTTGAGATCACCCTCTTATTTTTACCCGATTTGCTTCAAACTTCACCAGAACAATGTCAAGACATGGCGAATGTAGACCTGTAAAAAGATCTTATATATTTGAAACACTGTTGTCATAGCAACAGATCAAAGTGTCAGATCAAAATATTTGTTTTAGATGGTTTTGAGACTCTGGGCATCTTTCAAATTGGATGAAACTCAGGCACTTTTGGGGCCCTTAACATGCTCGAAAACTCTTGAAACATTTCACACATATTGGAACCGACGGCCATTAGAAAATCACAGAGGCTGGGACCCGGGCGTGGCAGGGGGGCTCGACAGCGCCCCCTTGAATGGGGTCCGAAATCTTGGTCAATATATCAAACACGCTTGCACATATTAGTATGAAACTCGGTACACATATAGAACTCATCGGCACTGACAACTTTCGTGCTCTAAGTTGTTCGCCGCCTCAACAGGAAGTGAGCTATTATGGGTTGTTTGAAAAACGCATGCTCTGGAATTTGATATACTCCTCCTAGGCGCTTAATCCGATCACCACCAAATTCGGTCAGCATGAAGTCAAGACATTGATGATACCAAATGTCCAGTGAATTTTTGATATCTCAAACGGTTTGCCCGTGGCGAGGCAATGAATTTATGGCGAGAAAACAGAAACAGGAAGTGTGTTATAACGTCTGCATACATTCATTGATTTTTATGAAACTTCACCTGTGTGTTCGTTGTAGGAGGCCGAGCACATGGATGTGACTATTGTGTGTCAAAGATATAGCGCCACCAATTGGCAGCAGGAAATGTGTCACTTTCAAAATACTTTGAGATCACCCTCTTATTTTTACCCGATTTGCTTCAAACTTCTTCATTATAATGTCCAAACATTTCAGATGTAGACATGTGAATGTCTTTGTGATATCTTAAATAGTGTTGCCATGGCAAGATTTTAATAATATTCTTGGGTGTTTTTGAGGCTGTTAACAAAAACGGTCTCGTGGCTCCCTCTAGTGGACAGTATTGCACGTGCATCACATTATTTCTGTTGTTCTGTTTGTTCCGCCCCGTGTTTGACAGTTTGATGATGTCTGTGAATGATCACTAACTCATTTGTGTTTTTTAAACTTAAAAAGTAAAACATTCCAGCGATTATACAAGATTTAATCACAAGAATGTATTAAAAAGCTTCATTTTAGTTTGGAAGGTGTTCTGTGACAATTATAGACGCGCCGCGGCTAAGAATGATGCGTCCCGAAGCTCGTTCTTTCTCGCGTCTTCCTTTTTAATGTTTCTTTCAATTCTTTGAAACTGAAGTTTAATTTTTATGTGTATGACTGTGTTAATGTGTTGACGCTGTGTGGCATCTGTGCAAACTTCGTTTCCTAATGGATTAAACAAAGAGCCGCGCGTCATTTCTCTGAAAGCGAGAGATCGTGACCGCGTGAAAGCCACTTGATTTTAAGTGTTTTTAAACTTTATTCTTTAAAACATTCAAGCGATTAGACAAGATTCGATCACAAGAACATAGAAAATCTTCCAAACTGTAAAAGAAGCTTTTTAATGTCACACAAAGAGACGCGCAGCGTCTAATGATCGCGCCCAGTTATACAAATAACTTTACACATGCAGTGATTTTAAAAAATAAAATTAAAATATAAACTTCTGCACATGATGACTACATACTGAAAATGCTGAAGACATTCCAGCGATTCTACAATATAAACACATGAAAGAGAGAGATCGCGTAGAGAGCGCATCAAGAGCACATCAAGAGCCGTGTTTGCAGTTTCATGATGTCTGTGAATGATCACGAACTCATTTACATGTGATTTTTTCCATGTTCTTTTTATTCCTTTGTTTGAATTTTTATGTGTATGACTGTTAATGTGTTGACGCTGTGTGGCATCTGTGCAAACTTCATTTCCTAACGGATTAAACAAAGAGCCGCGCGTCATTTCTCTGAAAGGGAGTGATCACGAAATCATGAAAGCTCATGTTTTTAAACCTTATTCATTAAAGTATTCAAGCGATTAGACAAGATTCGATCACAAGAACATATTAAAAATCTTCAATTACAGTTTGGAAGATTTATGCAGGGATTTTAAAAAATACAATTAAAATATAAACTTCTGCAAATAACTAATAATAAACTTCTGCACATGATGACAACATACTGAAGATGCTAAAATTGCGAACGATTATAGTACATCTCAAATGGTGTTGCCAATGCGAAGGTTTAAATTAAGAACAAAAAGGGAATTTGGAAGTTGTCAATTATTCATTAATAATTGAAATATACACACCTAATTTCTATATTTAATAGCGATTCCATTCCAGTGATTCTACAATATACAAGCAAATAAACACATATAGACTTTCCTGTAGAAATCGCGAGCCTTGACAGTTTGATGATTTCTGTGAGAGTGATCACGAAATCATTTACGTGTTTTTTAACCTTGTTCATTCCAGCGATTACACAACATTTAATCACAAGAATGTTTTAAAGAGTTTAAAAAAGTTCAGTTGTTGTGCACTGACTATATGGTTCTATATAATTAGTTTAATAATATGGTTAAAAATAACATAAAATACCTTAAGATAAATTCAATGGAACCTGGATGAATATAAAATGAATGTACTACATTTCAGATCAATATACTTGTTTTCTCTAAAATATTTTTTCTAAATCTCTCTCTCTCTCTCTCTCTGGGTCTTCCAGGTTTAACCCTTTCATCGCTGTCTCCTTTTGTCTGCATTATAGGAAAAGAAATCTCATAAAAAATGAAGACATATAACCAGTTCAGTTTTAGTGCACTGACTATATGGTTCTATATAATTAGTTTAATAATATGGTTAAAAATAACGTAAAATACCTTGAGATAAATTCAATGGAACCTGGATGAATTTAAAATGAATGTAACTATATTTCAGAACAATATACTTGTTTTCTTCAAAATATTTCTTCTGAATATCTCTCTCTCCCTCTCTCTCTCTCTCTCTCCCTGTCTCTCTCTTTCTCTCCCTCTCTCTCTCTCTCTCTCTCTCTCTCTCTCTCTCTCTCAGGGTCTTGCAGGTTTAACCCTTTCATTGCTGTCTCCTTTTGTCTGTATTATAATATAGGAAATCTCTTAGCCCTTCTCTTCTATAAATTTGTATAAAGAAATAAAGGCAAAGAACCAGTTCATTTGTATTTCACTGACTATTTAGTTTTATATAATTAGTTTAACAATATAATAAGATAAATTCAGCTGAATATATAACACTTTGAACTGCTAATGATAACTTTGCTATGATATGATTGCTTTTAGTTAGTATTATATTGAATAATCTGACTCAACTAACTGGTCAGTCTCCAACTGGAGACACCGTTTAAATTCATTTTGTCCGCTGTGCCCAGTTGTCCTTAAACCACCGAGGTGGCGGTGCCACCGGCTTGGGCCCGTCATCGCTGCTTGCAGCTATATTTATTATTTATTATTATTTTTTATTCAAGGTTTTTGGCACTTTTGGGGCCCTTAACATGCACGAAAACTCTTGAAACTTTGCACACGCATTGGAACCTGCGGCCATTAGGGCGTCACAGAGGCTGGGACCCGGGCGTGGCAGGGGGGCTCGACAGCGCCCCCTTGAATGGGATCCAAAAACTTGGTCCATATATCAAACACGCTTGCACGTATTGGTACAAAACTCGGTAGACATGAAGAACTCATCGGCACTGACAACTTTCGTGCTCTAAGTTGTACGCCACCTCAACAGGAAGTGAGCTATTATGGGTTGTTTGAAAAGCGCATGCTCTGGAATTTGATATACTCCTCCTAGGCGCTTAATCCGATCACCATCAAACTCGGTCAGCATGAAGTCAAGACATTGACGACGCAAAATTGCCAGAGGATTTTTGATATCTCAAACGGTTTGCTCGTGGCGAGGCAACGAATTTATGGTGAGAAAACATAAACAGGAAGTGTGTTATAACGTCTGCATACATTCATTGATTTTTATGAAACTTCACCTGTGTGTTCGTTGTAGGAGGCCGAGTACATGGATGTGACTATTGTGAGTCAAAGATATAGCGCCACCAATTGGCAGCAGGAAATGTGTCACTTTCAAAATGCTTTGAGATCACCCTCTTATTTTTACCCGATTTGCTTCAAACTTCATCAGAACAATGTCAAGACATGGCGAATGTAGACCTGTAAAAAGATCTTATATATTCGAAACACTGTTGTCATAGCAACAGATCAAAGTGTCAGATCAAAATATTTGTTTTAGATGGTTTTGAGACTCTGGGCATCTTTCAAATTGGATGAAACTCAGGCACTTTTGGGGCCCTTAACATGCTCGAAAACTCTTGAAACATTTCACACATATTGGAACCGACGGCCATTAGGAAATCACAGAGGCTGGGACCCGGGCGTGGCAGGGGGGCTCGACAGCGCCCCCTTGAATGGGGTCCGAAATCTTGGTCAATATATCAAACACGCTTGAACATATTAGTATGAAACTCGGTAAACATATAGAACTCATCGGCACTGACAACTTTCGTGCTCTAAGTTGTTCGCCACCTCAACAGGAAGTGAGCTATTATGGGTTGTTTGAAAAACGCATGCTCTGGAATTTGATATACTCCTCCTAGGCGCTTAATCCGATCACCACCAAACTCGGTCAGCATGAAGTCAAGACATTGATGATGCCAAAGGTCCAGTGAATTTTTGATATCTCAAACGGTTTGCCCATGGCGAGGCAATGAATTTATGGCGAGAAAACAGAAACAGGAAGTGTGTTATAACGTCTGCATACATTCATTGATTTTTATGAAACTTCACCTGTGTGTTCGTTGTAGGAGGCCGAGCACATGGATGTGACTATTGTGTGTCAAAGATATAGCGCCACCAATTTGCAGCAGGAAATGTGTCACTTTCAAAATACTTTGAGATCACCCTCTTATTTTTACCCGATTTGCTTCAAACTTCTTCATTATAATGTCCAAACATTTCAGATGTAGACATGTGAATGTCTTTGTGATATCTTAAATATTGTTGCCATGGCAAGACGTCAAACTTTAATAATATTCTTGGGTGTTTTTGAGGCTGTTAACAAAAACGGTCTCGTGGCTCCCTCTAGTGGACAGTATTGCACGTGCATCACATTATTTCTGTTGTTCTGTTTGTTCCGCCCCGTGTTTGACAGTTTGGTGATGTCTGTGAATGATCACTAACTCATTTGTGTTTTTTAAACTTAAAAAGTAAAACATTCCAGCGATTATACAAGATTTAATCACAAGAATGTATTAAAAAGCTTCATTTTAGTTTGGAAGGTGTTCTGTGACAATTATAGACGCGCCGCGGCTGAGAACGATGCGTCCCGAAGCTCGTTCTTTCTCGCGTCTTCCTTTTTAATGTTCCTTTCAATTCTTTGAAAATGAAATTTGAATTTTTATGTGTATGACTGTGTTAATGTGTTGACGCTGTGTGGCATCTGTGCAAACTTCGTTTCCTAATGGATTAAACAAAGAGCCGCTTGTCATTTCTCTGAAAGCGAGAGATCGTGACCGCGTGAAAGCCACTTGATTTTAAGTGTTTTTAAACTTTATTCTTTAAAACATTCAAGCGATTAGACAAGATTCGATTACAAGAACATAGAAAATCTTCCAAACTGTAAAAGAAGCTTTTTAATGTCACACAAAGAGACGCGCAGCGTCTAATGATCGCGCCCAGTTATACAAATAACTTTACACATGCAGTGATTTTAAAAAATAAAATTAAAATATAAACTTCTGCAAAATAACTAATAATAAACTTCTGCACATGATGACTACATACTGAAGATGCTGAAGACATTCCAGCGATTCTACAATATAAACACATGAAAGAGAGAGATCGCGTAGAGAGCGCATCAAGAGCACATCAAGAGCCGTGTTTGCAGTTTCATGATGTCTGTGAATGATCACGAACTCATTTACATGTGATTTTTTCCATGTTCTTTTTATTCCTTTGTTTGAATTTTTATGTGTATGACTGTTAATGTGTTGACGCTGTGTGGCATCTGTGCAAACTTCATTTCCTAACGGATTAAACAAAGAGCCGCGCGTCATTTCTCTGAAAGGGAGTGATCACGAAATCATGAAAGCTCATGTTTTTAAACCTTATTCATTAAAGTATTCAAGCGATTAGACAAGATTCGATCACAAGAACATATTAAAAATCTTCAATTACAGTTTGGAAGATTTATGCAGGGATTTTAAAAAATAAATTTTAAATATAAACTTCTGCAAATAACTAATAATAAACTTCTGCACATGATGACTACATACTGAAGATGCTAAAATTGCGAACGATTATAGTACATCTCAAATGGTGTTGCCATGGCGAAGGTTTAAATTAAGAACAAAAAGGGAATTTGGAAGTTGTCAATTATTCATTAATAATTGAAATATTTACATTTACATTTAGTCATTTAGCAGACGCTTTTATCCAAAGCGACTTACAAGTGAGGAAAACAAACAAGCGATTCTTCATGAATTGGCAAATAACACAGGAAGTGCTCACAATACAAGTTTCATACATTGCTCAGTACCATAAGCTAGAGTAGGAAGGGAAAAAGGGGGAAGGATAGGGTTTTTTTTTTTTTTTTTTTTTTTTATGAGGGGATCAAGTGTTCACGGAAGAGGTGAGTTTTCAGCTGTCTCTTGAATATTGCCAGGGAATCTGCGTTCCTGATGAAAGTAGGGAGATCATTCCACCAGCAGGGAGCAGTGAAGGAGAATGTTCTGGAGAGTGATTTTGTGCCTCTCTGTGATGGTACCACAAGTCTTCGTTCCTTTAGTGATCGCAGGCTTCTGGTGGGGACGTAGCGTTGTAGCAGTGTGTGGAGGTAGGAAGGTGCAGAGCCTGTGGTGGATCTATAAGCAAGCATCAGCGCCTTGAACTTGATGCGAGCAGCAAGGGGTAGCCAGTGCAAAGAGATGAAGAGGGGCGTGACGTGGGCTCTCTTAGGCTCGTTGCAGACAAGACGTGCAGCAGCATTCTGGATCATTTGAAGAGGTTTGATTGCACTTGACGGCAGACCAGCCAGAAGAGCATTGCAGTAATCAAGCCTTGAAATGACCAGGGCTTGGACAAGCAGTTGTGTTGCGTGCTCAGTCAGGAAGGGACGGATTTTCCTGATGTTGCAAAGTGCAAATCTGCACGACCGCGCCGTCTTTGAGATGTGGTCACTGAAGGTCAGTTGGTCATCGAAGATAACTCCAAGATTTCTGGCCGACTTTGATGGGATAATGGTGGTTGTACCAAGCTGTATGTTGATGTCATGTTGAAGAGTAGGAGTGGCAGGGAAGACTAAAAGCTCAGTCTTTGCCAGGTTGAGCTGCAGGTGGTGTTCTTCCATCCACGTGGAGATGTCCGCCAGACAGCTCGAGATCCGTGCAGCTACTGTGGAATCATCTGGTTGGAAGGACAGGTAGAGTTGTGTGTCATCAGCATAGCAGTGGTAGGAGAAACCATGTGCCTGTATGATGGGACCCAGTGATGTAGTATAAATGGAGAATAGGAGGGGACCAAGAACTGAACCCTGAGGAACCCCAGTGATCAGTTCATGAGGTTTGGATACCTCCCCTCCCCAGGCAACTCTGAAAGACCTACCTGTGAGATAGGACTCAAACCACTGAAGCGCAGTACCTGAGATGCCCAGTGACGAGAGGGTGGACAGAAGAATTTGATGGTTTACGGTGTCGAAGGCAGCAGATAGATCCAGTAGGATGAGAACAGATGATTTGGAAGCAGCCTTAGCAATCCGCAGGGATTCCGTGACAGACAGTAGCGCAGTTTCTGTTGAATGGCCGCTCTTGAAACCAGATTGGTTGACGTCCAGATGGTCGTTCTGTGTGAGGAAGGATGACACCTGGTTGAATACAACTCGTTCAAGTGTTTTTGATATGAAAGGTAGGAGAGAGACAGGTCTGTAGTTGTCCACGAGCGATGTGTCAAGCATGGGTTTTTTAAGCAGTGGGGTTACTCGAGCCTGCTTGAATGTGGTAGGGAAAGTGCCTGTGTGGAGAGACGAGTTAATGATGTGTGTAAGTGCTGGTAAAAGAGTGGGAGAGATGGCTTGTAGAAGGTGTGAGGGGATGGGGTCTAGAGGGCAGGTGGTGGGATGAGTGGAGAGGAGAAGTTTTGATACTTCCGCCTCCGTGAGAGGGGAGAAGGAAGGGAGAAGATTAGTGGATGAGGAGGGGCTGAGTTCCTGTGTGGGTGGTGTAGAGAACTGGCTGCTGATGGAAGATGTCTTGTCGGTGAAGAACTTGGCAAATCGATCAGCAGTTAAAGATGTGGTGGGAGGTGGTGGAGGGGGACAGAGGAGTGCGTTGAATGTCTTGAAGAGTGAGCGTGGGTTTGTAGCGCCGTTGATTTTGTTGTGGAAGTATGAGGACTTAGCTGCAAGGACTCCATCAGAAAAGGATGATAGCAGATCTTGGTACGAACCTAGGTCAGATGGGTCTTGTGATTTGCGCCATTTCCTTTCTGCTGCCCTGAGTTTGGTCCGGTCTTCACGAAGCGCATCGGATATCCAGGGGTTGGAAGGAGTTGCTTGTGATGGTCTGGATGATAGAGGACAGATACTGTCTAGGGAGGAAGATAAAGTGGAGCATAATGTGTGTGTTGCAGTATTTACATCCAAAGATGAGAATTGTGTGTGTGAGGGAAGGGAGGATGACACAACAGAAGAGAGATGGGAAGGGGAAAGAGAGCGCAGGTTTCTTCTGAAGGAAACATGTGAAGTGGTTGGTGGTGCACAAATAAGTTGCAGATTGAAAGTGATAAAGAAATGGTCAGAGACGTGCAGAGGTGTTACCAGAATGTTGTCAGTGATACAGTTACGTGTGTAGATCAGGTCCAATTGGTTGCCAGATTTGTGGGTGCTTGTGGTGATGAGTCGGTTGAAATCAAATGAGGCTAGGAGAGAGAGGAAATCAGAAGCATACGGTTTATCAAGGTGAATGTTGAAATCGCCCAGTAGTACAAGTGGACTACCATCGTCTGGGAATGAGGACATATATACACAATATACACAAAATATACACACCTAATTTCTATATTTAATAGCGATTCCATTCCATTCCAGCGATTCTACAATATACAAGCAAATAAACACATATAGACTTTCCTGTAGAAATCGCGAGCCTTGACAGTTTGATGATTTCTGTGAGAGTGATCACGAAATCATTTACGTGTTTTTTAACCTTGTTCATTCCAGCGATTACACAACATTTAATCACAAGAATGTTTTAAAGAGCTTCAATTATAGCTTGGAAGATTTTCTGTCACACAAAGAAACGCGCAGCGTCTTCTAATAATGATCGCGCCCAGTTATACAAATAACTACATCACATGCAGGGATTTTAAAAAATAAAACTAAAATATAAACTTCTGCAAATAAATCGTATTTGGATCGTTATCGTTTATATTACATTTGTGCTCTCCTCATACATTGCACGCACACACATTCAGACAGTTCACGAGCTCTGACAGTTCTCTGTGTTTTAGTCTGGCAGGTTTAACCCTTTCATTGCTGTGTCCCTTTGTCTGCATTATAGGATAGGAAATAGGAAGGATAGGAAGGCATAGAACCAGTTCAGTTGTAGTGCACTGACTATATGGTTCTATATAATTGGTGTAATAATACGATTAAAAATAGCGTTAAAAACCTTAAGATAAATTCAATGGAACCTGGATGAATTTAAAATGAATGTACTATATTTCAGATCAATATATTTGTTTTCTTTAAAATATTTTTTCTGAATATCTCTCTCTCTCTCTCTCTCTCTCTCTCTCTCTCTCTCTCTGGGTCTTCCAGGTTTAACCCTTTCATTGCTGTCTCCTTTTGTCTGCATTATAGGATAGGAAATCTCATAAAAAATGAAGGCATAGAACCAGTGCAGTTGTCGTGCACTGACTATATGGTTCTATATAATTAGTTTAATAATATGGTTAAAAATAATGTAAAATACCTTAAGATAAATTCAATGGAACCTGGATGAATTTAAAATGAATGTACTATATTTCAGATCAATATACTTGTTTTCTTCAAAATATTTCATCTGAATATCTCTCTCTCTCTCTCTCTCTCTCTCTCAAGGTCTTGCAGGTTTAACCCTTTCATTGCTGTCTCCTTTTGTCTGTATTATATTATAGGAAATCTCTTAGCCCTTCTCTTCTATAAATTTGTTTAAAGAAATAAAGGCAAAGAAACAGTTCATTTATATTTCACTGACTATTTAGTTTTATATAATTAGTTTACCAATATAATAAGATAAATTCAGTTGAATATATAACACTTTGAACTGCTAATGATAACTTTGCTATGATATGATCGCTTTTAGTTAGTATTATATTGAATAATCTGACTCAACTAACTGGTCAGTCTCCAACTGGAGACACAGTTTAAATTCATTTTGCCCGCCGTGCCCAGTTGTCCTTAAAACACTGAGGTGGCGGTGCCACCGGCTTGGGCCCGCTCATCGCTGCTCGCAGCTATATTTTTGTTTTGTTTTGGAAGTTCATCATAGGATCTCTGTGTGTTTTCTTTCAGCATTATCATTGTAGAAAGAAAACATAATAAATAGGTGCGGCCCCTGCTGGCAGAAGGAGGAGACATCCTGGCTTCACTTTTATAGGAAATACAGTCGCCAGGTTTCAAACCTGTCAACACTGGATTGGGCTGTCAGAGCAGTCAGGTGGTTCACTACAGGAGTGAAGCAGTGTGTTTGCTTCAGAAGTCATTTTCACGTGACTAGTGACGTAATGATACAAGCTCCGAAGCAGTGGTTCATTGCAAGGACTGTTCGAGTTTGAAGCAAGCTTCGGAGCGTCGGTTTCAAACGTAACATCACTAGATTTGGCGCAGGACTAACTCAATAAACAAAGAGTTTAGCATGACGATTATAAAATTCAGTACATAACCAACAACACCTAAGCATGATATTCTTAGGCTTTATTGCCATAACAATTGTGTCTGAAATACAAACAGTCATAACATGTAAAGAAACTCTAATGTTAAAAAGACAAGGGTCAAGAACTGAAACAAACACTGACCTCCATCATGGTAACGTCAAGCGAAACAAAACAGCATCTGAAGCTCTGTTAATTCTCAATAAGAACTTCTGTAGATATCTGACAGAAATAAAGTCGACCTGTTTAGTAATAAGTGAAGCTAGTAATTCTGTTTATATTGTTTAATCCTCCTCTGCTGAGATCTTGAGATATTTAATGTCTTTTATCTTCAGTTGATTTCATCTAAGGCTGTGGCTGGAAGTCTGTTGAAGTTATTGTGTTTCTGCTCGTTTTTTTTTTCTGTACTTGTTTCTTTTCCTTCAGTGATTCTACTTGTTAACAGCAGGTGTTCATCACTAATTCTCAATTATCACTCAATTATCTCATTAACTGTTGTCTCATTAACTTCAGCACTGCTTCAGTGTTACTCTGTAGTGTGGACACAATCAAGAGATCATTCAAAACTGAAGATTTTGCTGTGGAGTTTAAAGGGTTAAAGGTGTGAGATGGAAAAAAAACAGAGTGAACCGTAATTTAACAGTAATCCACTGTAAATTAATTTACGGCAACGTACTGTAACAAACAGCAATTTACTGGCAACCACAGCTGCCAGTACATTACTGTAAAATCAAGGAAAAACAGTAATATTCTGTAA
Organism: Zacco platypus; assembly: GCA_038088235.1. Classification (NCBI taxonomy): domain Eukaryota; kingdom Metazoa; phylum Chordata; class Actinopteri; order Cypriniformes; family Xenocyprididae; genus Zacco; species Zacco platypus. Next base: position 885,476 of record CM076076.1, on the reverse strand, counting down.
ATTAATTTACGGCAACAAACTGTAGAAAAACAGCAGTTTACTGCCAACCTTGCTGACAGCAAATTACCATAAAATGAAGGAAGAAAAACAGTAATATTCTGTTGAACGTAACAGTCAGATTTACTATACAAAACAAGTTCATTTGACTGAAATATTAGCGAAAGTTAATAGAAAAAAGTTACTTATCAGTCAATAACAGATAAGTAGAGTAAATACTGAACTGAAGTGTTTTGTGTTTTTGTACAGTATGATATAGGAGAGATCTGTTAGTTTAATGAATTAGTTTTGTGGGTCACCATTGTGCTGGAGAGTAGAGCCTGTGCTTCAGTCAATAATGAGCTGAGAAACACTGATGTTATGCTGCATGTTGCTTCATTTAAAGACAGTAACTGTAGTTGTTAATGCAGTGATAAACTGTTTGCTAAGTACTTTAGCACATATATTTGTGCTATTGCTAGCTTACACAAGCTGCAAAGATTTGAGTTGAAGTCATATTTTTAGTAATTTCAGTATTGTGCATTGAGTTTAAAAAATAGTATTTACACAGCATTAGTGCTGTGAATTTCTTTCATTTGAGTCAACTGAAAAGAATGTTTCTTAACTGCAAACACAAACTGTTTGTAGCAAAACGGCTTCCCAAATTAAATAAGTTAATTTCCATGGTAGCATTACGGTAACATACAGTAAAATAAAAGAGCTGTAAATTTACAGTAGAGGGCTGTAAATTAACAGTACATTAATGGCAACCACAGCTGCCAGTAGATTACTGTTATTTTACAGCACAATTTTTTACAGTGTGGCAACTTTATAGGGGTCTAAAAAAATTAAACATTTAATTATCTATAAGCATTTCACAGATTTAATGTCAGTTACATAGTGTAATGTATATCATAGTTATACGCATGTACTAAATGAATTTATTTCAATTCAAATGGATTGCAACAAGATATAAAGCATTGGGCTTAAAAGATTCCTTATCCTGTGGCTTCCTCTAGTGGACAACATTAATAGCACAGCTTGTACTAATTATAAGACAATCCTTAATAGATCCAGTAAAACATTTGAGATACTAGAGCATTTTAATACAATATAAATTGTATGAAATACAAGTGTAATATAAGGTTAGATGTAATATTTCAATATACAGTATGTATACTGAGGTTTTATTTTGTAGATTATTATTATTACAGGGAGTGCAGAATTATTAGGCAAGTTGTATTTTTGAGGATTAATTTTATTATTGAACAACAACCATGTTCTCAATGAACACAAAAAACTCATTAATATCAAAGTTTTCATATTTTTGGAAGTTTTAGTTTTTAGTTTTTAGTTTTAGCTATTTTAGGGGGATATCTGTGTGTGCAGGTGACTATTACTGTGCATAATTATTAGGCACCTTAACAAAAAACAAATTTATACCCATTTCAATTATTTATTTTTACCAGTGAAACCAATATAACATCTCAACATTCACAAATATACATTTCTGACATTCAAAAACCAAACAAAAACAAATCAGTGACCAATATAGCCACCTTTCTTTGCAAGGACACTCAAAAGCCTGCTATCCATGGATTCTGTCAGTGTTTTGATCTGTTCACCATCAACATTGCGTGCAGCAGCAACCACAGCCTCCCAGACATTGTTCAGAGAGGTGTACTGTTTTCCCTCCTTGTAAATCGCACATTTGATGATGGACCACAGGTTCTCAATGGGGTTCAGATCAGGTGAACAAGGAGGCCATATCATTAGATTTTCTTCTTTTATACCCTTTCTTGCCAGCCGCGCTGTGGAGTACTTGGACGCGTGTGATGGAGCATTGTCCTGCATGAAAATCATGTTTTTCTTGAAGGATGTAGACTTCTTCCTGTACCACTGCTTGAAGAAGGTGTCTTCCAGAAACTGGCAATAGGACTGGGAGTTGAGCTTGACTCCATCCTCAACCCGAAAAGGCCCCACAAGCTCATCTTTGATGATACCAGCCCAAACCAGTACTCCACCTCCACCTTGCTGGCGTCTGAGTCGGACTGGAGCTCTCTGCCCTTTACCAATCCAGCCACAGGCCCATCCATCTGGCCCATCAAGACTCACTCTCATTTCATCAGTCCATAAAACCTAAAATCAGTCTTGAGATATTTCTTGGCCCAGTCTTGACGTTTCAGCTTGTGTGTCTTGTTCAGTGGTGGTCGACTTTCTGCCTTTCTTACCTTGGCCATGTCTCTGAGTATTGCACACCTTGTGCTTTTGGGCACTCCAGTGATGTTGCAGCTCTGAAATATGGCCAAACTGGTGGCAAGTGGCATCTTGGCAGCTGCACGCTTGACTTTTCTCAGTTCACGGGCAGTTATTTTGCGCCTTGGTTTTTCCACACGCTTCTTGCGACCCTGTTGACTATTTTGAATGAAACGCTTGATTGTTCGATGATCACGCTTCAGAAGCTTGGCTATTTTAAGACTTCTGCATCCCTCTGCACTATATCTCACTATTTTTGACTTTTCTGAGCCTGTCAAGTCCTTCTTTTGACCCATTTTGCCAAAGGAAAGGAAGTTGCCTAATAATTATGCACACCTGATATAGGGTGTTGATGTCATTAGACCACACCCCTTCTCATTACAGAGATGCACATCACCTAATATGCTTAATTGGTAGTAGGCTTTCCAGCCTATACAGCTTGGAGTAAGACAACATGCATAACGAGGATGATGTGGTCAAAATACTCATTTGCCTAATAATTCTGCACTCCCTGTAGACCCATAGCACTTCAAAATTCGGACTGCAAAATATTGACCTCCATACTGGCAAAAAGACTTAAAACAGTTATTACGACTCTAGTGCACCCAGACCAGACAGGCTTTATTACTGGTCGCCAGCTATCTGATAATATTCGTCGGTTACTGAATGTTATGTCTTATGCCAAGTCTAAACCAGTGCCATGTATGGTATTGGCTTTGGATGCAGAAAAAGCATTCGACCGTGTCTCCTGGCCTTTCCTTTTTAGTGTTTTGAGGAAATACGGCCTGGGTCCTGGCTTTGTTAAATGGACCCAACTGTTATGCTCATCTCCAAAAGCGTCAGTAAGGGTAAATGGGTGTTTCTCACAAAAATTTCTGTTGGGGAGGGGTTGCAGACAGGGGGACCCTCTTTCACCTCTTCTTTTTGCCCTTAGTATAGAGCCCCTTGCACAGCTAATACGAGATAGCACAGATATTAGTGGTATTGAAGTGAGTGGAGAGGAACACAGGTTGTCGCTATACGCAGACGATGTAATTGTGTATATCTCAGATCCCACAAAGTCCGTTCCAAATTTAATGAAATGTACTGAGACCTTTGGATTTTACTCAGGTTACAAAATAAATGTGACTAAGACAGAAGCACTCCCCATGAACAATTTAATTTCCCCACAGATGAAATCTGCTTTCTCATTTAAATGGCCCAGGGAGGGAATTAGATATTTGGGAATAAATATACCCCCTGACCTTAGTTTATATCAAAGTAACTATATTAAATTAATAGATAAAATTAAGCATGATTTGAACCGCTGAATTACACTTCCCCTTACTTTAATAGGCAGGGTGGAAGCTGTTAGGATGAATGTTCTCCCAAGGCTCCTCTTTCTTTTTCAAACTCTACCAATCTCTCCGCCTAAATCTACTTTTAGTCTTTTAGATCGTCTCATCTCAAGATTTATATGGCAGGGTAGGAGACCCAGAGTCAGATATAAAGTCTTACAACTGGCAAAAACTAAAGGGGGTCTAGGCGTACCCAACTTGAAGCATTACTGGTTAGCGTCACAATTACGTGCAATGATAGTGTGGCTATCAGATGACACAAGTACAAGATGGCTCAATATAGAAAAAAGTTACAGTCCTGATATGCCTTTGTCAGTGATCCCCTTTAATGGGCTTAAATCCACCAGAGAACTTTTGGGAGAATGGTCGAACATAACATGCGTAGCTTGGAAGGAAATACAACAAATGTTTAAGCTAACAGGCGATTTCTCTGTTTTGAGTTCAATTACTTATATTCAAGATTTTCTTCCATTGAGACTTGATACAGGATTCAAAAACTGGAAACTTTTGAACCTTCATTATGTACACCAATTATTTAGTAATAACAACTTCAAATCATTTGAACAACTGAGAATAGAGTTTAAACTACCAAGAACAGACTTTTTCAGGTACCTACAATTAAGGAGTTTCATACTGAAACACCCAAACTGGAACAGATTAATAGAGCCCTCCCTTTTAGAACGGTATTTATTAAAAATTCAGGATGGAGAACATATGAGGAAACCAATAACCAATGTTTATAAAATCATTGCTTCAATGACAAGAGATAATTCATTTTATGTGAAAGACAAGTGGGCTAGGGAGCTCTGGCTCGAAATAAGTGAAGAAGTTTGGTTGGAGGGATGTACTCAGGCTCATAAAGTTACGAACGCCAATTTGTGGAAGGAATTTCAATGGAAAATAAATAACAGATTTTTCAGAACACCACAAGTTGTGGCTAAAATGAATCCGAATCAATCAAGCCAGTGTTGGAGGGGGTGTGGAGAGACAATGGCTACTCACTCACATATCTTTTGGCAATGCCCTTCGTTGGATAACTTTTGGAAATCCATTTTCACATATATTAATAAAGTATTGAATGTTGATCTGATAAGAGACCCTCTGATAGCAATCTTAGGGATTAAACCAGTTGTGATACACAGTAGGAAAACGATGTATTTATTACAGATATTACTGATAGCAGCAAAGAAAGCAATTACAATGAAGTGGCTTAAAAATGAGCCACCAAATCAAGCTGAATGGCTAACAATTTTGAGAAATGTTTACACTATGGAAAAAATTACATATTCGTTGAGATTACAGAGGGAACTTTTTATTGAAAGATGGGCACCGTTAATGACGGTGATGGAGGACCATTAGAATTAACTGGTTATATTTGCCAGGGGAACTTGAATACAACCCATGTTTTGTTTTAAGTTGATGTTTGTCTTGTTCAAATTGTTTACTTTAAATGTTGTTGTTACGAATGAGGCTCCCTCTTCGCGTCCTCCGGACCAGCAGAGGGAGCTCTCGCCAGAATATTAGACCAATTCGGACTTCATTTCCCATAAGCCCTCATACCTGGGACTGATCACTTCCCCACCTGACGGCCATTATCTGGCTATTTAAGCCAGTCTCATTCTGTGCCTCATTGCGAAGTATTGATCGTCTTAACTGTCATCAACTCCGAGCATTATTCCCTGGACTGTTTATTCTGTGTTTGACCTTGGACTGTTTCCGGTTTCTGATTCTTTGCTGCCTTCCTGACCCCTGCCTGTTACCTGGACTGTGTATGTTTGCCGCCTGCCCTGACCCTAGCCTGTTCTTGTTTATGTCTCTGGTTTGCCTACGTTGTTCTTACTGCTGTATATTGACCTTTGCCTGTTTGATACTGAGCTATTTTAATAAACTGCAAATGGATCTTCACTTCGCTGACTCATCATTACAGAATACTTCGCCAAACTACGATCCAGCAGTCCTAGCTCAACTTTCTACGGAGTTATCTGCACAAGCTCAACAGTTAACCCTGCATCACCACCAACTCAATCGGCTCACCACACTCACAGAAGAACTGGTCAAAACTCTGCAAGGATTTCGACTCACTCCTGCCGACAGTTCTACCGGTACTGCAGTGCCCGTCCATGAAAATACTACTAGCAACGTGAACCCACGCCTGGCTTTCCCCGAAAAGTTCGACGGTAGCCCAATTAAGTGTAAGGGATTTCTATTACAACGTTCATTGTTTGTGAATCAACAACCCAACCTGTACCCCACGGATTCCAGTCGGATTTCATTCGTTTGTTCACTTCTCACCGGTAAAGCGCTCGATTGGGCTACGGCGGTGTGGAAAGATGATAAACCTCCATTTCCTACATTTACCTTGTTCCTCAAACGATTCCGTGAAGTCTTCGATCACCCGTCTGGAGGTAAGAGTGCGGGAGACCAACTATTTATGCTGTGTCAAAATCAAGAATCTGCTGCTGAGTATGCTTTAAATTTCCGAACTCTCGCTGCTCAAACAAACTGGGTGGAGGACACTTTGAAATTACTGTACAGGAAGGGGTTAAGTCTGGAACTTCAGGCCGAACTAGCGTGCCGCGACGAAGGTCGCTCACTGAATGATTTCATTGAACTGTCTATCCAAATTGATAATTTAATTCGCTCACGCTGACCCTTCAGAAACACTTTGCCAGAAACACAATCTCTCGATTCCGAACCAATGGAGGTCGGGCGCACTCGTCTAACTTCGGCTGAGCGTGAACGCCGTATCAGACAACATTTATGCATGTATTGTGGCCAGTCTGGACATTTGAAATCATCATGTCCCATTCGACCCACCACCTCTTCTACTACCAGATCGGTGAGTTTAAATTCCACCTCTTCATGCATTACAATACCCGTGACACTTACCACCAGAGAGAAAACTGTGACTACACATGCTCTCTTGGACTCGGGAGCTGCGGGGAATTTTATGTCCTACGAGTTTGCTAAACTTCATAAATTCACATTATCCCCATGTGATTCTCTCCTGACAGTGGAAGCATTAGACGGGCGCCCTCTGGGAAAAGGAAGCGTCACACAAATCACTGAGGAGATAAAAATGAATGTTGGAATTCTGCACCATGAACTTATCAGATTTTATGTAATTCACTCACCCCATAACCCTCTCATCCTAGGCTTAACCTGGCTTCGCCGTCATAATCCACACATCTCTTGGAAGGAGGAACAAATCCTACAATGGGATCCTGCATGCTATGATCAATGTTTAACTCCGGTTCATCCACTATCATTACAGGCAGTTACGATCACTGAAGAACCTTCTCAAATTCCCGAACTTCCACCCGAGTATGCTGACTTGACTGAGGCATTCAGTAAAACCAAAGCATCCCAACTACCTCCACACCGACATAGTGACTGTGCCATTGAACTTTTACCAGGTACGACGCCCCCTAAGGGCCGAATATTCCCCTTGTCACAACCTGAATCTGACGCCATGAAAAAATATATAGAGGAAGAACTGGCCAAGGGATTTATTCATCCCTCTACCTCCCCTGCCTCAGCTGGCTTTTTCTTTGTTAAAAAGAAGGACGGTGGGTTAAGACCCTGCATTGATTATCGCGGTCTGAATGACATTACCATTAAATTCAGGTATCCTCTCCCGTTGGTCCCCTCTGCCCTTGAACAGCTCAGACAGGCCAAGTATTTTACTAAGTTGGATTTACGCAGCGCCTACAATTTGATTCGCATTAGAGAGGGGGATGAATGGAAAACGGCCTTTTCCACCTCATCTGGGCACTATGAATATTTGGTTATGCCGTTCGGCCTGTCCAACAGTCCGTCTGTTTTCCAGTCCTTTATTAATGACGTGTTCCGGGACATGCTCGATAAGTGGGTCATAGTATACATTGATGACATTCTCATTTATTCAAATTCCTTGGAAGAACATGTGCAACATGTAAGGTCTGTTGTCCGACGTCTAATTCGATTTCAGCTCTATGCCAAAGCCGAAAAATGTGAGTTTCATTGCACCTCGACAGCCTTCCTGGGCTACATAATCAGTCGTGAAGGAGTAGCTATGGATGAGCATAAAGTGAAAGCCGTGCTGGATTGGCCACAACCACACACCCTCAAAGAATTACAACGGTTTCTGGGCTTCGCTAACTTTTACAGACGTTTCATCAGAAACTACAGCACAGTCGCCGCCCCTCTGACAGCCCTGACCAAGCGCGCCACGTCTCGCCTCAAGTGGAGCGCGGAAGCTCAACAAGCCTTTCTGGATCTCAAGACACGCTTCACTTCAGCTCCCATTCTCCATCACCCGGACCCTAACTTACCATTCATCGTGGAAGTAGATGCTTCAAACACAGGTATCGGCGCTATACTCTCTCAACGTCACGGTTCCCCATCTAAAATGTTTCCATGTGCTTTTTACTCCAGAAAACTATCCCCAGCAGAGAGGAATTACGACGTCGGTAACCGAGAACTCCTAGCCATGAAAGCCGCTCTGGAGGAATGGCGTCACTGGCTCGAAGGGGCTAAACATCAATTCACCATCATCACCGACCACAAAAACCTTGAATACCTCCATTCTGCAAAAAGGCTGAATCCTCGACAGGCAAGATGGGCACTTTTCTTCACTCGTTTCGATTTCATAGTAACTTACAGACCCGGCACCAAGAACGTTAAAGCTGATGCCCTCTCCAGACAAACCGAGAACCCATCACAAATCAACCATAACGAAAACATCCTTTCTGAAACCATGCTAGTGGCTCCTGTTCAGTGGGACATAATGACGGAAATCAATCAGTCCAATGCTCAGAACCCACCACCACAAAACTGTCCAGCCAATCTAACCTTCGTACCCGAACACCTCCGAGAGAAGCTCCTACGTCAAGTCCATACCAATCCCAGTTCAGGTCATCCGGGAATTACTGCCACCCACCATCTCCTCACGAACCGCTTCTGGTGGCCTTCCATGTGCACTGATACTACCATCTTCGTTAAGAACTGTAACATTTGCAACACATCTAAGTCCCCCCGAGAATTACCTGCCGGTTTACTACAACCACTGCCCATACCTCAGCGCCCATGGTCCCACATTGCTGTCGATTTCGTCACCGACCTCCCTAACTCCCAGGGCAACACCACCATTCCAACCATAGTTGATAGATTCTCCAAGGCATGTCGAATTATCCCGTTACCCAAACTTCCCTCTGCCTTTGAAACTGCCCAGGCATTACGCGATCAAGTATTTCGTTTCTATGGTTTACCTGAAGACATTGTGTCGGACAGAGGTCCCCAGTTCACATCCCGACTCTGGTCCAGTTTCTTTAAGCTGCTTAATGTCAACATCAGCCTCACATCCGGATATCACCCTCAATCCAACGGACAGACTTAACGTCTAAATCAAGAACTCACACGTTTCCTACGATCATACTGTCAAGATAATCAAACTGAATGGAGCAAGTACATTATGTGGGCGGAATACGCTCAAAATTCACTGCAAAAACCCTCCACTGGTCTCACCCCCTTTAAGTGTATACTAGGCTACCAACCTCCACTCTTTCCGTGGTCTGGCGAACCCTCAGAACTCCCATCGGTAACAGAATGGTTACGACGTAGCGAGGAGACCTGGAACAGAGCGCATATTCACTTGTGTCATGCCGTTAGGAGACAAGAAACCCAGGCCAATCGTCATCGACGCGCCGGTCCAGAATTCACCCCAGGTCAATGGGCTTGGCTCTCCACTAGGGATCTCCGTCTCAAACTTCCTTGCCGCAAGCTCAGTCCCAGGTATGTTGGTCCATTCAAAATTGTTAGACAAATCACTCCAGTATCTTTCCGTTTACAATTACCTAATCATTACCGTATCTCTCCCACTTTCCATGTTTCCCTGTTAAAACCCGCTGCTGGTCCGAGGGGAGAGCCGGAGAGCGGAGCCGATGAACAACCCCCACCGCCCATTCTGGTCGACGGCGAGGAGGCGTATCGAGTCCAAGAGTTGCTCGACTCCCGGCGCCGGGGCAACACTCTCCAATACCTGGTCGACTGGGAGGGGTACGGCCCTGAGGAGCGATCCTGGGTCAATGCAACTGACATCCTCGACCCCACTCTCACTGAAGAGTTCCATAGGACGCATCCAGGAAGGCCGGCCCCGCGACCTCGAGGAAGACCCTGTAGGCGCTTGCCTCCTCACGTCAGGAGCCGCTCGCAGGGTGGGGGCTCTGTTACGAATGAGGCTCCCTCTTCGCGTCCTCCGGACCAGCAGAGGGAGCTCTCGCCAGAATATTAGACCAATTCGGACTTCATTTCCCATAAGCCCTCATACCTGGGACTGATCACTTCCCCACCTGACGGCCATTATCTGGCTATTTAAGCCAGTCTCATTCTGTGCCACATTGCGAATTATTGATCGTCTTAACTGTCATCAACTCCGAGCATTATTCCCTGGACTGTTTATTCTGTGTTTGACCTTGGACTGTTTCCGGTTTCTGATTCTTTGCTGCCTGCCTGACCCCTGCCTGTTACCTGGACTGTGTATGTTTGCCGCCTGCCCTGACCCTAGCCTGTTCTTGTTTATGTCTCTGGTTTGCCTACGTTGTTCTTACTGCTGTATATTGACCTTCGCCTGTTTGATACTGAGCTATTTTAATAAACTGCAAATGGATCTTCACTCCGCTGACTCATCATTACAGTTGTTAAATAATTTCTTATTTCTTCTTTTCCTTGTACCTTTGGATATATTTTTCTGTGGAATTGATCATACATGTAAGGATGCGTGAATGTTATGATCCCCTGTAAAGGATATTGTTTCTGTGTGCAAGTAATTGTTGTAAAAGGAGATCTGAAGAACATTCAAAATAAAATAAAAAAATAAGTAACAAAAAAAAAAAACTGTCCATGTGACTGCAGTGGTTCAACTTGAATGTTATGCAATGACGAGAATACTTTTTGTGCACCAAAACAAAAATAATTACTTTATTCAAAAAATGTGTCTCTCCCCTGTCATTCTGCTGCGCTATTTACATTGCAGGGCTTTCGTGCTTGAAAACAAAAGTTCACTATGCCGAACGCGTCTTTCGACAGCCAAATACTTTCAAAGGCTCGCACACACGTCTGTACATGAGACAGAACCCGTGTACATATGTTCAGAAAAATGAAGTATAGTAGAAATAATGTTGTTGTCACATGTATGTTGCTGTCATGTTTAGTTCAGTCTTGTCTTGTCTAGTTTAGTCTTGTCAATCAGTCATTGTCTGCACCTGTGTCCAAGTTATTGTCATCACCTGCCTACCCTCGTCATCAGCGTATTTAAGTTCCTCTCCTTGTCTTAGTCTTTGTCGGATATTGTTTGTGCTATGCACTCTGTTGCGTGTCCCTGTCGTGCTAATAAACTGTCTGTTATATGGAAACCCTCGTCTCCTGTCATCCTGAGTACCGAGCGTTACAGAATATCCGACCTCCTCAACACGAGGAAAACGAAAGAATGGACTTACCCGCACTGAACTACCTGATGAGCCCGGAGGCTCGTCCCCACCTACACTACTGGGCCTGGTGGTGCAGCGGCGAACGCTCCGCCTCCGCCTGGCAGCCCGGGGTGCGCTCCGAAGCTGGAGCGGACTGCGACGACCTCGGGGACCCGGTGGTGAAGCGAGCGGAGCAGTCCATCACAGAGCCAGGAGTGGTCCACAACATCTTTAAGCAGTGGGCTGCGGATCCTTTCCCCACCCATATACCCGCCCGTAAAACCTCATCTGCCCCGTTCCAGTTCGGAAATCTGCCTGTCTCCCCGATCCCGCCTCCTCCGCTGATCCCAGTCAGCATTCAGGATCCGTGGCCACCGCTGCCAACGACCAGCTCCTCGGCTCTGTCCCCGTCGCTCGCCCCGGGCGACTCCTCACCAGCACCTCGGGCTGCCCGTTCACCAGCCAGGCTCGAGGCGGAGTCCCCGGCTTCCCTCCAGGCCTCCAGGCCCCCGTCACCTTCTGGACCCTCCAGCCCGTCACCTTCACCTCGTCACACAGCTCCCTCATCACCTCCTCGGCCCGTCAGCCCGGAAGCTCCGCTGGGCTCCCTCGATCCTCCAGTTCGGCCTCCGGGGGTCGACGCTCAGCTTCCGCCACGGACTTCCGGGTTGGCGGCTACACCTCCACCCGTCACCCCTACACCGTCAGCGAGCTCCTCCCTCCCTTCAACCTCTCTGTCGTCCTCACTCGCCACACCGTCACCCCGGTCATCCAGACCAGCGTCGGCTCCTCGGTCACGCGTGCCAGCGGCTCGGCGCCAAACTTCCGGGTCGGCGGCGGCGCCGAGGTCCGTCGGCCGAGAAGCTCCCCCGGTTCCTCCACCAACTGCCATGGTTCCGCCACCTTCGATCGGTCCCAGCACGTCATCCAACCCCACAGTCTGGACTCCTCCCTGGCCCCTCCCTCTGTCAGCGTCACCATGGCGGTGGCCATCATCCCCTGAACACTGCCCATCTCCAGCTCCACGCCCTCCTCCTGAGCCTCCGCCCTCTTCTTCTTACGGCGCGAGGACGCGCCTTTCCGAGGGGGGCGCTATGTCACATGTATGTTGCTGTCATGTTTAGTTCAGTCTTGTCTTGTCTAGTTTAGTCTTGTCAATCAGTCATTGTCTGCACCTGTGTCCAAGTTATTGTCATCACCTGCCTACCCTCGTCATCAGCGTATTTAAGTTCCTCTCCTTGTCTTAGTCTTTGTCGGATATTGTTTGTGCTATGCACTCTGTTGCGTGTCCCTGTCGTGCTAATAAACTGTCTGTTATATGGAAACCCTCGTCTCCTGTCATCCTGAGTACCGAGCGTTACAGTTGTCAATAACTTGCCTTAGCATATCTTTGTTAAATGTACTAAAAATCATTAAGAAGCTGAATAAATGGACCATAAATTGGTTCATGCCATATCTTGACCGGTATTTGCTTTTCTGTAATTTTTTTTAAACTGGGTTTCTGGAACTTAATGTAGTAACTTGCTCAAATGGATGAAATATATTCACAACTGAATCATAACACGTTATGACTAATTATGAACATGAATCAACCACGAAGGGAATTAGGTATATATAGATAATCAATTACAACGAATTATAATTAATCATGAACATATATGGTCTAAAATTATTTCTAGGTTTAGAATTAATTTAGAAAGACTGGTTTGTTTTGTCCAGCAAAACTATCAGTCCAATTTTCTTATCGATTCTAGAACGGAAGTTTTCTTCTCTGGCCACGAAAAGGAAACTTATTCTAGTACTTAAAAAGCATATAGCTAGCGAAATCAAACGTTAAAGTGACTTGGTTCATGTATGAGTTACCCAGAGACAATGAACTGTGTGAATACAATGTGTTTAATATATGAATATATGATATATATATACGAATACATACAACTAAATCTAAGCAGAGCATACAATAACATAATGAAAGGAAAGAAAGGAAGAGTTGATCAAAGAAAGCAAGATTACAAACAGTTCAACCTTTTGAGAGCCAGCAACGAAATCACTTCAGGCAATAAAGTTAAAGCGCATCGAAATTAATTCAGATACTTGCATTTGTACTTTGTGCTGTGGTGAATGCCGTTCAAACATCCATGCGGAGCTGGAGTTTCTATTGGTTTCTTTCTCAGGTGATTCTTCAGCGGGAATTTCAAAACGGAATTAACTGTTTGCAAAATGCCGGAAAATAAAAGAGGAAGGATGTCTCGTCCAGGATGAAGCAACTGAGCATGGATGAGCTCGTGTTTAGGTGTTATAAAGATAAACCCGGTCCCACCTATTCTGGCTGTACGGACCAATAGGGAACATGGACTTTTAGCGGGAGAACTTTCCTTTGTTTCTTTTTATGGCCTAATTTGCATGATCTTCTGAGTTGTCCGACTGAGACCTTTTTCCTCTCTAAGGACCTTAAAAGTCGAATAATGCATATTATCATGATATAACACCAATATCTAGTTATGAAATTCAGAGGAATGTTTTGAATCCAAAAATCACGAGTTTCAGACTCTCTTTAGGACATATACATTCTTACATTTGAATATGAGCATTTTACAGTGAAACTAACACAACTACAAGATGTAACTAAGTGGGAGTAATATAGACATGCATACAAAAAGAAAAGCACAGGAAAAACACTTGGGAATATTCATATTTTGATGAATGTCTCTATGTGTGTGTGTGGACTCCTTGTCCCTCAAGCACTGGTCTTGTGTGGGGGAAAGAATTTGATCTGAGCTGATTCCAATCTTTCTGAAGACAGGGAGAATTCCAGAGAGATCCTGTCTTATCTCACACCTAGCCACAGTAAAACATCACTTGCCCGTGGGGGTCAGGACAGGCCGGAGCCAACTAAGATTTACTTATGTTAAGTCAGAAGGTTAAAAGCTTTTCTTAAAACCTAAAAATGAATTAATCATCAGTGATCCTGTCCAGACGCTACATTATGCATGCTATAATGGAAGTAGTACAGAATTTTAAATGTCATATTGGTTTCCTGAAAAAAACGGCTACGTCTGTGTGAATAAATGTAACTCATACACTCGCTGGGGTGGATAGGCTACTTTTTATTCAGCAAAATAAAATGCACATAAAACATGATTGAAGCATATTTAAAGAAGAAACTTCTAGTAAATAAAGCATGTGCATTAAAATAGTCTGTGACAGAATAATTAATTCATAACTGGAATAATGTTCGGACTCATCGTATAATGAGTAATTAATGACAGAAATTTCATTTTTGGGTGAAATAGCCCTTTAATCTATTAGCAGTTTTTCATTCATGTCTCTGGCTATGATTTTGAAGAAACTAATATCTCTGTTTTTCTGAAATAATCTCCTGATGTGATGTGACTGCAGTAATGTCTCATACTCATATGTGACTATCTGTGTGTTTTATTGTAGGACTCTCAGTATTTGGACGTCAGTCCAGTTTCCTCAGGATCAGCTGATGGTATGTAAGGAGCTGCTACAGAGATGAAGACACAGACACACAGCGATCACACTGACATGTGTACTTGAATTTTATGGTAATGCTCTAGAAAATGAGAGCTGAAAATAGCAATTTTGAATTTTCAAATTTGTTAGATATTGACTATAATGTAGATGGTGTAACATGCAATATACATGGCAAAAGATTAAAGCGAAGTGAAAGCACTTCAGCTTTTAAACCCTCCACATATCTTACCTGCTAGGTTTCTATTGTAAGAGCATTAGAGTAAATGTGTTTCTGTTCATTTTCACAAACTGAGACATGATTAAAATATCTTGTAAAGTAGCCTTGTTGACAAGTTTGGGTGAGTAAGGGTAAAGTGCACAAGATCTAGCACCTTTAATGCCCTGTAGATTGCAATTGTCAGCACTGGTTGCAGATAAAACAATAACGGGCTGGATCTAATCGCTAGTGTTGGGCGATTACATTACATTTACTAATTACATTTACTCAAATACTTTACAACTGGTTTTGGGACAGTAATTTTAGGATGATCTGAGAGAGTGAAGAGTGTGTCATTGTTTTCTACAGGTTGAGTTATTGCGGTGTCACAGATGAAGGTTGTGCTGCTCTGAGAACAAATCCCACAAACATTTACATTTACATTTAGTCATTTAGCAGACGCTTTTATCCAAAGCGACTTACAAGTGAGGAAAACAAACAAGCGATTCTTCATGAATTGGCAAATAACACAGGAAGTGTTCACAATACAAGTTTCATACATTGCTCAGTATCATAAGCTAGAGTAGGAAGGGAAAAAGGGAAGGAAAGGGTTTTTTTTTTTTTTTTTATGAGGGGATTAAGTGTTCACGGAAGAGGTGAGTTTTCAGCTGTCTCTTGAATATTGCCAGGGAATCTGCGTTCCTGATGAAAGTAGGGAGATCATTCCACCAGCAGGGAGCAGTGAAGGAGAATGTTCTGGAGAGTGATTTTGTGCCTCTCTGTGATAGTACCACAAGTCTTCGTTCCTTTAGCGATCGCAGGCTTCTGGTGGGACGTAGCGTTGTAGCAGTGTGTGGAGGTTGGAGGGTGCAGAGCCTGTGGTGGATCTGTAAGCAAGCATCAGCGCCTTGAACTTGATGCGAGCAGCAAGGGGTAGCCAGTGCAAAGAGATGAAGAGAGGCGTGACGTGGGCTCTCTTAGGCTCGTTGCAGACAAGACGTGCAGCAGCATTCTGGATCATTTGAAGAGGTTTGATTGCACTTGACGGCAGTCCAGCCAGAAGAGCATTGCAGTAATCAAGCCTTGAAATGGCCTGGACAAGCAGTTGTGTTGCGTGCTCAGTCAGGAAGGGACGGATTTTCCTGATGTTGCAAAGTGCAAATCTGCACGACCGCGCCGTCTTTGAGATGTGATCTCTGAAGGTCAGTTGGTCATCGAAGATAACTCCAAGATTTCTGGCCGACTTTGATGGGGTAATGGTGGTTGTACCAAGCTGTATGTTAATGTCGTGTTGTAGAGCAGGAGTGGCAGGGAAGACTAAAAGCTCAGTCTTTGCCAGGTTGAGCTGCAGGTGATGTTCTTCCATCGTCGAGATGTCCGCCAGACAGCTTGAGATCCGTGCAGCTACTGTGGAATCATCTGGTTGGAAGGACAGGTAGAGTTGTGTGTCATCAGCATAGCAGTGGTAGGAGAAACCATGAGCCTGTATGATGGGACCCAGTGATGTAGTATAAATGGAGAACAGGAGGGGACCAAGAACTGAACCCTGAGGAACCCCAGTGATCAGTTCATGAGGTTTGGATACCTCCCCTCCCCAGGCAACTCTGAAAGACCTACCTGTGAGATAGGACTCAAACCACTGAAGCGCAGTACCTGAGATGCCCAGTGACGAGAGGGTGGACAGAAGAATTTGATGGTTTACGGTGTCGAAGGCAGCAGATAGATCCAGTAGGATGAGAACAGATGATTTGGAACCAGCCTTAGCAATCCGCAGGGATTCCGTGACAGACAGTAGCGCAGTCTCTGTTGAATGGCCGCTCTTGAATCCAGATTGGTTGACGTCCAGATGGTCGTTCTGTGTGAGGAAGGATGACACCTGGTTGAATACAACTCGTTCAAGTGTTTTTGATATGAATGGTAGGAGAGAGGTCTGTAATTGTCCACGAGTGATGTTTAGCGTGGGTTTTTTAAGCAGTGGGGTTACTCGAGCCTGCTTGAATGTGGTAGGGAAAGTGCCTGTGTGGAGAGACGAGTTAATAATGTGTGTAAGTGCTGGTAAAAGAGTGGGAGAATACAAACAGAATACACGCGTTCATGAGGGTTACAAACACTTCAGAAAATCTCATTGTTGTATTTGAATAAATCTGCAAGGTCTGTGAAATTAAATGTTTGATATTCAGATGTTTGTTTTAATGATATAGGTGTGTATTTGCTGAATGTTGAAGGTAAATGAGAATTTTAAACTTTAGTTTGCCTTCCTGTAACTAATAAAATAAAAGCAAACACTATACTTTCTCACATACAGTTTACTTTCTTTGTTGTGGTTGGTCAGACAAAATAAACCCAAAATCTTCAGTCCATTCACATTGAGTCTATTTTCCATAGTCAGTTTTTGAATCGCTGACTAACTGCGCGTGACCACTGGCGCGGAGCGCGAGCATTTTCAACGCACCAGCGGTTACGCAGCGAAAGCGATGATGCTGCGTTTGAATTTGAGACAGAGACGTGCTTATATACATTACCTTGACAACACTATTTGACACTAGCGCGGGCCAAACATTCTCTCGCGGCCTATTGAGGAACTCTAGTCTAACCCATTGCTGTTGAAGTAACTTAATACCTTTCTCCTGTGCGCTCATCATTAGTTGTGTCTGTATGCTGGCTCGTCCTTTCCACCAGCATCCTTGACCTCCAAACTTTGCTTTAAAGTATTCAGCTATTAACCTTTTCATTTTCCTGAATTCCTAATTGGCGCGTTTCATCATCATTGTTCAATACGCGTGTACGTTCGCTCTCTAGCGGTTAATAAATAGAACTGCATGTGTCTTGCGGAAGAACATTGTAGCCGGAACTACTTCTCACTGTTTGTCTATGACGAGTCACGCAGGTACTGTGATACTCCGCAGCCGAGCCGAACCTGGTCTGAAATAGTCCGAATATAAACACTTATTATAGGCGCTCCGTAGTGATTCAGAATAAGACAAAAACACGGTTTGGAAAATGGATTCATGATGTACTCATTCATTATATAAATTTTGTTCAAAACAGTTACAAACAAAACAGTTACAGACGGCAGCAGCTGCTGATTCCTCGTTCTGTTACACACACGTAAAATTTTAACTCGCACATCCTCAAAATATGGTCACAGTCTGGAACCCTGCACTCAATCTCGGCACAGTCAGGATTAACACAGTCCATTAATTTTAATTGTAGGAAAAAACTGGATAATGTAAAGATTTATTTTAGATTAAAAGTCTACATTGTCAATGTCACACATTTGATGTGGCGAAACACTAAGTTCATCGGACACATCAGTGTCATAATTATTTATGAGACTGCCTGTTCTTATCCAATGAGAAGACATTTTTCTTTATTATTCTTGACAGCGTGTGGTGCATTCCTATGACAGACACTTCAAACTGTACGATCACATAGTAGTTTAAAGAGGAGTTCATGGGTCACAAGTGTTTGTGTCCAAGGTGTAAGAGTTCGACGGTGTTGGTTGCAAGTCAAGAGTTGCAGGTGATTGGTTGGCCATCAACTACCGACACAAAAATTGTAGCAAGCATTTTTCTGAGGAGAGCAATGAGAATTTCTATCTTCTATGTCACTATCCATCTTTATTGTCAGTGTCCTGAAGATACTTAGATTTGTGTTCTACATAACCGGTTTTTATGACATTTGTTTGAGAAATTTATTTTCAAATATATGTATTTATATAAATATTTTATATTCAGACTTTTAAATGGAATAAAACAGATGTTATTTGATGTATTTCATATGAATTTAGCATTAAGTATAAAAATCCTACAGTTTACCCCTGATATTTAGTGAGAGCTGCCATGGGCGACTTACAGATGATATTTGCTATGCCCCACCCACTCCCTCCCTCCTTCCCTTCTTCTCATGTATGAGTTTCAATCAGAGACAATCAAGCGTGAATACAATGTGTTTAATAGATGAATATACAATATACACTCACCTAAAGGATTATTAGGAACACCACACTAATACTCTGTTTTACCCCCTTTCGCCTTCAGAACTGCCTTAATTCTACGTGGCATTGATTCAACAAGGAGCTGAAAGCATTCTTTAGAAATGTTGGCCCATATTGATAGGAGAGCATCTTGCAGTTGATGGAGATTTGTGGGATGCACATCCAGGGCACGAAGCTCCCGTTCCACCACATCCCAAAGATGCTCTATTGGGTTGAGATCTGGTGACTGTAGGGGCCATTTTAGTACAGTGAACTCATTGTCATGTTCAAGAAACCAATTTGAAATGATTCGAGCTTTGTGACATGGTGCATTATCCTGCTGGAAGTAGCCATCAGAGGATGGGTACATGGTGGTCATGAAGGGATGGACATGGTCAGAATCAATGCTCAGGTAGGCCGTGGCATTTAAACGATGCCCAACTGGTACTAAGGGGCCTAAAGTGTGTCAAGAAAACCACCCCCACACCATTACACCACCACCACCAGCCTGCACAGTGGTAACAAGGCATGATGGATCCATGTTCTCATTCTGTTTACGCCAAATTCTGACTCTACCATCTGAATGTCTCAACAGAAATCGAGACTCATCAGACCAGGCAACATTTTTCCAGTCTTCAACTGTCCAATTTTGGTGAGCTCGTGCAAATTGTAGCCTCTTTTTGTTATTTGTAGTGGAGATGAGTGGTACCCGGTGGGGTCTTCTGCTGTTGTAGCCCATCCGCCTCAATGTTGTGCGTGTTGTGGCTTCACAAATGCTTTGCTGCAGACCTCGGTTGTAACAAGTGGTTATTTCAGTCAAAGTTGCTCTTCTATCAGCTTTAATCAGTCGGCCCATTCTCCTCTGACCTCTAGCATCAACAAGACATTTTCTCCCACAGGATTGCCGCATACTGGATGTTTTTCCCTTTTCACACCATTCTTTGTAAACCCTAGAAATGGTTGTGCGTGAAAATCCCAGTAACTGAGCAGATTGTGAAATACAACCATGCCACGCTCAAAACTGCTTAAATCACGTTTCTTTCCCATTCTGACATTCAGTTTGGAGTTCAGGAGATTGTCTTGACCAGGACCACACCCCTAAATGCATTGAAGCAACTGCCATGTGATTGGTTGATTAGATAATTGCATTAATGAGAAATTGAACAGGTGTTCCTAATAATCCTTTAGGTGAGTGTATATATATATATATATATATATATATATATATATATATATATATATATATATATATATATATATAAGCGTCTTTGGTGTTTCCATGGTTTCTACAAAATAAAACCGGAAATGGAGGGTAATGCAGGGATGATGTCATTGATCATGACCATGTCATTTCCTGTCCTCTTTTATTTATCCTGTCATCACAACTGTCGCTGAGAGGAATGAGGTTTAGTGTGAGATGGTCAAATGACCTAAAACTATTGCACCAGCTGGACCTTGACAAACTCTTATTCTTTCTAACATTCTCTGTGCTGTTTCTCACATAACTCGTACATTAGGTGTTCATTTTAAAGTGCAAAAACAGCCAAGTCAGTTTGAAGCAGGAGCTTCCAGTGTAGTGTTTTCAGTTCATAACAAGGAGAAAATATTGAACAACCAATAAAAAAAAAAATAGAATGCACAATACTCAACTCAAACAGTCCTTTTTGTGTTTATTATACTTGTAAAACGAGTTCAACACACTGCTGATCTCAAATTCACTAACACTTTACAATGAGGTTCATTAACATTAGTTAAACACATTATCATGAGCTAATAATGAACTGCATTTCTACAGCATTTATTAAACTTTGTTAATTTCCACATTTACTGATACTTCATAAAAATCAAGAGTTGTTTATGTCAACATTAATGAATGCACTGCAGTAACAAACTATGAACTGCTGAGTTTTTATCAACTAACATTAAAGGTGCAATATGTCATTCCTGATAAAAACATGAGTTTGTTCTGTCAGAAATAAAGTAAGAAAGTGCCTTTAATGAGAGGAACGAGAGAACTGACTGAAACTCTTCTTCACACTTTCTCTGCTTTATACTTGATTTATTTATGAATTTGTTTCCTGATCTGAAAACCAGTTTCTTTAAGATTTATTATTTTTATTTAGGCGCTCCACATCGAACATAAAAACTCAGACATTACTCAACAAATATAATCAGAAATAAACACAAAAACAATCATTTAAAACAAACACCTTCAAAAAAAGGTTATATTATAATAAATATAATATAATCAAACAATGGTATCCTAAACATGGTGTAGAAACAAAAGTAATCAACATATTGCTGATTAAAACACTCACATGATATCAGGCATGAATATATATTCACACACTTACACAACAATTTTAAAGCTTTGTAAAAATATCTTTATGAAATATATTTCATGATATTGAAGGACAACTGAACAGTTGGATGTGGTGAAGATGTTTCGCTCTAAAAGACAAAAGCACAAATCAGATTTTCTCTCAATCCACTTTTATGATCATTCGAGTAACTGATCGAGGAGTAAGACGATTATTATTCAGCCTGTTTGTATGTGAAAATATATTTCAAGTATTATAAAATGCATTTATGATGGACATTCAAGTCATAGACAAAAACACAGTGTTCAAACTCTGATCAAGACTGGCAACAGAAGAAGTGCTGCTTTGAAATCAGTTCCTGAAACAAAAGATCACATGATACTGACATGATATTTCTGCCTCTCTGGGACTTGATCAAGCTGTCAATGGAGGGACAGAAAGCTGTCAGACTTCATTAAAAACACCTTCATGTGTTACAAATATGATCAAAAGTCTTACGGTGTGGAACGGCATGAGGGCGAGTCTTTTGTGACAGAATTGTCAGTTTAGGGCAGGGCCGGTTCTAGACATTTGGAGGCCATAGGCAAAATTTATGTTGGAGGCCTCCACTCCACAATAAAAAAAACCTTTTAATTTTACATCTGTTATTATAATTTGTATCTTTTATTTTTATATATCCATATTAACTAAGGTAATCTCTTATTTGTTTGTTTGTTGGGGATGCTATCATGTTTTGTTGTTGTTGTTTTTTGTAGTAATTTGTTCAGTAATTTATTTACAGTAGTCTAACACACTACAGTAAAATGAAAGGAAAACCACTTCAGTAAATGAATCAGGATTCCCCCCCTATTGATTTATTGCAGTGGCATAAATACCTCCTATGTATTATTACACTCTTCAAAATAAAGGTTCCAAAAGGGAGTTTTTACAGTGAAGCCATAAAAGAACCATTTTTGTTTCCCCACAGAATCTTTCAGTGAACAGTTCTTAATGGAACCCATTTCTTTTTAGTGTGAAGAATATTCTAAAACAATCTAACCTTTTTTCCACAGTGAAGAACCTGTTATGGAAAATGTCCATGGATTTTAAAGGTTCTTCATGTAACCACTCAATTTCGAATTGACTCCTGATGGAAGTCTTTATTTTATTGGTAATAGCTTACTTTTGAACGTTAATCAATGAAAAGTATGATATTAAGTCTGTTATTGTTTTGTTGTACTATACAACTGTATTACATCGTAGCAATAGTATTTATTTAACTAGCGTTAACTAGCTAAAGTGAAAACGTTGACCAAAGTTACTTGGGTTATTTTACAAGGAAAATGGCTAGTAGGACTGAAAGGAGGGGCTACATTTATTATACATTTTCCCCAATATGTTTAGACTTTAGCTGTTAAACTAAGAATGTAAAACTAATGTATCTTGCAGCGCGGAGTGAACTCAGTATGTACATTAAGGACGAAATAAATATTTGAGAGAAATATAATATAAATGTAATAGAAAACTATGTAAATGGCGCACTGTGGCGATGCAATATTTTGAACAACTTCCTGAGTGATGTTTTGGCGTGGCAGATTCGGTGCTGAGCTTCTCGTCTGATGTGCGACCCCCTTAACAGTCTGGTCGCCCCGACGGCGCTCGCGCTCTTTTAAACTCATAAACCAGCAAATGATCCATCCAGGAATGACGGCGATGGACAGAACACGTTTATTTTTTAGAATACATTACAATCAATCCAAGAGCCGATGACAACTCGCACACATATGTTACGAACTGCACTTCTTTGCGTGCCTGTTTTCGCTTTGAAGGATTCTCATTTCGGCGCCATCATTCAATGATTTAAAGTCCTTTGCATTTTCGTACCCGTTTTCATATATTCAGAAGGTGGGACACACTTTGATCCGGTGACAATAACAGGTGAGAGTCACTGTCAATTCATCTATATCCAATAGAAAAAGAGCCTAGTATTTTGCTCCCCTATGTTACGGTAATGGAGGCCCCTCCTCTATGACTGAGGCCCTAGGCCACTGCCTGCTCTGCCTATAGGTAGCGCCGGCCCTGGTTTAGGGTGAATTAACCCTTTAATCAACAGGATAAAGTTTTCTGGGTTTCAATGAGAAATTCGTCTCTTGCTTCTTTGAGCTAAAAGAGATTCACCTTGAGCACTGAGCTGCAGCTCACTGGACTCAATGTGTCCAACATTTTCATGAAAGAGCTGGCAGAGATTAACAGACATACAGCGAACCAATGGCTTCATCAAGCTGAAATTAGATAAAAAGATTCAAGCCTAAGAAAATCAGGATTTTAAACACTCTGTTTATGGGTTTGTGTAATTTTATAATTTGCACACTTACCCCTGATGGACTCTTCAAGAACGGATATTCCTCCTTCCACCTCGAGGTAAAGGTCTTCCTCATTCGCTCTTCAACAGTGGAGGATCTGACATTTTGTTGCTGTAGGACCTTCACATGTTCCTCTGTTGAGGAGCTTCCTCTCCAACAACATCCACGTCCTGGAGCACAGATAAAGATCAGGTAGATGTTTGCATCTTGTCACTCTTCTATTTGAGAACAATACACTGGTAACATGTCGCGTTGATAAAAGGTTATAAATATATGCTCACACCACAGGCCTTGTGCTTCTTTCAGGGTGCAGGTACTTTTTTAATGAGAAAACTTCTGTTTAAGTCTTTTCAGTTCCTCAGCATCAGCCAAAGGTGTCCTCTCAAAACCTCTGTGTCAGAGACGTGTGCTATTTAAAATCATTTTTGGGGGGGTAATTTACACAAAATGACAAACTGTATGAACTGAACCAAGAACAGGACAGTAAGATTTACTCATCCATACACTGCCCTCTTTGTCCTTTAAAAATGGCCTCCTCAGAGTCAACACACTCTTCATTAGTCGAATACCTGCAAAAATATTAAACACGAGTGTAAAATTTAATTCAAATGTAACCCATTAAGACCTTGGCACAGTTAATGAGGAATACTGACATACTGTACTGAGCTTTCATGCTTTCATATAATATTCCCAGCCAACACACCCATGTGGGACCCAGGTGGGTCTGATGTGGGTTGTCCAAGTGGGGCCCAGACAGTTTTGTCCTCGGTTTCCATGTAGGCCCCACATGGGTTAGCCCAGATGAAATGAACACTGCGCAGTGTGCACACTACAGGCTGTTAAATGTAACACTGAATCAGTGTTGGAGTTAATGAGATAATGAAGTGATTGAGTGATGACTGAACATTAATGATGAACACCTGCTGTTAACAAGCAGAATCAATGAAGAAAAGATGAACAACAAGAACAGAAACTACAGCTTCAGCCACAGTCTTAGATGAAATCAACTGAAGATAAAAGACATTAAATCTCTGAAGATCTGATAAATTAACTCCACAAACAGCTTTACCAGCTTCACTTATTACTGACCAGACTGACTTTATTTTCACATGTCTACAGAAGCTCTTATTGAGAATTAACAGAGGTTTAGATGTTTTATTGGTCAAGAAAAATAATATAAAATAAAAAATGACACCACCATCATGTAGATCTGTGTTTGCTTTAGTTGGGCTCTTGACCCTTCATTAATTATGTTAGATTTCTCTCTGTGATAATGCATGCATTGTTATAAAACAGTGAGATCGCTGCCTTTCTGTGATGATGTAGTCATTGTGAGATTGCATTACAGTATCTGATCATATGTTTATTTTATATATTCTGGCTTTACAGCATGAGTAGAAGCAGTTATAGTAATTAATTTTAAATTGATACGGTTCATAAAAAAATTTAAACTACTGCATCATTTCGACACACACAGACATCAAGAATCAGCATATATATCTCAACAATGGTGATGAAAAAAAACGCTTCACACTGCAATTCATGCTGGGTATCACCATAGGACAAAACTCCCATCATGCACTGCAGTATGAATAATTATTGTCACCACTGTTGAGGATTGTATGCAATGTTTTCATGTATAAGCCTGAGAGGTAATAGCTGCCCTTTTTTAGCACTGAACCGTTATGGTGGTGTCTGTCTTAGATTTCTTTTTATCTTTCTTTTATCTTTCTTTATCTTTTATATTTCTGTGGCTGAAGCTGTAGTTTCTGTTCTTGTTGTTCATCTTTTCTTCATTGATTCTGCTTGTTAACAGCAGGTGTTCATCATTAATGTTCAGTCATCACTCAATCACTTCATTATCTCATTAACTCCAACACTGATTCAGTGTTACATTTAACAGCCTGTAGTGTGCACACTGTGCAGTGTTCATTTCATCTGGGCTAACCCATGTGGGGCCTACATGGAAACTGAGGACAAAACTGTCTGGGCCCCACTTGGACAACCCACATCAGACCCACCTGGGTCCCACATGGGTGTGTTGGCTGGGTTCTTATCATTTTGATCCTATCTGATGCTGAAAGTTTGCTTTGTTTTTGGTCCAGCTTTACCCGAAAAAGCTGCTGATGGGCTGATTTTACTACGGTAAAAGAGAGAAAGTAATAATTAGGCAATGCGATGTTACAGGAGTATATAAAGTACAATAAATACTGTAAAGAAACAGTTCTTACTGCTGAAAAGACAAATGATAACATTACTTCACTATGGCTGCCCTGTTCGATGGCCGTGTATAATCTGAGTCAGAGCGTTGTGTCGGGAGTCTCACGCGGCCTAACAAAATGACACAATCCAAACGGCAGGACATTTTTGGTCTCAAAATGTGAAAACTGGGATAATCACCAATCACAATGAAAGCTTAGAGTCATGATAAAGGCCGTTGTCTTTAATCCTAGAGAAAACGTGTTCAGATTCCTAACATAACCTCGGTTTCCTGAGACGCTTGGGGTTATCCCCTCCTTCTTCGAATCTACTGAAGCTTTATGAAAAATAAGGATTCATAATACAACAGTATTATTTCTATAGCGTCGCGTCATGCAGGAGGATGAACTTTGAGCTTCAAACTCTTGGACCCCTTCACTGGATTATAAAATTATAAGACTTGGAAGCACTTGATGTTTATTAAAATTACTCTGTGTTCGTCTGAAAGAGAAAGTCGTACACTGAGGTTGGCTTGAGGTTTTTGGGTGAACGATCCCTTAAATTCACTAAACATTAATATAAACTACCAGGGAAAGTTTGGAATGAAATCGTTAAGATCTTCTAATAGTTTTGAATATCGTTTAGAGATTTGTATCCAAAACCTGTAATACAAGAATAAAGTTCAAATCAAACGCAGTGTTTCTCCAGCATGACCCAACATGTGTAGCAGCTGTTTCTCACAGCGTCTGTAGATTACACTTACAGCATCAGTCATCCTCCCCAACGCCCTGCAAAACACACACACACATAGACACACACACTCTTACATACCACAAACACACACTTACATACCACAAACACACACACTTACAAACACACAAACACACACACTTACATACCACAAACACACACACACTTACATACCACAAACACACAAACACACACACTTACATACCACAAACACACAAACTTACATACCACAAACACACACACACTTACATACCACAAACACACACACTTACATACCACAAACACACACACTTACACACTTACAAACACACAAACACACACACACTTACATACCACAAACACACACACTTACACACTTACAAACACACAAACACACACACTTACATACCACAAACACACACACTTACATACCACAAACACACACACTTACAAACACACAAACACACACACTTACATACCACAAACACACAAACTTACATACCACAAACACACACACTTACATACCACAAACACACACACACAAACACACACACTTACATACCACAAACACACACACACACACACACACACTTACATACCACAAACACACACACTTACATACCACAAACACACACATACACACACTTACATACCACAAACACACACACTTACATACCACAAACACACACACACACACACACACTTACATACCACAAACACACACACTTACATACCACAAACACACAAACACACACACTTACATACCACAAACCCACACATACTTACATACCACAAACACACACACTTACATACCACAAACACACAAACACACACACTTACATACCACAAACACACACATACTTACATACCACAAACCCACACATACTTACATACCACAAACACACACACTTACATACCACAAACACACACACACACACACACTTACATACCACAAAGACACACACTTACATACCACAAACACACAAACACACACACTTACATACCACAAACACACACATACTTACATACCACAAACACACACACACACACACTTACATACCACAAACACACACACACTTACATACCACAAACACACACACACTTACATACCACAAACACACACACATACCACAAACACACACACTTACATACCACAAACACACAAACTTACATACCACAAACACACAAACTTACATACCACAAACACACACACACACACACTTACATACCACAAACACACACACACTTACATACCACAAACACACACACACTTACATACCACAAACACACACACATACCACAAACACACACACTTACATACCACAAACACACAAACTTACATACCACAAACACACAAACTTACATACCACAAACACACACATACTTACATACCACAAACACACACACACACACACACCACAAACACACACACACGCACACACATACCACAAACACACAAACACACACACTTACATACCACAAACACACACACACATACCACAAACACACACACTTACATACCACACACACAAACACACACACTTACATACCACAAACACACACACACTTACATACCACAAACACACACACACACACACACTTACATACCACAAACACACACACAATTACATACCACAAACACACAAACACACACACTTACATACCACAAACACACAAACTTACATACCACAAACACACACACACTTACATACCACAAACACACACACACACACATACCACAAACACACACACTTACATACCACAAACACACAAACTTACATACCACAAACACACAAACTTACATACCACAAACACACACATACTTACATACCACAAACACACACACACACACATACCACAAACACACACACACACATACCACAAACACACACACTTACATACCACAAACACACAAACTTACATACCACAAACACACACACACATACCACAAACACACAAACACACACACTTACATACCAGTCATCTTTATTTATATAGCGCTTTTTACAATGCAAATTGTGGCAAAGCAGCTTTACATTAATAAGAAAATGGTGTCATTGTGCAGCTTATTCTATATATTATTGATTCATTCCGTTGCAAAGATCAATAGTTATTAGTCTAGGTAATTTAGGTATAGCAGCACTGGAGAAAACAGTGACGTAATCGTCCGGCTAAGATCAGTTCGCATACAACGGCGCCAATGCAGGCATATCAAAAACACTGCTGAATATCAAGCAAGTGTCCCCAACTTAAGCAAGCCAAAGGCAACAGCGGCAAGGAACCAAAACTCCAACAAATGGAGAAAAAAACCTTGGGAGAAACCAGGCTTAGTCGGGGGGCCAGTTCTCCTCTGGCCAACAGTGAACACTTGTCCGATACTCAGGCAGAGTTACAGGTCATTAAACTGATTTGGAATCGCAACAGTCAAAATATTTAATCTAGTTCCATCTAATTTAAGATCTTTTTGATCACGCCGATATGGGACGGTTTGTTGGGATATGTGCTGCTGGCTGATAAGTCGGTAAGGTCTTCACAAAGGATGAGCTCGTTCACACGGTCTCTGCCGACACCACAGGGCCACATTGCTGCCGCACACAGGCACAGGTTCCCCGTCCGACCCGGACACAGCCCGGATCCAGCCAATCATGTTAATTGGTAAACCTCGGGATAAGCAGAGAGACAAAAAATTAGCGTAGACGCCATTCTTCTTCCGATGTAACGAGTACATCTGGTGTTATAGGAAGTGTTCCCGGTTCCGGCTGACCTGATCTATGCAGCCTAACAATCCTTTAACGGATAAGAGGACAAGTGTTTATAGTGCGTCATGTGTATGCCAGGTTAAATAGATGCGTTTTTAGTCTAGATTTAAACTGACAAAGTGTGTCTGCTTCCCGAACAATGCTAGGAAGATTGTTCCAGAGTTTAGGTGCCAAATAGGAAAAGGATCTACCGCCCGCGGTTGATTTTGATATTCTAGGTATTAACAACTGGCCAGAATTCTGAGATCGTAATAGACGCGAAGGACTATAATGCATTAAAAGCTCACTCAGGTACTGGGGAGCTAAGCCATTTAGTGCTTTGTAAGTAATTAGCAAGATTTTAAAATCTATACGATGTTTAATAGGGAGCCAGTGCAGTTTTGACAGAACCGGACTAATATGTTCATACTTCCTGGTTCTAGTAAGGACTCTAGCAGCTGCGTTTTGGACCAGCTGTAATTTGTTTATCACGCGAGCAGGGCAACCACCCAGTAGAGCATTACAGTAATCTAGTCTCGAGGTCATAAACGCATGAACTAGCTGTTCCGCATTTGTCATTGAGAGCATATGTCGCAATTTAGATATGTTTTTAAGATGGAAGAATGCGGTTTTACATATGCTAGAAATGTGGCATTCAAATGAAAGATTGGTATCAAAGAGCACACCCAGGTTCCTAACTGACGAAGACGACTTAACAGAGCAGCCATCAAGTGTTAGACAGTATTCTAGGTTATTATGTGCAGAAGTTTTTGGTCCAATAATTAGAATCTCTGTTTTTTCTGAATTTAGTAGTAGGAAATTACTAGTCATCCAATTTTTTATATCAGCTATGCATTCTGTTAATTTTGAGAATTGGTAGGATTCGTCAGGGCGCGATAGGAAATATAGAGCTGAGTATCATCAGCGTAACAGTGAAAGCTAATGCCATGCTTCCTAATGACATCTCCCAAGGGTAGCATGTACAGAGTGAAAAGCAACGGTCCTAGAACTGAGCCTTGTGGTACTCCATGTTTAACTTGTGATCGAAATGACATCTCTTCGTTTACTACTACAAACTGATAACGGTCAGATAAGTATGATTTGAACCATGCCAATGCATTTCCACTAATTCCAGCATAATTTTCGAGTCTATTCAAAAGAATATTGTGGTCGATAGTGTCAAAAGCAGCACTGAGGTCTAGTAACACTAATAGAGAGATACAACCACGATCTGATGATAAGAGCAAATCATTTGTAACTCTAATGAGAGCAGTCTCAGTACTATGGTACGGTCTAAATCCTGACTGGAAATCCTCACAGATACCATTTCTTTCCAAGTAGGAACTAAGTTGAGATGATACTGCCTTTTCTAGTATTTTTGACAGAAAAGGTAGATTGGAAATCGGTCTGTAATTGACTAATTCACCAGGATCAAGTTGTGGTTTTTTAATAAGAGGTTTGATAATAGCCTGCTTAAAATTTTTCGGTACGTAACCTAGTAATAAAGATGAATTAATGATCTTAAGAAGAGGATCTATGACCTCTGGAAGCATCTCTTTCAATAGCTTAATCGGTATAGGGTCTAACATACATGTTGTTGATTTTGATGATTTAATAAGTTTAGACAATTCTTCCTTTCCTATAGCAGCGAATGAATGGAATTTTTCCTCAGGGATACTACAATCCACTGTCTGATGTGATACTGTAGTAGACAGTTGCATGGCTATAATTTTCTCTCTAATGTTGTCAATCTTGCAAGCAAAGAAGTTCATAAAGTCATTACTGCTGTGCTGCTTGGAAACATCAGAAGTTGAGGCTGTATTTCTCGTTAATTTAGCCACTGTATTAAATAAATACTTAGGGTTGTGTTTATTTTCTTCTAAAAGATTTGAAAAATAAGCAGATCTAGCGGTTTTTATGGCCTTTCTGTACTCCATCATTTTCTCTCTCCATGAAATCCGAAAAACTTCTAGTTTTGAATTCTTCCAGCTGCGCTCCATTTTTCTTGCTGCTCTCTTAAGGGCTCGAGTGTGCTCGCTATACCATGGCGTTGGACTAATATCCTTAATCTTTTTTAAGCGCAAAGGAGCAACAGAGTCTAGAGTGTTGGAAAAGAGAGCGTCAATAGTTTCTGTTGCAACATCGAGTTCTTCTAAGCTGTCTGGTTTGCTAAGTTGATGAAACTGATCAGGAAGATTATTTATAAAGCAGTTTTTAGTGGTAGAAGTGATGGTTCTAACATATTTATGGCAGACAGGCGGTTTTCCAGCCTTGGTTAAATGTAGCACGCATGAGACTAGATAATGATCTGAGACGTCATCGCTCTGCTGCAGAATTTCAACGGCATCAATATCGATTCCATGTGACAATATTAGATCTAGAGTATGATTACGACAATGAGTTGATCCTGACACGTGTTGTCTAACTCCAATAGAGCTTAAAATATCTGTTAATGCCAATCCCAAAGCGTCTTTTTCATTATCTACATGTATATTAAAATCACCAACAATAAGGACTTTATCCACAGCCAGTACTAACTCCGAGAGAAAATCAGCAAATTCTTTGATAAAGTCTGTATGGTGCCCTGGTGGCCTATATACAGTAGCCAACACAAATTTCAAATGAGATTTGTCACTTACATTATATAACGTTACATAGAGCACCATCACTTCAAACGAGATATATTTGAAAGACTTTTGAGTAATACTAAAGATATTACTATAGATTACAGCAACACCTCCCCCTTTACCTTTCTGACGAGGTTCGTGTCGATAATAGTAACCTTGAGGGCTAGACTCATTTAAAGTAATGTAATCGTCTGGTTTTAGCCAGGTTTCTGTCAAACACAGCACATCTAGATTATTTTCTGTGATAATATCATTTACTATAAGTGCTTTTGAAGAAAGGGATCGAATATTCAGCAACCCAAGCTTTATCATTTGTTTATCTTTATAATCTCTGTTTACTACTTGTTGAACATCAATTAAATTATCACCCGTAAATGGGTTTGGAAGTTTTCTGTATTTATTAGTTCGGGGTACAGACACAGTCTCTATGTGATGATATCTAGGTGAAAGAGTCTCTATGTGTTGGGATTTATCTGAATTCTGTGACGTGAGACAGCTAGCAGACGGTCGGTTTAGCCAGTCTGTCTGCTTCCTGACCTGGGCCCCAGTTAGTCAAGGTTGAGCTCTAAGACTATGTGCCATATTACTAGAGAGAAGAGCGGCACCACCCCAGGAGGGATGAATACCATCTCTTTTCAACAGGTCAGGTCTGCCCCAAAAACTTTTCCAATTGTCTATGAAACCTATATTATTCTGTGGACACCACTTAGACAGCCAGCCATTGAGTGATGAAAGTCTGCTAATTATCTCATCACTCCTACGAGCAGGAAGGGGTCCAGAAAAAATTCATACGTGCGATTTCACACACCTCTTTAATGTTAATTTTGGTGATCTCCGACTGGCGAAGTCGAACATCATTAGCGCCGACGTGAATAACAATCTTAGAGTATTTACGATTAGCATTAGCCAGCACTTTTAAATTTGCTTTGATGTCAGGCGCTCTGGCTCCCGGCAAACATGTGACTATGGTGTCTGGTGTCTCTATTTTCACGTTCCGTGTAATAGAATCGCCAATAACTAGGGCACTTTCAACAGGATTCTCAGTGGGTGCGTCACTGAGTGGGGAGAACCTGTTTGATGTTCTAATCGGAACGGAAGAGTGGTGTTTTTTCCCACGACTAGGCCACCTCACAGTCACAAAGTTGCCCTGCTGCACGGGCTCTACAGCCGGAACCGAACAATGTACGGAGTTCACTAAGCTAGTCGCATCCAAAACAGTATCTGAAGCCCTTGCATTCTTACTATCCTCAATTAAAGTTTGGATGCGTGTCTCTAATTCTGAGATTTTCTCTGTCAGCCTGACTACTTCCCTACATTTATGACATGTGAATGCCTCATCGCTGACAGAAAAAGCTATACTATGCATGTGACAGGCAGTGCAAGTAACAATGAAAGGAGAAGATGACATAGCTTACCGTGTTCGTAGACCGATCCGACTTACCAGTTGTTTGATGAACTTGTAGAAAAAGGAGAGTGCGACAGAAATGACGGTGGGCACGGATAACACAAACTAGCGTAATGCTAACGCGTTGTGATGGTGATTTAGATTAAAAGATTAAAAACTAGCGATGTCAGATTAATGTGATAGGCAATATAAGACAATATCAGATATATAGTGAAGATAAAGTAGACAGCAAACAATGACAATAAATAGATTCAAAACAAAGCTATACGGAGCAACAGACTCAAACAATTCAGCAGTGAGGCAGACAGGAGCAATCGATCAAGGAGCAGCTCTCAGTGAGTCACACACACAAACACACACACTTACATACCACAAACACACACACACTTACATACCACAAACACACACACACACACACACACTTACATACCACAAACACACACACACTTACATACCACAAACACACAAACACACACACTTACATACCACAAACACACAAACTTACATACCACAAACACACACACACTTACATACCACAAACACACACACACACACACACACACACTTACATACCACAAACACACACACACTTACATACCACAAACACATACACACTTACATACCACAAACACACACACATACCACAAACACACACACACTTACATACCACAAACACACACACACTTACATACCACAAACACACACACACACATACCACAAACACACACATTTACATACCACAAACACACAAACTTACATACCACAAACACACACACACTTACATACCACAAACACACACACACACACACTTACATACCACAAACACACACACATTTACATACCACAAACACACACACACTTACATACCACAAACACACACACACTTACATACCACAAACACACAAACACACACACACACACACACTTACATACCACAAACACACAAACTTACATACCACAAACACACACACACTTACATACCACAAACACACACACACTTACATACCACAAACACACACACACACATACCACAAACACACACACACACACATACCACAAACACACACACTTACATACCACAAACACACACACACACACACACACACACTTACATACCACAAACACACAAACACACACTTACATACCACAAACACACAAACACACACTTACATACCACAAACACACAAACACACACACTTACATACCACAAACACACACACTTACATACCACAAACACACAAACACACACACACACTTACATACCACAAACACACTTACATACCACAAACACACACACACTTACATACCACAAACACACAAACTTACATACCACAAACACACACACACACTTACATACCACACACACACACACACACACCCAGCCAACATCTAAATCTCTGTTAATTCTCAATAAGAGCTTCTGTAGACATGTGAAAATAAAGTCAGTCTGGTCAGTGAAAAGTGAAACTGGTAATGCTGTTTGTGGAGTTGATTAATCAGATCTTCAGAGATTCAATGTCTTTTATCTTCAGTTGATTTCTGTGGCTGAAGCTGTAGTTTCTGTTCTTGTTGTTCATCTTTTCTTCATTGGTTCGGCTTGTTAACAGCAGGTGTTCATCATTAATGTTCAGTCATCACTCAATCACTTCATTATCTCATTAACTCCAACACTGATTCAGTGTTACATTTAACAGCCTGTAGTGTGCACACTGCGCAGTGTTCATTTCATCTGGGCTAACCCATGTGGGGCCTACATGGAAACTGAGGACAAAACTGTCTGGGCCCCACTTGGACAACCCACATCAGACCCACCTGGGTCCCACATGGGTGTGTTGGCTGGGCACTGTCATGCCATACCATACCATACACACTTACATTCCATACTAATTAATTATATATATATATATATATATATATATATAAGTTATATTAAGTTCTGCTCATCTGATGTATCAAATATTTATGTCATGTAATAAAGTCCAAATTAATTACTTAAAAGTCACACAATGTGATTTTCTGGATTTTTGTTTTAGATTCTGTCACTCACAGTTGAAGAGCACCTGTGATAAAAATGACGCTTTGTAAGTGGGCAAACCTGCAAAATCAGCAGTGTATCAAATACTTGTTCTCCCCACTGAATATATAATTAATTAAGGTTATTAATTGTTAATGTATAAGGTGTTCAGTGTTGCTCCTGGAGATCCACTGTTTATTATAAGCATGTTATATTAATGTAGTTTTAGTCATTTTCCACTCACCACACACCACGAAAGGAGCTGACCTCCTCCAGCAATATGAAGAAATCACTGAAGACCCGAATCTGGTTTGTTGGATTGAAGTAAAGCGCGATCACTTTCTGTGCTCTGATCGATAGTTGTCATTAATAATCTTTCTTAATAATCCGCGAAGAGCACGAACTGACGGGAAGAGCGGGAATCACACGGATTATAAAGGAGTTCGGCGAGTGACGTCACAGTCAAATCTCATTTAATATTCAAAAATGCTCGGCCTCTCTCCCTCGATGTTGATTGGTTGATGAGAGTCGCGTCTTTTAAACAGCTCGCGCTGTGCTGAGGGTCAATGCTGATGGAAGAAGAAAAGCTTCATCTTGAGAACTGATCGGAAAAGCTTTGATACTGGGCCGTGTTTTCTTGTGTTTATGGGCTGGCTGTTGTTGCCACGGAAACACTATCGCGACACTGTATAATGATTCAGCTGAAACGGATTCGCTGCGAGTACAAACGTCTCGGCGTATTTGGGCATTAACTAACGTTACAGGTAGACTATAAAATGATCTGAATATCTGTGTTTCTGCTTTTGAATCTTCTGAAGGCCATGATATGGTGGCCGGGAAGTGCAAACTATAGTATGCTCAGAAAATGACGCATGACCAAAATCAGATGTGTGTTTAATCTGCGAGGCCTGATGGGAGAGCTGGAGTTTTTATAGTTGATATTTATGGCATATATTAATAATGAAGAGCTGTGCACGTGCGAGTGATTTCAGGTGCACATCGTCGCTGCTTTCTTGTGTCTCTCATTGAAAATGAACTAGAGAAACTGTCTTTATGTGGAAGTAAGCTACTGCCGGCCCAATTTATCAGGAATCTTCCGGGATATTCTAACTATAATTTAATACAGCATGCATTTGCATTTGGTGGTTACGTGCTTTCAATTTTTTTTTACATTGCAAAATGAAAAAAAAAAATCTGTGAACATGCTGGAACGTGCATTTATTTTAGTGCAAGTTCATTAATAAATCAATTAAACCTCCAGTCTCACATGCAGGGGTGGATTTAACCATCAGGCAAAGGTAGGCGTCTGACTTGGGCCCCGAAAGCCAAGGACCCCCTAAAATGCATTATTTATGTCTGCGTGTCCGCGTTGAACGTGCTTTTTGCAGAAAATGAAGGGACATGGTTTCAGCGATGCAGAAAACACGGACAGAATCGCGGAATCCTTTCATAAAAGGTGGAATTACTGTGTAACGCGGGATGTCAGGAATGAATGGCGCAGGCGCGCGGTTTACTACTGAAGCAAGCGCGACGCTCGCGGTGCTCGTCTGAACAATTCATTCAGAGACAAAACATGCAGGGTTCATATTTAAATAGTATTTTTGCCGTTTAATATTAACATACACTAGTCCGTATCTGTAATGAAGGGCTAGTCCACGGATGAGATCCAAAAGCAGATTTTATTGGAAAGCAGAATGGTCAGACAGATAATGGTCGAACATCAGCAAACAGGAATGGTAGAGGCAAAACAACGACGAGGTGATACAACAGGCACAGATCAGGACAGGCAGAGAACATTCATAAACGATAATCCAGGCAGACAGGTCAGTAGAGCAGGCAGCAAGGGTCATACACAATAAATCCAGACAGGGTAATAACAAGAAGACAAAACAGGTAAATAACGCTTGGAATTGTGCCTAACGGAAACAATACTTCGCAAGGAGGAAGTGGGTGAGTGGTGCCTTTATAGTGGAGAGATAGGGTGCAGCTGGTGAACAGTGATTGATGAATGAGATGCAGCTGGTGCAGTGATTAGTGACTGGGTGAGGGGCTTATGGGAAATGTAGTGTGGTGAGAGAGTCCGTGAAAAGGAAGGGCGACATCTGGTGGTAAGTGGATGAAAAATGACAGACCGGATTCATTACAGTATCGCTATTTGATTGCAGTGTACCGACCTGCATTTGATGCATTCATCCAAAATTTGAAAAATTCCCTGACATTCCACGTTAAACAGTAAATTCCGATTTTATGAATGGATTCCGCGATTCCCTCCGTGTTTTCTGCATCACTGAAATCGTGAGCGTTTTCATTTGTGAGAAACTATCATCATACCATACACACACAGAAAAAAAAGATCTTCAAGACAAGCCCTCAAATTAAAGTTTGTTTATACGCTTTAACAGTAGTGTCTGTCTAATTTTAACAGTAAACCTCTGTTTAACACTTTTAATGTATAAAAATTAAAGTTTTTTTATTATTATTTACATTGGAATAAAAGATAAATGTTTTATGCCCTACCAGTAAAATTAAAATACATAAAACAAATAATATACATTTCCATACAGGCACACTTAATTTTTGGTTGAAATAATTCTTAAGCATGAATTTCCTTCAGTTTAATTTAAATTTGTAATTAAAATAAATAAAATATATATATTTTGAAGTTTAGAATTAGACAGCCTGCATTGTGTTAACAATTGTGCAGTGAAAATTACCCCAAAGTACCAGCTAGTGTCCAACCTCCTCTAATACTGTTAATAACCCGTTTACCTGTGAACATCTACAATATGAAGAAAGTATGGAAGTCCGTTTCCACCACTGAAAAAAAAGATTATTGCGACTTTTTAACTCAGAATTATTACTTTTTTCTCAGAATTGTGAGATAAAAAGTCAGAATTGCGAGACATAAAGTCAGAAGTCGCAATTGCGACTTTTTATCTCACAATTCTGACCTTTTTTCTCAGAATTCTGACTTTTTAGAATTATGAGATAAGTCGCAATAATCTTTTTTTTTGTTCAGAGATGGAAAGCGGCTTCCATAAGAAAACCATTATGAAAACCATTATGAAAAATCTAAAAATAAAATAAAATGGACACAACTATGCATGGGACACGGCCGTGCAGCAGCAAGCATCACAACAGTGACAGAAACCTCAAGTTTAAATGTGTGCAATCAGGGCCATTCCTGTGTTTTGCCTGCGGCCCCAAATCACTAAATCCGGCCCTGCTCACACGCGTCTCAAAGATGGAGTTTAATTGTGAGTGTGAAGTGGGGGCGACACGACGGTGTTTTCTGTTCAGATTACAGTTACTTGAGGTCAGCTTGTTACAAACAATAGAGATATTATCTGTTGAATGATAAAAAAGCAGGTATTAATCACCATTTCACCAGAGCCATTCGGTGTTTCCATAAGGAGCATTCCCACACAATCCTCTTCCGTTCTACATTCAGTTTAACAGCATTTCATTTATCCATTCTGTGTTCACTTCATTTCTTTCTGTCTTTGATTTAATTCAGTATTTTCCTTTGGTTATTAGTTAACTATTTTTTAGCAGTGCATATTCATTATGATCATTATTAATTGTTGTGGTATTTACTCTTCATATCTTTTGTTAATGAATGTCATTGATTTTACTATAACGGTGTCTTCCTTGTGTTGATGATCAGACTCTTCTAGTCGTCCAGACTCTCACAAATCCTTCAGATGAATCAGTTGACCGACTCCCTTCAGTTTATATTAGTTCTGAATTATTGAGCAGCTCTTTTGGAGAGTTCTTAAATTAAGATGGTGTTCTTGACTGGTGGCCCGTATTACAGAGGGGTCAGAGGTCACCTGATCCACTCATATCCACACCTTCAGTGACACGTGATCAGAGATCACTACGTCACCGGTGAATGGAGGAAGAATCACTACACCTCAGTTGATGTTGCTGAAAACTTCAAGAAGGAAATGTGCAGTTCACACTCTTTTTCAAAAAGAAGTTGTTAAAACACCATTAGTGATTTCTTATTGGATCCCTTTATTAAATGGTGAAGTGACTTACTGTGATAAAGTGGTTGATCATATTAGTCAAGTCAAGTCAAGTCATCTTTATTTATATAGCGCTTTTTACAATGCAAATTGTGGCAAAGCAGCTTTACATTAATAAGAAAATGGTGTCATTGTGCAGCTTATTCTATATATTATTGATTCATTCCGTTGCAAATATCAATAGTTATTAGTCTAGTTAATTTATGTATATCAGCACTGGAGAAAACAGTGACGTAATCGTCCGGCTCAGCTCAGTTCACATACAACGACACCAATGCAGGCATATCAAAAACACTGCTGAATATCAAGCAAGTGTCCCCAACTTAAGCAAGCCAAAGGACCAAAACTCCAACAAATGGAGAAAAAAACCTTGGGAGAAACCAGGCTTAGTTGGGGGGCCAGTTCTCCTCTGGCCAACAGTGAACACTTGTCCGATACTCAGAGTTACAGGTCATTAAACCCATTTGGAATCGCAACAGTCAAAATATTTAATCTAGTTCCATCTAGTTTAAGATCTTTTTGATCACGCCGGTATGGGACGGTTTGTTGGGATATGTGCCACTGGCTGATGAGTCGGTAAGGTCTTCACAAAGGATGAGCTCGTTCACACGGTCTCCGCCGACACCACAGGGCCACATTGCTGCCGCACACAGGCACAGGTTCCCCGTCCGACCCGGACACGGCCCGGATCCAGCCAATCACGTTAATTGGTAAACCTCGGGATAAGCAGACAGACAAAAAAAATTAGCGTAGACGCCATTCTTCTTCTGATGTAACGAGTACATCTGGTGTTATAGGAAGTGTTCCCGGTTCCGGCTGACCTGATCTATGCAGCCTAACAATCCTTTAACGGATATGAAGACAAAAGTTTATAGTGCGTCATGTGTATGCCAGGTTAAATAGATGCGTTTTTATTCTAGATTTAAACTGACAGAGTGTGTCTGCTTCCCGAACAATGCTAGGAAGATTGTTCCAGAGTTTAGGTGCCAAATAGGAAAAGGATCTACCGCCCGCGGTTGATTTTGATATTCTAGGTATTAACAACTGGCCAGAATTCTGAGATCGTAATAGACGCGAAGGACTATAATGCATTAAGAGCTCACTCAGGTACTGGGGAGCTAAGCCATTTAGTGCTTTGTAAGTAATTAGCAAGATTTTAAAATCTATACGATGTTTAATAGGGAGCCAGTGCAGTTTTGACAGAACCGGGCTAATATGTTCATACTTCCTGGTTCTAGTAAGGACTCTAGCAGCTGCGTTTTGGACCAGCTGTAATTTGTTTATCACGCGAGCAGGGCAACCACCCAGTAGAGCATTACAGTAATCTAGTCTCGAGGTCATGAATGCATGAACTAGCTGTTCCGCATTTGTCATTGAGAGCATATGTCGCAATTTAGATATATTTTTAAGATGGAAGAATGCGGTTTTACATATGCTAGAAATGTGGCTTTCAAATGAGAGATTGGTATCAAAGAGCACACCCAGGTTCCTAACTGACGAAGACGACTTAACAGAGCAGCCATCAAGTGTTAGACAGTATTCTAGATTATTATGTGCTGAAGTTTTTGGTCCAATAATTAGAATCTCTGTTTTTTCTGAATTTAGTAGTAGGAAATTACTAGTCATCCAATTTTTTATATCAGCTACGCATTCTGTTAATTTTGAGAATTGGTAGGTTTCGTCAGGGCGCGAGGAAATATAGAGCTGAGTATCATCAGCGTAACAGTGAAAGCTAATGCCATGCTTCCTAATGACATCTCCCAAGGGTAGCATGTACAGAGTGAAAAGCAACGGTCCTAGAACTGAGCCTTGTGGTACTCCATGTTTAACTTGTGATCGAAATGACATCTCTTCGTTTACTACTACAAACTGATAACGGTCAGATAAGTATGATTTGAACCATGCCAATGCATTTCCACTAATTCCAGCATAATTTTCTAGTCTATTCAAAAGAATATTGTGGTCGATAGTGTCAAAAGCAGCACTGAGGTCTAGTAACACTAATAGAGAGATACAACCACGATCTGATGATAAGAGCAAATCATTTGTAACTCTAATGAGAGCAGTCTCAGTACTATGGTACGGTCTAAATCCTGACTGGAAATCCTCACAGATACCATTTCTTTCCAAGTAGGAACTAAGTTGAGATGATACTGCCTTTTCTAGTATTTTTGACAGAAAAGGTAGATTGGAGATCGGTCTGTAATTGACTAATTCTCCAGGATCAAGTTGTGGTTTTTTAATAAGAGGTTTGATAATAGCCTGCTTAAAATTTTTCGGTACGTAACCTAGTGATAAAGATGAATTAATGATCTTAAGAAGAGGATCTATGACCTCTGGAAGCATCTCTTTCAATAGCTTAGTCGGTATAGGGTCTAACATACATGTTGATGATTTCGATGATTTAACAAGTTTAGACAATTCTTCCTTTCCTATAGCAGCGAATGAATGGAATTTTTCCTCAGGGATACTACAATCCACTGTCTGATGTGATACTGTAGTAGACAGTTGCATGGCTATAATTTTCTCTCTAATGTTGTCAATCTTGCAAGTAAAGAAGTTCATAAAGTCATTACTACTGTGCTGTTTGGAAACATCAGAAGTTGAGGCTGTATTTCTCGTTAATTTAGCCACTGTATTAAATAAATACTAAGGGTTGTGTTTATTTTCTTCTAAAAGATTTGAAAAATAAGCCTTTCTGTACTCCATCATTTTCTCTCTCCATGAAATCTGAAAAACTTCTAGTTTTGAATTCTTCCAGCTGCGCTCCATTTTTCTGGCTGCTCTCTTAAGGGCTCGAGTGTGCTCGTTATACCATGGCGTTGGACTAATATCCTTAATCTTTTTTAAGCGCAAAGGAGCGACAGAGTCTAGAGTGTTGGAAAAGAGAGCGTCAATAGTTTCTGTTGCAACATCGAGTTCTTCTAAGCTGTCTGGTTTGCTAAGTTGATGAAACTGATCAGGAAGATTATTTATAAAGCAGTTTTTAGTGGTAGAAGTGATGGTTCTAACATATATGTGGCAGACAGGCGGTTTTCCAGCCTTGGTTAAATGTAGCACGCATGAGACTAGATAATGATCTGAGACGTCATCGCTCTGCTGCAGAATTTCAACGGCATCAATATCAATTCCATGTGACAATATTAGATCTAGAGTATGATTACGACAATGAGTTGGTCCTGACACGTGTTGTCTAACTCCAATAGAGCTTAAAATATCTGTTAATGCCAATCCCAAAGCGTCTTTTTCATTATCTACATGTATATTAAAATCACCAACAATAAGGACTTTATCCACAGCCAGTACTAACTCCAATAGAAAATCAGCAAATTCTTTGATAAAGTCTGTATGGTGCCCTGGTGGCCTGTATACAGTAGCCAACACAAACGTCAAATGGGATTTGTCACTTGCATTATATAACGTTACATAAAGCACCATCACTTCAAAAGAGATATATTTGAAAGACTTTTGAGTAATACTGAAGATAT
Organism: Zacco platypus; assembly: GCA_038088235.1. Taxonomy (NCBI): domain Eukaryota; kingdom Metazoa; phylum Chordata; class Actinopteri; order Cypriniformes; family Xenocyprididae; genus Zacco; species Zacco platypus. The sequence goes on along the minus strand of CM076076.1, from coordinate 842,898 downwards.
TACTATAGATTACAGCAACACCTCCCCCTTTACCTTTCTGATGAGGTTCGTGTCAATAATAGTAACTTTGAGGGCTAGACTCATTTAAAGTAATGTAATCGTCTGATTTTAGCCAGGTTTCTGTCAAACACAGCACATCTAGATTATTTTCTGTGATAATATCATTTACAATAAGTGCTTTTGAAGAAAGGGATCGAATATTCAGCAACCCAAGCTTTATCATTTGTTTATCTTTATAATCTCTGTTTGCTACTTGTTGAACATCAATTAAATTATCACCCGTAAATGGGTTTGGAAGTTTTCTGTATTTATTAGTTCGGGGTACAGACACAGTCTCTATGTGATGATATCTAGGTGAAAGAGTCTCTATGTGTTGGGATTTATCTGAATTCTGTGATGCGAGACAGCTAGCAGACGGTCGGTTTAGCCAGTCTGTCTGCTTCCTGACCTGGGCCCCAGTTAGTCAAGGTTGAGCTCTAAGACTATGTGCCATATTACTAGAGAGAAGAGCGGCACCACCCCAGGAGGGATGAATACCATCTCTTTTCAACAGGTCAGGTCTGCCCCAAAAACTTTTCCAATTGTCTATGAAACCTATATTATTCTGTGGACACCACTTAGACAGCCAGCCATTGAGTGATGATAGTCTGCTAATGATCTCATCACTCCTACGAGCAGGAAGGGGTCCAGAAAAAATTACAGTGTCTGACATCATACGTGCGATTTCACACACCTCTTTAATGTTAATTTCGTCACGTCACTCGCCGAACTCTTTTATAATCTGTGTGATTCCCACTCTTCCCGTCAGTTCGTGCTCTTCGAGGATTATTAAGAAAGATTATTAATGACAACTATCGATCAGAGCACAGAAAGTGATCGCGCTTTACTTCAATCCAACAAACCAGATTCGGCTCTTCAGTGATTTCTTCATATTGCTGGAGGAGGTCAGCTCCTTTCGTGGTGTGTGGTGAGTGGAAAATGACTAAAACTACATTAATATAACATGCTTATAATAAGAAGAATATTTCATAAGATAAAATAAGAAACAAAACGCTCCCATGGTGACCCACTGCCCTCCAACCCTAATCAAACACTTGAAAATCACATTGATGTGAAGCTCAGCTGTGCTGAAGAAGGTTGGAAATAAACAGTGGATCCCCAGGAGCAACACTGAACACCTTATACATTAACAATTAATAACCTTAATTAATTATATATTCAGTGGGGAGAACAAGTATTTGATACACTGCTGATTTTGCAGGTTTGCCCACTTACAAAGCATGTAGAAGTCTGTAATTTTGATCAAAATCCAGAAAATCACGTTGTGTGACTTTTAAGTAATTAATTGGCATTTTATTGCATGACATAAATATTTGATACATCAGATAAGCAGAACTTAATATAACTTATATATATATATATATATATATATATATATATATATATATATATATATATATATATAATTAATATAAAAATTAAAAAATTATAAATAAAGTAATAATAAATCATGATGAATATGATATAATATAAAATTATACAAACATGTAACAAATATATGAACAAAAAAGATATAATAATAATATAGAATAACACATAATAATACTAAATATGTAAAATCATAAAAATGTCAAACACGAATATAATAATATAAAAATATGTAATATTAATACAGAGCACCGAATAAAAAAGATTTAATAGCATAATAACATATTATTATAACTATATATTATATCTTAAAGGTACAATCTGTAGTTTTTATCCACTAGGGGTCGCTAAACAATTCAAAACAATAACAAAGGTGTAGATCGATGACGCAGTGAATATGGAATCATGGAACTTGTCGTCATGCCGATGGATTAATAATGTTTATGGGGAAATAATGTTTATGGATGAGTGAATGCATGTTTTAACATGACTGTGGCACTATTTAAAATTGGGATTTTCTCTGAATTTACAAATTCTTGGAAACATTTAGGAAAATGTAAGTACACAGCTGAACAAAATATATAACACTGTGCAAGTGGTTTTTGGATATTTTAATATAAAAATGTACATATTATACCTTTAAGCTATTAATTAACTAGTTATTAGTTGACTTTGGGATTTGAGTATACTTTGCAGTTTCATCACGCAGAAGTCAAAGCTGTTTTTCAAAGGTTGCCGCCTCCATCTCTCTCAGGTGAGTATTAACCGTGACTCAGATATGGCTGACAAAATCAGTCACTTGATCAGTTCTGATACTGATAATGAGACAGAAGAGAGCAAATGCTGTAAGCAGCTCTGCTCTGAATCGCTCACTAAAGGAAATGTGCAGAACTTATTAAGAGAACGGTTAGCCTGGGTTTTAAATTGGAAAGTTAAGCAACTTGACTACAAACAAAGAGAGAACCAGAAAAATTCACATTTTTAGCTGTTTGTGTTTATTCATGGATTTGTAAAGTGGGCAGTGTACCACTAACCCCTGATGGAAAAATCCCAGAAGAAACTGAGGGATGATTCAATCTGAGTGCCAAATGTGATAAAGTGAGATATATCTGGTGTTAATGTGGGTTTAAAAGTAGAATCAGTGTTAATGTGACGAAATTAAAGTGTTTAGAAAAAGAGATAAAAATAAGGCTATAAGCTTGAAGTCTTGAGGAATTCCTTTTGAAGGAAAGATATAATAATAAACTTTATAGTGAATGAACAAATACAGGTTGATGTCAAATGACAGACAATGACTCCAAAACATGTGAGTTACAGAAATATAAAATGTATAGATGATGATAATTGATTATTGGGTGTTCTGAAAGAATTTTTCACTTAATGGGAAATGTTTGAACAGTCTCATCATGTTTTGTATGTGATGAGCACATCACTACTGTAGAGGAAAGAACTAAAATGATGAAGGACCTCTTTAAGATCTAAATGTTTGGTTTTTGATGGCCAAAGTGTCATAGATTGTTTAAACGGCAAAAATGAGACTGCCAGTGTCACAGAGACTCGACCTGATGAGAAATTTGTCATTTCCACTTTCCCTGATATGTGGATAAAAGTTTATTGAAAAACGCATGTCAATTCTGGCAAAGATAGTAGATGAAGTCTGATGTTACAAGTTTATGAAAATGCAGATCCTGAATCCCACTGAGTCTCTCTCTTATTCAAAGTCAGCTAAATGCTGCTATCTGAGCCTGTGTCATGAGTGATAAGATATTTATAGTGAAAGCACAGTGCTTCAGTTGAAAATCATAGACAAAGATGTTAAAGAAATGAGTGCCATAAAGAGGGTCATTTGTTGTTGTGACAAAGTAAAACTAAATGTCTTTAACAAGATCTTTAAATACAGACCTTCAAGGATAGAAGTGACCATTTTTTACTAATGTATTTCATGACCAGTCAATTTTTTGTCTCATCCCAGTCCCCACCATGCACAGGGCGGATGGTTCCAGTTAAAGATGTAGCAGAACATTCCACTGAATGGACGGTTGTGATAACTAAATTCACTGAGTATAATCTCAGCATTGATATGTTTCTGCTTTGAAGATGTCTAATGACTTTTAGTGATTAAATACTGCTGTCATGAACCTGTTTCCCTGTTGTAACACTATTAGGCAGTCCAATGGCTCTGCTGGCTCTTGAAAGCATCTTCCTTAAGCTCCAGAAAACACCTGATTGTGTTGAAGAAGACTGTCAAAGATTCTGCAGTGGGAAAGAGCGGTTACCAGTGTGCACGAGGTGATTTCTCAATGACGGGTAAGATCCTCTTTGGCCAGACAGGGGAGAACCTAAGGCAGGGGGTTACCGCCGACACTGGGCATCTCCCCTGAAGGGAGGTGTTGTGTGTGAGATGGGTATGAGAGTGGAGCGGATGTCTGTCATTAATCATTAAGGGGGGATCTGTGAGAAGTACAGAAGTCTGACCCAAAAATGTTCCTCCATACCACTCACCAGAACCCGCTTTCCCAGGATGGCTTGTTTTTCATTGTGACAAGTGTTCACAACTTGATGCAACTATGCCAGGGGACAACACCCTGAGGAAGAGAAGATTATTGATGAAGAGCTGATGGGAATGAGCTTTCAAGAGCCGACTGAGACCATGAGGTGACTGTCCGTAATTTCTGGGGAGACCAGAGCAAAAATGATGTTCGTTGCCCTATTGGCAAAAACTGTTTAAGTTTTGGATTCAGTATTACTGTGAATCCCTGAATCTGTGAGGCTGTGTTGATGTTGAACTAATATGTCTGGATCATAGTTCTCACTCCAGCAGGTCATTAGACATGACACAGGATAATTCAAAGACATGATGGAGGCTAAAGATGAAGATCCTTCTGCAGATTCAAGAGGAAGTTAAGTGAATTCAGTATTTAAACTAAAGATAAACTTAAAACAGCTCCTAGGACTACCTATAAGTTATTTTGATAGTCCATCTGTTGAGACTCTACTAGTTATTAGTAGCCATTCAGTGGCATGTCAACAGTGCATCAGTTGACATTCAACAACACTGTTTCAACTGACAAGTACCAAACGTTCAACTAACTACCTATAAACTCTAAGATGAATTTCAAGGGTTAATCTACAGACATTACAAAAAGTGTCTGTTGACTGTCATTATGTTTTTTGCAACAGGTTATTAATCAATTGTCAACAAACTTTCTGTAGATTGAGTCACCATCTTCTAAGTTGTCCAACAACTCAAAATCAACCTGTCAGTTGAAAGTCAAGTCATGTCATTGTATCGTATGATCTGAATATAATCTCAAATTTACCATAATTTATACTCTGTTGATAGTCAACTAAAGATTAGTTGCTTATCTATTGCTTGTCAAAAAAAATATTATTTATGAGCAGCAGACAATTATTAGACGTTCTCCACTAAGTGTTATTAGATCTCTTTTAGGACTAAAATCTTTTGGGATCTAATTAAAGTGAAAAACAGTTAATATCAGTAGAAAGTCTGTAACCTATCAACAGATTACACACAGTTTTCCATTAATTATGTGCAACATATTTACTATTTAACGATTTTACCATTAAACGTTTTGCATACCTGAATGAAGTAGAACAAACACTATAAACCGCACATCAGAAAGAAAGCACTTTTATTATATAAATTTATATTTCCTTCATCTCCGGGTCCAAAGAGGGCTCGGAGAGCAAGAGCCTCACCACTCTCATCCCTGTCTTACGTTGCCAGCTTCCCCTGCTCCCTCTGTCCAGGTAAGTGTTGCACAGCACACTGTGACCCCGCCTCGGGCCGCCTTGTCTTCCACATCACTGCCCCACTGCGGGTACACCTATTGAACCAACCGGACCTGGTTCCCAGAACTCTCACTCCTCGCGACAGCCTCATATCACATATGACTTGATTTTGTGTTTTTAGACTCCTAGCCTCAAGGTATGCTTTCACCTTGAGAATTTCATCTTTGTTTCCAAATGCAATCCAGACTGCAGTAAAAGCAGTAAAAAGTGTTTATAAGCCAATTAAATTAAGTAGCTTAAGAAGTAGTATCAGTGCAACACACTTCTGTTATGTAATATATGTATAGAGGCTATTGAAGTAATTATCTGTGTTGATTGGTGTTATTACAGCAGCCAGTAGTACAGTACAGTATGTCCCGCTAGAGAGCAGATATTCTTAATGTGGGTTTACTTATAAAACATGAGATGAGAGCACAGTGACTGTGACAAGCTCACACTACAGAACTATGAGACTACATGAATCACCATGTGCTCACACTGCACAACAAGTGTTCTTGTCATCTGTCGTCATCTTGTCTTAGCGCTCATGCTACACAACACAACGCTTTACACGGAACCGTACCACGGTCATTTCTGCATGGTGAACATGACATTGTAGTCTATAAAAGCCCTTCTAGGGACCTCATAAAATCTTTTGATGTTTAATTTATGGTTTTTCTTGCAAGTTCGGCATTCATCAAACAAACTACAATCAACTGAGCAATCTTCCGTCAAACTTTAAGTGGGAATGTGTTTTACTCTTTCAGTAATGATCAAACAGGGATTAAAGAATAAAACTTTCATTAATATTGTCATCAAAATCAGGTTTGTTCAGGAAGGGCAGAATATATAAATTGCTTTTGGATAGTGTTAACCTTTTAGCTTCACGAGTCCATTTCATATCACTATTGTTACGTCCGAGGATGCACGTTTATTATAGCGTAGCATATATATTCACGTCTGTGTATTTTGTGTTGTATTCAGATGCATGTTTTTGTTCTCTGAGGGAAGAGTTTTGTAATTTAGCATTCTGGAATATATTTCTCCAGGTAATTTAGAGAGATTTCTGGGTTAGTTATTTTGTTTTGTTTGTTATTTTGGCCAGGCTCTTCCCTGAAGTTATTGCTTAAAAGAAGTTATTCTTCTTTTTGAAATTGTTATTTCTGTTATGGTTATTGTTACTTTTGTACTTCTTAGTCTTTATACCAGAAAATCCAAAGTTAATATTGGTTGAATTGGTGGTTGTGTAGATTCTGGGACACAAGGTTGGACATCCTCGTTCTCTCCATGATTCTTTTCTATACTTTGTTTCCAGCTCCTCAACCCTAGAAGGGAATCTATGTGACACTACACCTCCTCCTCATTGTAAGTTTTTGATCCAGAAACAAGCAATACAACATGCAATGCTGAAGTCATTTATTCATGTTGAAAGCAAAGACAAACAAAGATGGGTAAAAGATTGGTGCATTTTAAGAACCATTTCATTCCTTTACTGAATGTGCACTGAAACTTATCTTTTATCTTAAGGATAAAATGTGCATAGGTGAAAAGAAAAGAATGAAAGTTTGGTATTTTTCTGGTATGATCAGTGGACTGTGGTGTAACATCATCTCATTCCACTTAATCTGCCAATGAAAACAGAACAAACCATCATTAAGGCAATGTACACATATATAAACAGTACAAATGTCTACACACCACGTCTCTCTGCTTTATCACTCACCTGCAAACACCTCAAGCTCACACAGTGTGAGAAATTCGTCGCGCCAAGGTATAAAAATGTTGACGTATCGTCCCTTAATAGGCTCAAACGTAAATGTTTGTGTCTCTCCAAGTGGGATGAACACAACAGTCGCAGCCCTGTGAAGAAACACAGTCACAGAGAAACAGAGAGCGGCGTATCAACACCACATGATTAAATATACTTCTGTCAAAGGCCAGTTTGAATTGAAGTGATTTATTTCTATTTATACTGTCACATGTATATCTGTGTGGACTGTCTTGTCGTTTCTCTCTTCTTTCTAGGTTTTGTGTTTCTTTGATTTCATTGGTTGCCGGTTTTGAGTTCGTTACTTCATTCCTGTCAGCTGTGTGTGATTCATTAGTCTTGTTTTCTTCCCTGTGTTCATTTGTATTTAAGCCCTGTATTTCTGTCAGTCCCTCGTCCAGTCTGAACGTTGTTTGATAGTGTCATGTATTTTCATTATCCTATTTCCAGTAAAGTTATATGTTCCTGACTTCCTTGTTGTGCGCTTCTTCCCTGGACACGTACCGTAACATAATCAGAGAGAAGGATTTATAAATATATATCTATATAGAAGTATTTTTATCTTATTTACTCATTTTCTAACCATTTGTGTAAGTATAAGAGAGACAATACTTACAGCTCATTATTATTTCCATTATTTTCCAGGCTGTTGCCGATACGGATCTGAGTACCATTTATTCTCTCTGCACAACAATCTCCACGATTAGTGATGCTAACCCTGGTTATCCTGTAGACATTCAACAAGTCAACTCTCCACCAGGGGTCCCTGTCCTCATTAGTCATACTGCATGACCCCTGAGTCAAAACTGAATTCCTGTTGCCATCAACAGCATTTTGAGCAGCTGCTGAAGCTCCAAGGAGATCGTTTGTGGAAGACTGGACAGCTGTGGCTCCAACAGCAAGATTCCCTGTTTAACATCAAATAATAAACAATAACATTTATTAACTTTAATGTGCTAAAGTATTAATGCTATGTAATGCAAATGATTATTACACGGCTCTCTGGAATACTTGACTCTGATTGGTCAGTCATTGTGAGGTCTGATATGTCCAGATATTGAGCGTCATCAATAGTGACGCTGTATAACAGACGGCTCATCCGGGTTTCTGAAGCCGGTCTTTCTTTGGTGTTTCTTGTATCACACCGTGGACTCGCTCTCTCTCGCTTCATACAAACACAACTGGTGAGTGAGCTAATAAAGTATTTCCCCTCAAATCAATATTTCAAAGTAGTAGGAAAATGTATTCATGTGTTTACTGTGCTCAGGTGTCTTGATGCTAATTTGCTAAGCTAAGACGCGTGTTTGAAGCATGTGAGTGAGTTTATTTATTCTTATGGAGTTAATGTGAATCTTAAGAGATGTTAACTCTGAATTGTGTTGTTTTTTTGCCTGATTCCATCCTGAGACATGACCAACTGTGAGTTTATGTGAGCTTTGGTGACCCAGACCCGGTGACGGGCGACTGCTGACGCTCGACTCGGACCTGCTGCATCGAGGGATTCTTTTCATTTACAGAAAAGCTGTTACTTTACACACACTGCCTGTATAGAAGAAACAAAGGCCTTATACATGCATTCATTTTACACTACACACCAACTTGTGAAGGAACCTGGAGGACTTTTGGACACTTTTCTTTTTGGTTTCTCTGAACTGTTATACACAAACTGGACTAAATATTGAGTTTTTCCCATTTCAGAGTGTTGTGTTGGGACAATACAGCAAAATGTTCACTTGTCTATTCTACTATTTGTTTTTTTCCTGTTATATGTGCAATAAATGCGTTGGCTGTCATGCCTAAATATAATCTGTGTCCTCCCGAGAGTCGAACCTAGCCCTATACCTATTCAGAGAACAGAATACAGTTTGTTCATGTTAGTTCACAGTGCGGTAACTAATGTTAACAAGATTGTAATGTTTCAGTAAATGTTGGAATTATCATTAACAAAGATTAATAACTGCTGTGTAAGTCCAGTTCTTTATTAGTTCATGTTAACTAATGAACCTTATTGTAAAGTGTTACCATATACACATTTCTATATATCCATGACATATACATATATATTTATGTATGTGTAAATAATTGTGTAACTCAATATAATATATATATATGTGTGTGTGTGTGCGTTACTGACAATATTCAAAGTCATGAAAATCACTTACTTGGAACACAAATGTACGGCGGTGTGTAGTTTTCTGTTAATACAAAAATACACACATTAATAAGTACATAAACTATCTAAACCATACTTTCCTCTAATCTATTCTATCTTATTTGCCTCTTCATGAAGAATCGCTTGTTGTATTCCTCACTTGTAAGTGGCTTTGGATAAAAGCGTCTGTCAAATGAATGAATGTAAATGTAAACTATCAGTCTTCTTCTCTCTCTGTCTCTTACCTCCAAACACCTGGACTTCACACAGACTGAGGACTTCATCATTCCCAGGTAAAACAATGTTGACATATCGGCCACTAACAGGCTCAAATGAAAATGTTTGTGTGACATCAGTAACAGGGAGAATAGTTGCAACCCTGCAAATACATGAAGAACAGTGTTAAAATGAAAACCAGAGTCTTCAACACAATGACCATGTGTAACAAATTCAGTTCAACTGTATAGAAATCAAATGGTTTTGTTCAGCACTCTTCACAATACAAATTATTGTTCATGCTTTATACTGCATTGCTACAAGAAACAATGGTCTAAACTTACAAATGTCTAATCACAATAATCTGAATAAAATGTGTTCAAGTAAAGCACATCTCCATGACTGTGGATCACTGAGGGGTTGGTTTGTGGAGGAGCTTCAATTTTGTTTTATTGAACCAGATTGAAGATCATAAACACGGGAAGATGGTGAAACATTTCTTACAGCTCATTGTTGTTTCCGTTGTTCTCCAGCTTGTCACCAATACGAATCTGAGCTCCTCTGAGCCGCTCTTTACAACAGTCTCCACGATTAGTGATGGTAATGTTGCTTATACTGTAGATATTTCCAAGATCAACTCTCCACCATGGATTAAACTCAGGATTAGTGTGAGTGCATGAGCCCTTCTGGAAATCTGAGTCTGTGTTTCCATCTACTGCATGTTCAGCTTCTCCCTGAGGGATTGTGGAGGACTGCACAGCCTTGGCATTAAGAGCAAGATTCCCTGTTCAATATGATATGAAATCATTACCATGTTTCAGGCTATAATTTCAATAAATGAATCTGATTGACATGTAATGATACACAATGCTCACAGATTTTTAAATCTAATCATTTTTCTTGAATTATTGTAAACGTACCTCTGGAATCAGCGACGCACAGCCCAGTAAACAGTGTCAGAAACAAAATCACTCGTACGGCCATCCTGATATAAGACAAAACAACACATCACCTCATCTCAGCACATGAAGGAATCATTCTCAATTTCTCATCATCATGCTGTTTTCATGATACAATAGTATAGAAGAACCCCATTACTAATTTCCTAATTCAGAATATGATCAAAGTTTGTAGATGTAGATGTAGCTCATGTGGACCTCATATATAATGATCCTTTTGCTTTGTTTTACATTCACAAACCCTGAACAAATGTAGCAATACTTCATGCGGTCTGTCTGTTTTCTGTACATTGATGACTGTCTGTTTCTTTCTTTTGAGACTGTATTGTTATTTTGTTGGGCTTCAGTAATTGTTGTACAAATAATTTACTTCCCCCTTTGTGTACGGACTCTGTATGTTTCTTGTTCACCTGTCAGTCTGTCTGCCCTGTCATGTGATCCTCGTGTGACCCAGTTTCCCTTCTTTGTCTTATGAGTTCATTATCGTCAGCTGTTCGTCATCATTAGTTATGTCTTTCACCTGTGTCCCTGTCATTAGTGTCTGTATTTAAGCCCTGTGTTTCTCTCACTCCTGGTCGGTTCTCGTCTTTGTAATGGTATGGATGTACGTTCTGTCGGTGTCTTCGAATTAAAGCTTCTATGTTTCATTCTCAAGTCCGTGTCTGCCCGTTTCCTACACGTACCGCGACACTTTGTCTCCCCCTGTCAAGTTTTATTTTGAGGAACGGAGGGATTGAAATGAAATCTACAACCAGACATGATATAATTTTAGAGTGTTAGAAAGTGTTAAATGCTCAGTGTGATTTACTGCTATTGAGAATAATTAGCAAAAAACACTATTGTTTTGCCATATTTTGCCATACTTCTTCTTCACTAACAAGGCCTTCTTTATGTCAGAACAGTTGTTATTAGTTACAAGTGACTGGTAAAGTGATTTGTACTATGTTGAATTCAATTACACATGTATTCAATAGTCACTTTAGATAGACTGAACAATTTCCATCTAAATGAAACTCAGTGTTTAATAAGTAACTGTGATGTTTTTGATGTAATTTAATCTAGCTGAAGTATGAACTTGACGTACTCTGATATCATGACTTTGTGACAATACAATAGTTAAAGAACAGTTGCACAGCTACTGTAGTCGTTTTTAACAATGAGCTGTGTGATACCAAATTGATTTAAAGACTGTATTCAACAAATTACTTTTTTAAATCAATTATAATGTTACTCTGGTGTAGAGAGTGCAGAAACATTCAACTCACCTGCAGTTCCTCAGTGGATCAACCTCACAGAAGACCTTCACAATTCACTGTTTTTCTGCTTTTAAAAACAATACATTTTTATATAATAAATAAAAGGAATTGATAATATTTTTATAAACAATTGCCAGATTCATTATTTATCCAATATATTATTCATATGATACTATGCAGTCCAAACATTTCAAAGCAAAAATGCGCTATTAAACATAGATATGAATATTAATACACACCAGCAGTCTGTGAAGAGGGTCCAGTTGAATAAAATTGTGCTCAGAAATGAGGCTCTATTTATTGTTGAATTTAGTTCCTCCCAACCAAAATCAAAATCAAAAGGACCTATGACAAAAGAGACCTCATTTTTGTAAGATTGGACAGAAAGTGAGGCTTCGTTTTGTCATCTATGACGTGACTATGTGAGATCAATACTCTCCCACATGCTTGATATGAACCTCGAAGCTTCAGTGTTATTTGTAAAATCACCATCATGAGTGCAATCCAGGGCAGAGGCCAGAAATGTCTAAACTATGGCAAACAATCAAATGGTTTGGTTACTCTTTATTTTAAAGTGCTCTAGTCACAGTGTAATTATACATTTAAGAACTGAGAAATAGAAATGAACAACATACTTTGCTTATAATTAGGGTAAGGTTTGGTTTAGGGTTAGTTGCATGTAATTACTCATAATTTGCTGTTATTACTAGAGTAAGTACATGTAACTTATGTAACAAGGACGTTGTAAAATAAAGCGTTACCAATGGCTTTTCCCATTTTCAATCAAGAATAACATCTGTATAAACATGATGTGAATTACTGTTTAGATTTTAAATATAAACACTCAGATGTTCGCACTAACCTTCACATGTCCTCTGTTGATCATCCATGAATGAAGCACATCAATGAACAACACCACATTCCACTCTCTAACAGAAACACACTCAAAATCGTTGCTGATGATATGAATATAAGGTGCCTTATATATATTATATATACACTATATTGCCAAAGGTTTTGGGATGTCTGCCTTTACATGTACATGAACTGATATAAAATGGCATCCCATTCTTGACCCGTGGGGTTTAGTATGAAGTTGGCCCTAGGAGTGAGTTTATGGGACTTTTTACTACTATACTAGGTGGACTACTATACTGTTGACTGTCATGACGAACAATTTGTTGTTTGTGCTGTGGATATTTAAGAAAATATATTAATATATTCAGTTTAACAGCAGTGTAACTGAACTTCGCACAATATTTTAGACGCTTAAATAATGTTCTAAATTATGAATTGATTATGAAAAGTTAATGCTTTTGAGTTGGGATGACATGAATCAATTTTAACAACAGCTGAAACTGGACAGTGGATTTCCCAGCATGCTCTGCATGCGTTTGGATAGGGAAGCTAAACTCAAAACATCCTCCATGACATTCATGCTTATCGGAATATTATGATCTTACAATGCAAATTAACTGACAATCTCTGTACAAAACACTCTGTGTAAGTGTGAAGTTCTTACAACATGTGCACATTAACAGGATTTGAATTGAATTTCATTTGAATTGAGGTATACTGTTCAGTACCATTTACTGATCAATGTAAAAATTGTTTTTTTATTTTAAAATAAATTAATATGTACCAATATTTATCAATATATCAATAAATAAGAATATTTATGTTCCTATATCACAACACTTTTCCTGGCATACAAAGTAAAATTATTCAAGTGTTGTTGTGTAGTTTTGTTTTGTCATTATGTAAAGGATGTGTGCTCAGTGTAAACAGCCCTTCATTTGAGCAGTTGTATGGACTATTTGGTTGTTTACTTTAAATAAGGAAGAATGACAGCGCTCAGTAAACATCCGCACAATGTACTTTGGACGTGCAATTCAATAAAGACTTTGATTTTGAAAAAGTTGTTTCAAGCATTTTATTTAGTGTTTATAATATTATTATTATTATTATTATTATTATTGTATTAGTGTATAGGTTCTGTAAGACTGTCACTGCTTATAGGTTTGGGATTATATAGCATTTTTTTTTTATTTTACTGATCAATGTAATACTTGTTATTTTTATTTTAAAATAATTAATATATATATATATATATATATATATATATATATATATAAATATATACACACACACACACATATAATATATATATATATATATATATATATATATATATATATATATATATATATTTATATATATATATATATATATCAGTGTAACAATAAATAAGAATATTTATGTTCCCATATCACAACACTTTTCCTGGCATACAAAGTAAAATTATTCAAGTGTTGTTGTGTAGTTTTGTTTTGTCATTATGTAAAGGATGTGTGCTCAGTGTAAACAGCCCTTCATTTGAGCAGTTGTATGGACTATTTGGTTGTTTACTTTAAATAAGGAAGAATGACAGCGCTCAGTAAACATCCGCACAATGTACTTTGGACGTGCAATTCAATAAAGACTTTTTGATTTTGAAAAAGTTGATTCAAACATCTTAATTGGTTTTTATAGTAATAATAGCAGTAGTAATAATAATAATAATATAATATAATAATAATATAGACTTTGTCACTGCTTATCTGGTGTTATTTGATTATTTTTTTAATACAGCTACGGCCAGAAGTGAGGCAAAATCTCAGAATAAATATATCCGGATCCATTCCAGGAGGTCGCGGATGCTCTCAAGCAGGTGCTTCGGGGCACCACTTCTGCACCACCCGTCATCATCACTCATTCCCCTCCTGTGGCTGCCAGTCCCGTGGCCACACCAGTGCCCTACTCTGGCTCGGTGGAGGACTGCAACGGAGTTCTTCTCCAGTGCTCACTGGCCCAGGAGATGCAATCGCCCCAGTTCTCCACCGAAAAGGCAAAGATCGCTTACATCATTACGCTGCTGAGAGGAAGAGAGCTCCACTGGGCCCATACCATCTGGGTACAGAACGGAATTGCAAGTCAAACCCTTGATAACTTCACTACTCTTTCGCAGTGGGTGAGCGATGATATAGGGAAAAATGTCTGTTGCTGATTATGCACACCAGTTCAGAACTTTAGCGGTTGCCAGTGGCTGGAATGAGCGCTCTCTCTTCATGACTTACCGTCAAGGCCTGAATCCCCGGCTGCGATTGCAGCTGGCTGCATACGACGACTCCATGGGTCTGGAACGGTTCTTTCAGCTCACTATTTGCACTGACCGTCGTATGCAGCCATGCTTGGAAGACCTACAAGGTTTGAGTTCAGGGCTCTCACTGCCTGGGGGAAAACGCTGTTGAGCAGTCTGGCAGAGCGGGCTCCGATGCTCCGGTACCATCTTCCTGATGGTGGGAGCTGGAAGAGACTGTGGGTGGGAGGGATGGGTGGAGTCCTTCACGATACTGTTGGCTTTGCTGGAGCATCGTGTAAGGAAAATGTCCAGGATGGAGGGGAGAGGGGCACTGATGATCTTAGGTGGAGGGAGACTTGCTCTTTTCAGTCGGTGTAGAAAGTGTAGTCGTTGTTGTGCCCTCTTGGAGAGTGACATGGTGTTGGTGGTCCAGGTGAGATCCTCGGTAAAGGTGAGATCCTCTGTGATGTGCACCCCCAGGAATTCAGTGCTGCTGACTCTCTCCACAGTCGAGCTGTCGATGGTCAGTGGGGGGTGGTCAACGGAGTTTCTCCTGAAGTCCATCACAACCTCTTTTGTCTTACTCTCGTTGAGGGACAGGTTGTTAGTGTCACACCGTTTCACCAGCTGTGCCACTTCCTCTCTGTAGTGAGTTTCATCGTTGTTGCTGATGAGACCTACCACTGTTGTGTCATCAGCGAACTTGATGATGTGGTTGGAGCTGGACTTGGCAGTGCAGTCGTGGGTCAGCAGCGTGAAGAGCAGCAGGCTGAGCACACAGCCTTGTGGGGCACCTGTGTTCAGTATGGTAGTGCTCGAGGTGTTGTGGCTGACACGGACTGACTGAGGTCTTCCGGTTAGAAAGTCCAGGATCCAATTACAGAGGGAATTGTTCAGGCCCTGCAGGTTTAGTTTATTGATGAGCTGTTGTGGGATTATGGTGTTGAATGCTGAGCTGAAGTTGATGAACACCCTTCTGACATAAGAGTCTTTGTTTTCCAGGTGGGTAAGAGCCAGATTTGAGACATGCGGGGACGACTGCCTTGGTCAGCGAGGTGCAGAAGATATCTGTTAGGACATCTGTCAGGTGTTCAGCACAGTCTTTCAGTGCACGGCCAGGTATGTTGTCAGGACCCGCAGCCTTGCTTGGGTTAATCCTAGACAGGGTCTTCCTTACGTCGGCTAGAGACAGACAGAGTGCCTGGTCGTTGGGAGGTGTGGGCAGTTTTTTGTGCAGGTGTTTCATTCTGCTTTTCAAACTGTGAATAAAAGTGGTTGAGTATGTCTGGGAGGGATGTGTCATCATCACAGGCTTGCCACAGACTCCGTGTGTCTTTGCTGTTTGTGAAGTGGTTGTTGATTTTTTGAGCATATGACTGTTTTGCCTTTTTGATGCTGTGGGACAGATTGGCTCTTGCTGTTTTGGGGGCTGCTTTATCTCCTGATCTGAATGCTTCATCTCTGGTCTTCCGCTGCCATCCTTCCTTCTGGAACCTCCGCTGCCATCCATGGCTTCTTGGTTTTTTTATACATCCCAGCATCCTTCCCACTGACCCACTGGACCACTGCAAACTTTCTCATCACACCTAGGGAATTAAAAGAGGCTTGCTTGTAACTTAGTCAATTTAGATTAATGCATTTAATGCTGTTTCATTTTTCACATGGTGTCTTGCGACGCTGATTGACATAATCACAGACATAATGCTGGGCCAACTTGTGTCATCTGCATGTGAGTTAGCAGCAGAGCTTGTGGAAGATAAGTACAATAGATTACAAAAGTAGCATAATGTTATCAGTATAATACCAATACAAGTTAAACCCAAAAATAAATTCACCCAGCTAACGTTAACGTTACGTTAGCTAAGTTAAATACACGAAGCAAGCTAACGTTATGTCAAGATTGTTGCAGAGAATTTCTGGATACGGCTCAGTTAACGTTACTAGCTGGTAAAGTTAGCAAACTAACTCTTGCAACTGTTGTCTGATAGGTTAGCATTAACAAATTCGAGAAAAGAAAAGAAAAAAAACTAATACTTTGCTTATAAATTGCTAAATACACAAACCTGAATCAACACCGCTGTCTGAGTAATCATTACAACAAGTGAAAATTATTCCTACCTTAGGCTCCTGGTGATATTACTGAAGAAATTAATGTCTAGCAATCTCTGAGAGCTGATGATGCAACATCCCGTTTTCCCGCTCTCCCGCTCTCCGGGTGCTTGACTTGTCCAAATGAGCTAGCGATCTGCCTTTTCATTGGTTCCCGCGAATTAGTTCAAACATCAACCAATTGGCCTGTTTTTTTATATTCTCTTTTTACATGGTCTTGACAACACGAGTGTTCAGAAAATAGACTCTTTTTTTTTTCAATTATACAGAACACACGCAGAAAAAAAATGCCGAAACGAAAAGCGTATTGCTTTCACAATTGCCAAAAAGAAGAAAAAAAGATTCCTCATCGTACACGGACCAGGTGGAAAAAAAGGTAAAATATATATAATATATGTAGATAAAGTTCAATTCAATTCAATTCAATTCAAATTTATTTGTATAGCGCTTTTCACGATACATATCGTTTCAAAGCAGCTTTACAGAGAACGGATGTCAACATTACAATTTAAAGAATACAGTTAGCAAATAACAATTTAGTTAATTAATTTACAATCAGAGTTAGCAGTTTAACTGAAGTTGGAAGCAAAGAGCTCCCGGAAAATAAATTACATTAACAATAATTAGGATATAGAATTGGGCAATGTGCATGTTGATCCAGATGACTGCGTCTTCTGAAGTCCTCGCAGGAACTGGCGCCGTATCTTCACAGGTGATGATCATCTGAGGTCTTCTGAAGAGGCTGGATCCGGACTGAATCCGGTGTCCCGAGGTCAAACAGAAAAGCAAAAGGAGAATAATTAGCGTAGCTGCTGTTCATAACTTTAAGCAAAGATAGTCATAATGAGCAATTGGTCTGATATGAGATGCATTTATGTGAATGCTTGGGTAAAGAGATGTGTCTTTAATCTAGATTTAAACTGGGTGAGCGAGTCTGAGCCTCTAACATTATGAGGAAGGCTATTCCAGAGTTTCGGAGCCAAATGTGAAAACGCTCTCCCTCCTTTAGTGGACTTAGCTATCCTAGGTACAACCAGAAGTCCAGAGTTTTGTGATCTTAAAGAGCGTGACGGATTGTAGGGCAATAGAAGATCGGTTAAGAACACTGGAGCTAAACCATTTAGAGCCTTATAGGTCATTAGCAATACTTAATAATCGATACGGAACTTAATGGGTAACCAGTGTAGAGATGATAGAATTGGTGTTATATGATCATATTTTCTTGACCTGGTAAGAACTCTAGCAGCTGCATTTTGTACTAATTGTTGTTTGTTTATAGAGGAAGCAGGACAACCAGCTAATAATGCATTACAGTAATCTAGTCGAGACGTCATGAAAGCATGAACTAACTTTTCTGCATCAGAAATAGATAACATATTCCGTATCTTGGCAATGTTTCTGAGGTGAAAGAAGGCTGTTTTTGTAACATATGAAATATGATTTTCAAAGGACAAGTTGCTGTCTAATATAACGCCCAGATCTTTAACTGTCGAGGATGGAGTAACAGCACATCCTTCTAAATGCAGACTGTAGTCTGAGAGATTCTGTGTACAGGTCTTTGGTCCAATAAGTAATACTTCAGTCTTATCAGAATTTAATAGAAGAAAGTTACTGGTCATCCAATGTTTTACTTCTTTAACACACTCTGTCAGTTTGGATAATTTAGAGATTTCATCAGGTTGTGATGAAATATATAACTGAGTATCATCGGCATAGCAGTGGAAACTAATTCCATGTTTTCTTATAATATTGCCGAGTGGCAGCATGTATATTGAAAATAGTAGAGGGCCTAACACAGATCCTTGCGGCACTCCATAGTTTACTATTGTTATCTTAGATTTTTCCCCGTTTAAATAGACAAAATTGTGTCGGTCTGATAGGTAAGACCTAAACCACCGTAATGCCTGTCCCTGAATACCAGTGTAATTTTGTAGTCGGTCTAGGAGTATTTTGTGATCTATAGTGTCGAACGCAGCACTGAGATCAAGTAACACTAGTATTGAGACACAGCCTTGGTCAGAAGCTAGAAGTAAGTCGTTTGTAATTTGAACGAGTGCAGTTTCTGTGCTATGATGAGACCTGAATCCTGACTGAAATTTTTCGTAGATAGCGTTTTTTTGCAAGAAGGAGCACAGTTGGGCCGAAACCACTTTTTCTAGTATTTTAGACATAAATGGAAGATTTGAAATGGGTCTGTAATTTGCCAATACATTTGGATCTAATTGTGGTTTCTTAATGAGAGGCTTAATAACTGCTAGCTTGAACGGTCGTGGGACGTGTCCTAGGGATAAGGATGAGTTGATAATATTGAGAAGAGGTTCTTCTGCTACAGGTAACAGTTCTTTCAGTAGTTTAGTGGGTATTGGATCTAATAAACATGTTGTTGGTTTAGACGCAGTAGTAAGTTTATTTAGCTCATCCTGTCCTATAGTTGTAAAGCACTGCAACTGTTCTTGAGGGGCGATAATTGAGGCTGAATCATAAAACTCTGTTAAAGGTTGTACATTTACAATTGTATTTCTGATACTTTCGATTTTCTCAGTAAAGAAATTCATAAAGTCATCACTGCTGAACTGTAATGAAATGTTTTGTTCAGATGATGTCTGTTTATTTGTTAGTCTAGCTACTGTACTAAACAAGAACTGTGGATTATTTTGGTTATTTTCTATAAGTTTGCGGAGATGCTCGGCTCTGGCTGCTTTTAGAGTCTTTCTATAGCGGGACGAACTGTCTTTCCACGCGATTCTAAAAACTTCTAAACGGCTTTGTCTCCATTTGCGTTCTAGATTACGAGTTTCTCTTTTCATTGCGTGAGTGATACTGTTGTACCATGGTACAGTATTTTTATCTCTAACCTTTTTAAATCTCATCGGTGCAACAGTATCTAATGTACTAGTGAAAATGGTGCACATGCTGTTAGTCATTTTCTCGAGATCATATGCGTGTTCGGGTACGATGAGCAGCTGAGACAGATCAGGCAGGTTATTTGTGAATTTATCTATAGTTGTCGGGAGAATTGTTCTGCCTAGTCGATATCGCGGCACAATCTGACAAATATCATCAGTATGCAATGCAGTACGCAAGTTAAAAGATTTCACTTTGCGGTAGAATTTCTATATCAGTAGGATTTATTCCATGTGATATAATTAAATCTAGAGTATGATTAAGACGGTGGGTGGGTCCAGTGACGTTTTGTTTGACTCCAAAGGAGTTTAGTAAATTTGTAAACGCAGCCCCTAACGCATCGTTTGTATTGTCTACATGAATGTTAAAATCTCCAACAATCAGAGCTTTATCGACGCTGACCAGTAGGTCTGAGAGAAAGTCTGCAAACTCTTTTAGGAAATCAACGTAAGGCCCTGGAGGTCTATAAACAGTAGCCAAAGCAAGAGATAGTAGCGACTTTTTACTTATATCTGAGAGTGTAACATTAAGTACAAGAATTTCAAATGAATTAAAGCTGTAGTTTGTTTTCTGAGTAGCATTCAGAATATCACTATGGATTGTTGCTACACCACCGCCACAGCCAATCAGACGGCATTTATTTTTATAACAGTAGCCAGGTGGACAAGACTCATTTAGACTGAAATAATCATTTGGTTTAAGCCATGTTTCAGTAAGGCAAATTATATTAAGACTATTATCTGTGATTATTTCATTTATGATAACTGCCTTAGGTGTCAACGATCTAATGTTTAGTAGCCCTAGCTTTAGAAATTGTTTTTGTTCAGTAATTTTGTAATATTCTGGTTTGATCACGATCAGGTTTTTTCTAGATTTTTTATTTTTATTGTTATTGCTAAACCTCACTATTCGTGGAACAGACACAGTTTCTATAGACTGCATTACACTCACATTTCTATCAGTTAAGTGGGCAGAACACATACTGCGATTTGAGGTTTGACTCACTAGTCATACGGTGCGAAGCGTCCTGGAGATGTTCTTGGACAGAAGATCAGCTCCGGTTCTGCTGGGGTGCAGGCCATCAGCACGGAAGAGCCTAGGACGCTCCCAGAAAAGATTCCAATTATTTATAAAGAGCAGCTTCTGTTCTTTACACCAAGACATCAACCATTCATTTAAAGCAAATAATCTACTGAACCGGTCCGGACACGATGATCCTCGTCGCGGGCGATGTGGCTCGTACCGTCTCGATCAGGCTCCTGAAGTCCTGCTTCAGCACCTCTGTCTGCCGCAGCCTGGTGTCGTTCACCCCCGCGTGCAGCACTACAGCTCCGATGGTCTCAGCGCCGTCGAGGATCGCGGGAACCTGTGCAAAGACATCGAGAACACAAGCACCAGGAAAACAGTGACTGCGAACCTTACCTTTGGCTGTGGTAGCGTGGACGTGGCGGACGATGGAGTCTCCGATGACCACGGCGTCGCGTTCCGCCTCGCGGAGAGGGGAGAAGCGATTCCACGTCGAGACCTCGAAGACCGGGGACGGCGGCGGGGGAGAGGTCCTGGTCCGAGGCCTGGCTCGCGTCTTCCGCTGCTGAAGCACCCAGGGTCCCTGCTGTGATGGCGCCGGAGTGAACGAGGGCTGGGATGAACGCGTTCCGGGTGCTCGGGCCCTGTGCAGAGAAACACACGGCGTAGAGGAAGCAGGAGTGTTAATATCGCGCTGCAAACTTACCGAGGGATGGCGAGCGTCAGCACGAGAAGTTTCCAACGCTGTCTGCCGCTCGCGTAACTCGGCCTGCTTCTCGAGAAGGATCCGGATCTGCCGCTCCACTGCCTCCAGTTCCGACTGCACCGCATGCAGCTCAAACGTGTCCTCACCTGCACACAAAGGTAGAGAAACATCCGATACACTCGCCATTAGATTAGACGAACAATAATATAGTGAGAGAGAAGAGTACAAACACTAGTGTGCCACGCTGCTAATGCTAACGGGCTAAAGTTAGTAGCGGATGTTCGGAAAGTCGGATAAAACTAGCGATATCAAGGGAGTCCGAATGTTTTTTATATAAAATAATGTTGGGGAAGTGTTCCCACACTGAAAAAGAAAGAGTGGTAGGTTATAAGTTTGATTTTAAGAGGCAAAAACAGAAAATTTTGATCCAGCCGGACGGAGCTCTGGCTTAAACAACTCTGTTCATGTGACGCATGCGCAATGTATGTTAAATGTTAGTTAAATAAATGTTAAATAAGATCGAGAACAGGGTCGGAAATTAACGGGTGCTTGTGTCAAAAATGCCCCACAAAATTAAAAAATAAAAACAACAAAAAATAAAAATAAAAAATAAACGACAACAACAAAAAAGTCCAAAGAAAATAAAGATAAATAGCAAAAAATTGCCAAATTAATTAAATTAAATCTATGCCTAAAATTATGGCTGTCACGACTGCATTAATGTGAAAATGAATGAAAATGGCCAGTTCGCAGAATCATTAGATCTGCTAATCACATAGCTTTCACGTGGTTTTTATTTATTTATTTTATTTTATTTGCCACGCTCACGACGGGAATTCCCTCATCATAAACAACGACACAAAACGTTTTTCTGTGTTCTATTAATCGACAATAATAATCACTATTACAATAACAAGAGCAATAATCAACAATAAGGGTTTTAATATAATTTTGCAACCTTTTTGCTTTTTTGCTATTACTTTTTTATGTAAAATTTATATAAAATTTTAAACAGTTTGTTATTGGAAACAGTTGAAAGTATTTTTTAAGTATTTTATATTAAATACAAAATGGATGCAATTATAAGGTGATTATCAAGTTTGCACTTACAAATGTAAATAATGGCCCTGGAAACATATCCTCCTAATGGAAAAGTGAATTTCTGACCCTGGTTGAGAACCACTGATCTAGAGTAATGGTAGTCTAGAGTTGTGAAGCTGTGTCTTTCATAATGTTGTGTCTAAAACTGTAGGAAAATCAAAAAATATCTACATGACTTGGAAGGGGAAACTTTACAGAGTGACACTAGTATCATTTTACATTTACATTTAAATCATTTGGCAGACACTTTTATCCAAAGCGACTTACAAGGGGAGCAATCAGGGGTTAGGTGTCTTGCTCAAGGGCACTTTAGTCATGGTATTGAAGGTGGAGAGAGTGCTGTTCATTCACAATCCCCACCTTCAATTCCTGCCGGCGTGGGAATCAAACCAGCAACCTTCAGGTTACAAGCCCAACTCCCACATCATTAGGCCACGACTACCTCTAAGTCCTAAGTAAGAAAATCAGTTAGTGATTCTTTATTTACCCTCTCATTCAATTGTGATGGAGTGCCTGTGTTCCAGTCATCTAAATTCAGCATCTGGCCCTTATTATGCTCGTTTAATGAAGGAACCCGAGAGGAAAGAGTTAAAAATGTCATAATGTCAATGTGCCTTGTGGTTTGGGTCATCTAAACCATTAGCTTCCTCAAACCTTTTGTGGAGGAATGCAAAAGTCTTGGACAAATGGGACTTCAGTGGCAGGATCCAGTAGATCACTCAATCAAAACTGCAAAGGTCTATGCATTATGTGCTATATGTGATGCTGTTGCACAACCTTTACTGCAAAATTTCAAACAGTTTAATGGAGAGTATGGGTGTGGGCACTGTCTTCATCCAGGTGTTCAAGTTAGAAAAGGCAATGGGACTGTGCGAGTGTATCCTTGTTTGGAGGAGATGGCAGAACTTAGAGATCACAACACAACTGTGCAAATAGGTGAGCTTGCCAAAAATAATGAACAGAGCATTTTGGGTATAAAAGGGCCAAAAATCTCCAATTGTGGACTTGCCCCATTTTGACCTGATCAATGGCATGGTCCCTGATTACATGCATTGTGTGTTACTGGGGGTTTCCCGGCAAATAGCCAGTTTATGGTTTGATTCCAAAAGCTACAGTCAACCATGGTATATTGGTTTGAACACTGCAAGAGTGGATGGACATCTTTTAACTATCAAGCCTCCAAGTATTTTTTCCCGAATCCCACGGTCCATTGAGAGAAGGTTTTGGAAAGCTCACGAATGGCAGAACTGGCTTTTATATTACAGTTTGCCAGTCCTGAAGGGGATACTTCCAAACAAGTATCTTTGCCACTGGGCTTTACTTGTGGAGGGTGTGAGCATTTTGCTAGGTTCAGACATTAGCCAAGAGGATATTGACCATGCTCACGAGGCTCTTGAGCTTTATGTTAAATCAGTTCAGTCTTTGCACGGCGAAGATCAGATGACCCACAATGTGCATTCACTCCTGCATTTGACTAAGAGTGTTGAGAATTTGGGTCCTCTCTGGGCCCAGTCTGCTTTCTTGTTTGAGAACTAAAATGGCTACTTGCTCAAGCAAGTGAAACGCAGTAATGCAGTCCCTCAGCAGCTTAGCAAAAGGGCAGCATGGTCTCGTGCATTGCCACACATAGCTAAGGCCTGCTCATCACAGAAAAGACCTCCAGTAAACATCACGTAAGGAACTATGCTAAATGTGACAGGGTGACTGCACTCGGAGGGCCAAAGATTAGGCCTGTGTCTGAAAATGATATGAATGCATTACATGCATTACATGCATTGCTAGATGTACCCGGGAGCTCTACTGGCAGATACTATAACAGAATAGTTGTCAATGGAGAGGTCATTCACAGCCAAACATACACAAATACAAAGAAAAGGAACAACTCTGTTGTCATATTGAAAGATGGCAGTATCTTCAAGGTTTCATACTTTCTCTGTGCCAGTAATGACCAACATCACTAATATGCAGTTGGAAAATTTGGAAATTCTAAAGTGCAGAAGCTGGTTCGAGGATGTACTGTCAAAATATCATTGACCTTTATGAAGACTGTTCATTTTCCTACAGGATTTGAAAGAGCGCTTGACAGCAATGACATTGTGAGACCATGTGTTTACATTAATTGCGAAACATCTGGTCCTGTTGTTTGTGAACAAATCAGGACATATTATTGTAAATGAATGAAGTTGAGTCAAATATGTTTCTAGATCAGTGATCTAGATCGAAATGACAAAAATTGAGGGGTTATAAATCGGCTGGAATATAATTTACTCCACTTAGGACAAGATAAGAGCAAGGGCATGATTTAAGTACAGCCTCATCAGAATGAGTTTTATTGCCAGGTATGTTTACACATACAAGGAAGAGATGTGGTGGACATTCACATTAAATTAGCATTCTTTCCCTAAGTTTTTATATCATGAAAATCTATAAGGCTTTAGTCATATGCAAGACATATATAACATATATGATTGAAAATACATTAATATTATGCATTTTGTATACGTGGTTTTTGAAGCATATAAGTCCCTTACGATATTCTGTTGGAACGTATAATAATCACGGGTGTTTTTAACAAAACTTTTCCATATGGGTCTCCATTTACCGTGGGCGAGGCGGAACAAGACTCGACACAATCACCAGCCGAACCAATTTGGGTGTTATCGAGCCGTGTGATTTATGAACATTTATGCCCTGTGATTTCCACACCTGAGCCCAATCACAACATGGCGTCCAGAGCTGAATCTGTACACAAAATGGCTGTCAACCCAGAGTCACGTCATGCAGCAGCTGATCGTCCAGAGTCACAGCACGCCGCAGCTGATCGTCCAGAGTCACAGCACGCCGCAGCTGATCGTCCAGAGTCACAGCACGCCGCAGCTGATCGTCCAGATCTCAGCACGCCGCAGCTGATCGTCCAGAGTCACAGCACGCCGCAGCTGATCGTCCAGATCTCAGCACGCCGCAGCTGATCGTCCAGAGTCACAGCACGCCGCAGCTGATCGTCCAGATCTCAGCACGCCGTAGCTGATCGTCCAGAGTCACAGCACGCCGCAGCTGATCGTCCAGATCTCAGCACGCCGCAGCTGATCGTCCAGAGTCACAGCACGCCGCAGCTGATCGTCCAGAGTCACAGCACGCCGCAGCTGATCGTCCAGAGTCACAGCACGCCGCAGCTGATCGTCCAGAGTCACAGCACGCCGCAGCTGATCGTCCAGATCTCAGCACGCCGCAGCTGATCGTCCAGAGTCACAGCACGCCGCAGCTGATCGTCCAGAGTCACAGCACGCCGCAGCTGATCGTCCAGAGTCACAGCACGCTGCAGCTGTTCGTCCAAAGTCAAGTCATCCTAGATCATTGTGAACAAAGCCAAGTCACCGTGGAACATCCCAAGCCTCGACGTTAGCAAAAGCTGTGCCATAAGAAGGCCGCTCCAGAGCTTAGTTTCCAGTCAAGACTCATGTTCATGCTTTCATCACCAGCAGTAATGTCTTCAAACACTGAAGTCTTCACTGGCCTTCCCAAAAACACCATAAGACACCTGCCGCGCATACAGAGCGCTGCTTTCAGGAGACATGCTTGAGCTTCAGTTTACCACAGCTGATGTGTGAGTGGATGGATGTTTATATGTGAACAAAAGCAGAAATTAAATCTGTTCGTGAGGTGGTAGTATTGTAACTATCGATGGAAGGACAGAAATCTCTGATTTTATAAAAAAAAATCTTCATTTCACATGTTCAGAAGAAAATTCCTACGGGTTTGCAACAAGAAGCAGGTAATTAATGACAGAATTTTTCATTTTTTTAGAATGAAATAACCCTTTAAGGAACTATAAACGCCACACCGATCTCGTCTTACACTGTCGTAACTCTTTTTATCCTCCTGTGACACTCAGTGACCCAAGATGGTGGCGTGGTCAGACGTAGCGGCTACTCCGGGTCCCAAAGACAGCACTGTTTTGTCTCTTAATGCAGTCTGTTCGTCTCCACGTAATGTCTGTCTACCGCAAATTCATGAGGAGATCACTCCGAAATACATCTAGGATCGCCAAAGCCTTTTGGACATCGGACACAGACACAAACACAAACTCTCGCCGGCAGCTACTGAGAAGCTACGATGCCTTTGTTTACTGCTGGAGCCAGACACCAAGTCTGCGGCCTCGCCTACTATGCTACCCACTCAAGGCGGTATCGCAAGCGGTGTGAGAGAGGACGGAAGCGCAGCAAGCACGGATGTATACGAGCTAGGCTAAGGGCTAACTTCACAAGACCGGTTCTGCCATCGCTCATGCTCTCAAACGTTCGCTCCCTGGAAAAGAAACTGGAATTCAACTTAGACGGTTTACACAGCATGAGGCAAGCGATTGTTGTGTGTTTGTTTTCACTGAAATGTGGCTAAACGACAACATGCCGGACTCCGCCATTCAGCTGCACAGACTAACGAAGTGTTAGAAGTGAAGTGTTGACCGTTCTATCTGCTGCAGGAGTTCACAGCCATTGTTATTGTGGTGGTTTACATTCCCCGTGTGTAAACGGTAAAGGACGAGCTTCGTGAACTGTACAGCACCATCAGCGAACAACAAACAAATAACCTTGACGGCGTTTTCATCATAGCCGGGGACTTCAACCACGCAAACTTAAAGACAGTTTTGCCAAAGTTCTACCAACATGTGAACTTTGCAACAAGGGGAAACAACACACTGGACTTTGTTTATACGACAGAGAAAAAAAGCATACAGAGCTGAACCCCACCCTCACCTTGGGTACTCAGACCACATCTCTGTCATGCTAATCCCAGCATACAGGCCACTTCTCACTTCTCACTTGTCTGTGGCCAGACAATGCTACCTCAGCACTGCAGGACTGCTTCCAGGACACAGACTGATGTTTAAAGAGGCAGCCACCTACAACTACCACACAGACCTGCAGGAGTACACTGAAACTGTGACTGCTTGCATCAAAAAGTGCACTGACGATGTGACAGTCACCAAGACCATCACCACACGGGCAAACCAGAAGCCATGGATGGCAGCGGAGGTTCCAGAAGGAAGGATGGCAGCGGAAGACCAGAGATGAAGCATTCAGATCAGGAGATAAAGCAGCCCTCAAATCAGCAAGAGCCAATCTGTCCCACAGCATCAAAAAGGCAAAACGGTCATATACTCAAAAAATCAACAACCACTTCACAAACAGCAAAGACACACGGAGTCTGTGGCAAGCCTGTGATGATGACACATCCCTCCCAGACATACTCAACCACTTTTATTCACAGTTTGAAAAGCAGAATGAAACACCTGCACAAAAAACTGCCCACACCTCCCAACGACCAGGCACTCTGTCTGTCTCTAGCCGACGTAAGGAAGACCCTGTCTAGGATTAACCCAAGCAAGGCTGCGGGTCCTGACAACATACCTGGCCGTGCACTGAAAGACTGTGCTGAACACCTGACAGATGTCCTAACAGATATCTTCTGCACCTCGCTGACCAAGGCAGTCGTCCCCGCATGTCTCAAATCCACAACAATCATAACCGTACCAAAGAAATCACCTGTGTCCAGTCTAAACGACTACCGTCTCATAGCATTGACCCCAATCATGATGAAGTGCTTTGAGAGGTTGGTCATGCACAACATCAAAACCAGCCTCCCCAACACACTCAATCCGCTCCAGTTTGCATACCATCTGAACCTCTCTACGGACGATGCAATTTCCTCCACCCTCCATCTGGCTCTTACCCACCTGGAAAACAAAGACTCTTATGTCAGAAGGGTGTTCATCAACTTCAGCTCAGCATTCAACACCATAATCCCACAACAGCTCATCAATAAACTAAACCTGCAGGGCCTGAACAATTCCCTCTGTAATTGGATCCTGGACTTTCTAACCGGAAGACCTCAGTCAGTCCGTGTCAGCCACAACACCTCGAGCACTACCATACTGAACACAGGTGCCCCACAAGGCTGTGTGCTCAGCCTGCTGCTCTTCACGCTGCTGACCCACGACTGCACTGCCAAGTCCAGCTCCAACCACATCATCAAGTTCGCTGATGACACAACAGTGGTAGGTCTCATCAGCAACAACGATGAAACTCACTACAGAGAGGAAGTGGCACAGCTGGTGAAACGGTGTGACACTAACAACCTGTCCCTCAACGAGAGTAAGACAAAAGAGGTTGTGATGGACTTCAGGAGAAACTCCGTTGACCACCCCCCACTGACCATCGACAGCTCGACTGTGGAGAGAGTCAGCAGCACTGAATTCCTGGGGGTGCACATCACAGAGGATCTCACCTTTACCGAGGATCTCACCTGGACCACCAACACCATGTCACTCTCCAAGAGGGCACAACAACGACTACACTTTCTACACCGACTGAAAAGAGCAAGTCTCCCTCCACCTAAGATCATCAGTGCCCCTCTCCCCTCCATCCTGGACATTTTCCTTACACGATGCTCCAGCAAAGCCAACAGTATCGTGAAGGACTCCACCCATCCCTCCCACCCACAGTCTCTTCCAGCTCCCACCATCAGGAAGATGGTACCGGAGCATCGGAGCCCGCTCTGCCAGACTGCTCAACAGCGTTTTCCCCCAGGCAGTGAGAGCCCTGAACTCAAACCTTGTAGGTCTTCCAAGCATGGCTGCATACGACGGTCAGTGCAAATAGTGAGCTGAAAGAACCGTTCCAGACCCATGGAGTCGTCGTATGCAGCCAGCTGCAATCGCAGCCGGGGATTCAGGCCTTGACGGTAAGTCATGAAGAGAGAGCGCTCATTCCAGCCACTGGCAACCGCTAAAGTTCTGAACTGGTGTG
This sequence comes from Zacco platypus, assembly GCA_038088235.1. Taxonomy (NCBI): domain Eukaryota; kingdom Metazoa; phylum Chordata; class Actinopteri; order Cypriniformes; family Xenocyprididae; genus Zacco; species Zacco platypus. The sequence continues at coordinate 813,554 of CM076076.1, read as the reverse complement.
CATAATCAGCAACAGACATTTTTCCCTATATCATCGCTCACCCACTGCGAAAGAGTAGTGAAGTTATCAAGGGTTTGACTTGCAATTCCGTTCTGTACCCAGATGGTATGGGCCCAGTGGAGCTCTCTTCCTCTCAGCAGCGTAATGATGTAAGCGATCTTTGCCTTTTCGGTGGAGAACTGGGGCGATTGCATCTCCTGGGCCAGTGAGCACTGGAGAAGAACTCCGTTGCAGTCCTCCACCGAGCCAGAGTAGGGCACTGGTGTGGCCACGGGACTGGCAGCCACAGGAGGGGAATGAGTGATGGTGACGGGTGATGCGGAAGTGGTGCCCCGAAGCACCTGCTTGAGAGCATCCGCGACCTCCTGGAATGGATCCGGATATATTTATTCTGAGATTTTGCCTCACTTCTGGCCGTAGCTGTATCAAAAAAATAATCAAATAACACCAGATAAGCAGTGACAAAGTCTATATTATTATTATATTATATTATTATTATTATTACTACTGCTATTATTACTATAAAAACCAATTAAGATGTTTGAATCAACTTTTTCAAAATCAAAAAGTCTTTATTGAATTGCACGTCCAAAGTACATTGTGCGGATGTTTACTGAGCGCTGTCATTCTTCCTTATTTAAAGTAAACAACCAAATAGTCCATACAACTGCTCAAATGAAGGGCTGTTTACACTGAGCACACATCCTTTACATACTGACAAAACAAAACTACACAACAACACTTGAATAATTTTACTTTGTATGCCAGGAAAAGTGTTGTGATATGGGAACATAAATATTCTTATTTATTGTTACACTGATATATATATATATATATAAATATATATATATATATATATATATATATATATATATATATATATATATATATATATATATTATATGTGTGTGTGTGTGTATATATTTATATATATATATATATATATATATATTAATTATTTTAAAATAAAAATAACAAGTATTACATTGATCAGTAAAATAAAAAAAAAATGCTATATAATCCCAAACCTATAAGCAGTGACAGTCTTACAGAACCTATACACTAATACAATAATAATAATAATAATAATAATATTATAAACACTAAATAAAATGCTTGAAACAACTTTTTCAAAATCAAAGTCTTTATTGAATTGCACGTCCAAAGTACATTGTGCGGATGTTTACTGAGCGCTGTCATTCTTCCTTATTTAAAGTAAACAACCAAATAGTCCATACAACTGCTCAAATGAAGGGCTGTTTACACTGAGCACACATCCTTTACATAATGACAAAACAAAACTACACAACAACACTTGAATAATTTTACTTTGTATGCCAGGAAAAGTGTTGTGATATAGGAACATAAATATTCTTATTTATTGATATATTGATAAATATTGGTACATATTAATTTATTTTAAAATAAAAAAACAATTTTTACATTGATCAGTAAATGGTACTGAACAGTATACCTCAATTCAAATGAAATTCAATTCAAATCCTGTTAATGTGCACATGTTGTAAGAACGTCACACTTACACAAAGTGTTTTGTACAGAGATTGTCAGTTAATTTGCATTGTAAGATCATAATATTCCGATAAGCATGAATGTCATGGAGGATGTTTTGAGTTTAGCTTCCCTATCCAAACGCATGCAGAGCATGCTGGGAAATCCACTGTCCAGTTTCAGCTGTTGTTAAAATTGATTCATGTCATCCCAACTCAAAAGCATTAACTTTTCATAATCAATTCATAATTTAGAACATTATTTAAGCGTCTAAAATATTGTGCGAAGTTCAGTTACACTGCTGTTAAACTGAATATATTAATATATTTTCTTAAATATCCACAGCACAAACAACAAATTGTTCGTCATGACAGTCAACAGTATAGTAGTCCACCTAGTATAGTAGTAAAAAGTCCCATAAACTCACTCCTAGGGCCAACTTCATACTAAACCCCACGGGTCAAGAATGGGATGCCATTTTATATCAGTTCATGTACATGTAAAGGCAGACATCCCAAAACCTTTGGCAATATAGTGTATATATAATATATATAAGGCACCTTATATTCATATCATCAGCAACGATTTTGAGTGTGTTTCTGTTAGAGAGTGGAATGTGGTGTTGTTCATTGATGTGCTTCATTCATGGATGATCAACAGAGGACATGTGAAGGTTAGTGCGAACATCTGAGTGTTTATATTTAAAATCTAAACAGTAATTCACATCATGTTTATACAGATGTTATTCTTGATTGAAAATGGGAAAAGCCATTGGTAACGCTTTATTTTACAGCGTCCTTGTTACATAAGTTACATGTACTTACTCTAGTAATAACAGCAAATTATGAGTAATTACATGCAACTAACCCTAAACCAAACCTTACCCTAATTATAAGCAAAGTATGTTGTTCATTTCTATTTCTCAGTTCTTAAATGTATAATTACACTGTGACTAGAGCACTTTAAAATAAAGAGTAACCAAACCATTTGATTGTTTGCCATAGTTTAGACATTTCTGGCCTCTGCCCTGGATTGCACTCATGATGGTGATTTTACAAATAACACTGAAGCTTCGAGGTTCATATCAAGCATGTGGGAGAGTATTGATCTCACATAGTCACGTCATAGATGACAAAACGAAGCCTCACTTTCTGTCCAATCTTACAAAAATGAGGTCTCTTTTGTCATAGGTCCTTTTGATTTTGATTTTGGTTGGGAGGAACTAAATTCAACAATAAATAGAGCCTCATTTCTGAGCACAATTTTATTCAACTGGACCCTCTTCACAGACTGCTGGTGTGTATTAATATTCATATCTATGTTTAATAGCGCATTTTTGCTTTGAAATGTTTGGACTGCATAGTATCATATGAATAATATATTGGATAAATAATGAATCTGGCAATTGTTTATAAAAATATTATCAATTCCTTTTATTTATTATATAAAAATGTATTGTTTTTAAAAGCAGAAAAACAGTGAATTGTGAAGGTCTTCTGTGAGGTTGATCCACTGAGGAACTGCAGGTGAGTTGAATGTTTCTGCACTCTCTACACCAGAGTAACATTATAATTGATTTAAAAAAGTAATTTGTTGAATACAGTCTTTAAATCAATTTGGTATCACACAGCTCATTGTTAAAACAACTACAGTAGCTGTGCAACTGTTCTTTAACTATTGTATTGTCACAAAGTCATGATATCAGAGTACGTCAAGTTCATACTTCAGCTAGATTAAATTACATCAAAAACATCACAGTTACTTATTAAACACTGAGTTTCATTTAGATGGAAATTGTTCAGTCTATCTAAAGTGACTATTGAATACATGTGTAATTGAATTCAACATAGTACAAATCACTTTACCAGTCACTTGTAACTAATAACAACTGTTCTGACATAAAGAAGGCCTTGTTAGTGAAGAAGAAGTATGGCAAAATATGGCAAAACAATAGTGTTTTTTGCTAATTATTCTCAATAGCAGTAAATCACACTGAGCATTTAACACTTTCTAACACTCTAAAATTATATCATGTCTGGTTGTAGATTTCATTTCAATCCCTCCGTTCCTCAAAATAAAACTTGACAGGGGGAGACAAAGTGTCGCGGTACGTGTAGGAAACGGGCAGACACGGACTTGAGAATGAAACATAGAAGCTTTAATTCGAAGACACCGACAGAACGTACATCCATACCATTACAAAGACGAGAACCGACCAGGAGTGAGAGAAACACAGGGCTTAAATACAGACACTAATGACAGGGACACAGGTGAAAGACATAACTAATGATGACGAACAGCTGACGATAATGAACTCATAAGACAAAGAAGGGAAACTGGGTCACACGAGGATCACATGACAGGGCAGACAGACTGACAGGTGAACAAGAAACATACAGAGTCCGTACACAAAGGGGGAAGTAAATTATTTGTACAACAATTACTGAAGCCCAACAAAATAACAATACAGTCTCAAAAGAAAGAAACAGACAGTCATCAATGTACAGAAAACAGACAGACCGCATGAAGTATTGCTACATTTGTTCAGGGTTTGTGAATGTAAAACAAAGCAAAAGGATCATTATATATGAGGTCCACATGAGCTACATCTACATCTACAAACTTTGATCATATTCTGAATTAGGAAATTAGTAATGGGGTTCTTCTATACTATTGTATCATGAAAACAGCATGATGATGAGAAATTGAGAATGATTCCTTCATGTGCTGAGATGAGGTGATGTGTTGTTTTGTCTTATATCAGGATGGCCGTACGAGTGATTTTGTTTCTGACACTGTTTACTGGGCTGTGCGTCGCTGATTCCAGAGGTACGTTTACAATAATTCAAGAAAAATGATTAGATTTAAAAATCTGTGAGCATTGTGTATCATTACATGTCAATCAGATTCATTTATTGAAATTATAGCCTGAAACATGGTAATGATTTCATATCATATTGAACAGGGAATCTTGCTCTTAATGCCAAGGCTGTGCAGTCCTCCACAATCCCTCAGGGAGAAGCTGAACATGCAGTAGATGGAAACACAGACTCAGATTTCCAGAAGGGCTCATGCACTCACACTAATCCTGAGTTTAATCCATGGTGGAGAGTTGATCTTGGAAATATCTACAGTATAAGCAACATTACCATCACTAATCGTGGAGACTGTTGTAAAGAGCGGCTCAGAGGAGCTCAGATTCGTATTGGTGACAAGCTGGAGAACAACGGAAACAACAATGAGCTGTAAGAAATGTTTCACCATCTTCCCGTGTTTATGATCTTCAATCTGGTTCAATAAAACAAAATTGAAGCTCCTCCACAAACCAACCCCTCAGTGATCCACAGCCATGGAGATGTGCTTTACTTGAACACATTTTATTCAGATTATTGTGATTAGACATTTGTAAGTTTAGACCATTGTTTCTTGTAGCAATGCAGTATAAAGCATGAACAATAATTTGTATTGTGAAGAGTGCTGAACAAAACCATTTGATTTCTATACAGTTGAACTGAATTTGTTACACATGGTCATTGTGTTGAAGACTCTGGTTTTCATTTTAACACTGTTCTTCATGTATTTGCAGGGTTGCAACTATTCTCCCTGTTACTGATGTCACACAAACATTTTCATTTGAGCCTGTTAGTGGCCGATATGTCAACATTGTTTTACCTGGGAATGATGAAGTCCTCAGTCTGTGTGAAGTCCAGGTGTTTGGAGGTAAGAGACAGAGAGAGAAGAAGACTGAGAGTTTACATTTACATTCATTCATTTGACAGACGCTTTTATCCAAAGCCACTTACAAGTGAGGAATACAACAAGCGATTCTTCATGAAGAGGCAAATAAGATAGAATAGATTAGAGGAAAGTATGGTTTAGATAGTTTATGTACTTATTAATGTGTGTATTTTTGTATTAACAGAAAACTACACACCGCCGTACATTTGTGTTCCAAGTAAGTGATTTTCATGACTTTGAATATTGTCAGTAACACACACACACACACACACACACACACACAAGTTACACAATTATTTACATATACATAAATATATATGTATATGTCATGCATATATAGATATGTGTAAATGGTAACACTTTACAATAAGGTTCATTAGTTAACATGAACTAATAAAGAACTGGACTGACACAGCAGTTATTAATCTTTGTTAATGATAATTCCAACATTTACTGAAACATTACAATCTTGTTAACATTAGTTACCGCACTGTGAACTAACATGAACAAACTGTATTCTGTTCTCTGAATAGGTATAGGGCTAGGTTCGACTCTCGGGAGGACACAGATTATATTTAGGCATGACAGCCAACGCATTTATTGCACATATAACAGGAAAAAAACAAATAGTAGAATAGACAAGTGAACATTTTGCTGTATTGTCCCAACACAACACTCTGAAATGGGAAAAACTCAATATTTAGTCCAGTTTGTGTATAACAGTTCAGAGAAACCAAAAAGAAAAGTGTCCAAAAGTCCTCCAGGTTCCTTCACAAGTTGGTGTGTAGTGTAAAATGAATGCATGTATGAGGCCTTTGTTTCTTCTATACAGGCAGTGTGTGTAAAGTAACAGCTTTTCTGTAAATGAATGATCCCTCGATGCAGCAGGTCCGAGTCGAGCGTCAGCAGTCGCCCGTCACCGGGTCTGGGTCACCAAAGCTCACATAAACTCACAGTTGGTCATGTCTCAGGATGGAATCAGGCAAAAAAACAACACAATTCAGAGTTAACATCTCTTAAGATTCACATTAACTCCATAAGAATAAATAAACTCACTCACATGCTTCAAACACACGTCTTAGCTTAGCAAATTAGCATCAAGACACCTGAGCACAGTAAACACACGAATACATTTTCCTACTACTTTGAAATATTGATTTGAGGGGAAATACTTTATTAGCTCACTCACCAGTTGTGTTTGTATGAAGCGAGAGAGAGCGAGTCCACAGAAACACCAAAGAAAGACCGGCTTCAGAAACCCGGATGAGCCGTCTGTTATACAGCGTCACTATTGATGACGCTCAATATCTGGACATATCAGACCTCACAATGACTGACCAATCAGAGTCAAGTATTCCAGAGAGCCGTGTAATAATCATTTGCATTACATAGCATTGATACTTTAGCACATTAAAGTTAATAAATGTTATTGTTTATTATTTGATGTTAAACAGGGAATCTTGCTGTTGGAGCCACAGCTGTCCAGTCTTCCACAAACGATCTCCTTGGAGCTTCAGCAGCTGCTCAAAATGCTGTTGATGGCAACAGGAATTCAGTTTTGACTCAGGGGTCATGCAGTATGACTAATGAGGACAGGGACCCCTGGTGGAGAGTTGACTTGTTGAATGTCTACAGGATAACCAGGGTTAGCATCACTAATCGTGGAGATTGTTGTGCAGAGAGAATAAATGGTACTCAGATCCGTATCGGCAACAGCCTGGAAAATAATGGAAATAATAATGAGCTGTAAGTATTGTCTCTCTTATACTTACACAAATGGTTAGAAAATGAGTAAATAAGATAAAAATACTTCTATATAGATATATATTTATAAATCCTTCTCTCTGATTATGTTACGGTACGTGTCCAGGGAAGAAGCGCACAACAAGGAAGTCAGGAACATATAACTTTACTGGAAATAGGATAATGAAAATACATGACACTATCAAACGACGTTCAGACTGGACGAGGGACTGACAGAAATACAGGGCTTAAATACAAATGAACACAGGGAAGAAAACAAGACTAATGAATCACACACAGCTGACAGGAATGAAGTAACGAACTCAAAACCGGCAACCAATGAAATCAAAGAAGCACAAAACCTAGAAAGACAAGAGAAACGACAAGACAGTCCACACAGATATACATGTGACAGTATAAATAGAAATAAATCACTTCAATTCAAACTTGCCTTTGACAGAAGTATATTTAATCATGTGGTGTTGATACGCCGCTCTCTGTTTCTCTGTGACTGTGTTTCTTCACAGGGCTGCGACTGTTGTGTTCATCCCACTTGGAGAGACACAAACATTTACGTTTGAGCCTATTAAGGGACGATACGTCAACATTTTTATACCTTGGCGCGACGAATTTCTCACACTGTGTGAGCTTGAGGTGTTTGCAGGTGAGTGATAAAGCAGAGAGACGTGGTGTGTAGACATTTGTACTGTTTATATATGTGTACATTGCCTTAATGATGGTTTGTTCTGTTTTCATTGGCAGATTAAGTGGAATGAGATGATGTTACACCACAGTCCACTGATCATACCAGAAAAATACCAAACTTTCATTCTTTTCTTTTCACCTATGCACATTTTATCCTTAAGATAAAAGATAAGTTTCAGTGCACATTCAGTAAAGGAATGAAATGGTTCTTAAAATGCACCAATCTTTTACCCAGCTTTGTTTGTCTTTGCTTTCAACATGAATAAATGACTTCAGCATTGCATGTTGTATTGCTTGTTTCTGGATCAAAAACTTACAATGAGGAGGAGGTGTAGTGTCACATAGATTCCCTTCTAGGGTTGAGGAGCTGGAAACAAAGTATAGAAAAGAATCATGGAGAGAACGAGGATGTCCAACCTTGTGTCCCAGAATCTACACAACCACCAATCCAACCAATATTAACTTTGAATTTTCTGGTATAAAGTCTAAGAAGTACAAAAGTAACAATAACCATAACAGAAATAACAATTTCAAAAAGAAGAATAACTTCTTTTAAGCGATAACTTCAGGGAAGAGCCTGGCCAAAATAACAAACAAAACAAAACAAAATAACTAACCCAGAAATCTCTCTAAATAACCTGGAGAAATATATTCCAGAATGCTAAATTACAAAACTCTTCCCTCAGAGAACAAAAACATACATCTGAATACAACACAAAATACACAGACGTGAATATATATGCTGCGCTATAATAAACGTTCATCCTCGGACGTAACAATAGTGATATGAAATGAACTCGTGAAGCTAAAAGGTTAACACTATCCAAAAGCAATTTATATATTCTGCCCTTCCTGAACAAACCTGATTTTAATGACAATATTAATGAAAGTTTTATTCTTTAATCCCTGTTTGTGCCACTGTCTGATCATTACTGAAAGAGTAAAACACATTCCCAGTATGACGGAAGATTGCTCAGTTGATTGTAGTTTGTTTGATGAATGCCGAACCTGCAGGATTTAAAAAAGTCGGCAAAGGAAAACCATAAATGAAACATCAAAAGATTTTATGAGGTCCCTAGAAGGGCTTTTATAGACTACAATGTCATGTTCACCATGCAGAAATGACCGTGGTACGGTTCTGTGTAAAGCGTTGTGTTGTGTAGCATGAGCGCTAAGACAAGATAACGACAGATGACAACAAAACTTGTTGTGCAGTGTGAGCACATGGTGATTCATGTAGTCTCATAGTTCTGTAGTGTGAGCTTGTCACAGTCACTGTGCTCTCATCTCATGTTTTATAAGTAAACCCACATTAAGAATATCTGCTCTCTAGCGGGACATACTGTACTGTACTACTGGCTGCTGTAATAACACCAATCAACACAGATAATTACTTCAATAGCCTCTATACATATATTACATAACAGAAGTGTGTTGCACTGATACTACTTCTTAAGCTACTTAATTTAATTAGCTTATAAACACTTTTTACTGCTTTTACTGCAGTCTGGATTGCATTTGGAAACAAAGATGAAATTCTCAAGGTGAAAGCATACCTTGAGGCTAGGGGTCTAAAAACACAAAATCAAGTCATATGTGATTCTGGAGCCGGACCTTAATTTCAGTAGTCATGCAAAAGCAAGAACTACATCAGCATACTATCATGTCAAAATCATTGCAAAAATTAGTTTCCAGTCAAGACTCATGTTCATGCTTGCATCACCAGCAGTAATGGACTCTTCACTGGCCTTCCCAAAAACATCTCAGTTACACAGGTAACCCTCGTTCCCTGAAGGAGGGAACGGAGACGTACGTCGGAGACCGACGAATAGGAATCTCGCTAGAGAAGCCAATCTACTTCGAGTGTAACTAAAACGAGTCAATGCACATTGGCATGCAGTGATTGCCATCCAGAAAGTGCCGCGTTGCCACGCCCATCTCGGTACTCGGCCGTGGAGCCAGTGTTGAAGGTCTCATATGAAGCAGACTGAGCGCGGTTACTGCCGCTGCAGCCGCCATATGCCCCAGAAGCCTCTGAAATAATTTCAGTGGGACCGCTGTCCTGCCGTTGAACGTATTCAGACAGTTCAACACCGACTGAGCACATTCCTCTGTGAGGCGTGCTGTCTGTTCGACCGAATCCAACTCCAACCTGAAGACCCAACTGGCTGAGGTGTCTAAGCACCAAATCCTTGTGTTCGCACAACTGATCCTGTGACTGGGCCAGAATGAGCCAGTCTTCTAGATAGTTGAGGGTGCGAACACGCTGTTCTCTCATGGGAACAAGGGCTCCCTCCACGACTTTCGAGAAGACGCGGGGAGACAGGGCCAGCCCGAAGGGTAGGACTCTGTACTGATATGCCTGACCTTCGAACGTGAACCGCAGAAATGGCCTGTGTCGCGGAGGAATCGAGACATGAAAGTACGCGTCCTTCAGGTCGATCGCTACAAACCAATCTCTCGGGGACGGATGCACTCGAAAATGCTTTTCTGCTTGAGCATTTTGAACGATAGCTTGTGAAGGCTCCGATTCAAAACTCGCAGGTCCAAGATCGGTCGTAACCCACCGCTTTTCTTGAGTACAATAAAGTAGGGGCTGTAGAACCCTGACCTCATATCGGCTGGAGGGACCGGCTCTATCGCGTCCTTCGCCAGTAGAACTGCGATCTCCACACATAAGACAGGGGCATCAGCAGCTTTCACTGAAGTGAAGTGGATGACCCTGAACCTCGGGGGATGCCGGGCGTTTTGAAACGCATAGCCGAGCCTGATGGTTGAATGAGCCAGCGAGACGGACTGGGGAGCGCTAGCCAGGCCCGCAGAGATTGTACAAGTGGGCCCTCTTTGGACCCGGAGATGAAGGAAATATAAATTTATATAATAAAAGTGCTTTCTTTCTGATGTGCTGTTAATAGTGTTTGTTCTACTTCAGTCAGGTATGCAAAACGTTTAATGGTAAAATCGTTAAATGGTAAATATGTTGCACATAATTAATGGAAAACTGTGTGTAATCTGTTGATAGGTTACAGACTTTCTACTGATATTAACTGTTTTTCACTTTAATTAGATCCTAAAAGATTTTAGTCCTAAAAGAGATCTACTAACATTTAGTGGAGAACGTCTAATAATTGTCTGCTGCACATAAATAATATTTTTTTTGACAAGCAATAGATAAGCAACTAATCTTTAGTTGACTATCAGCAGAGTATAAATTATGGTAAATTTGAGATTATATTCAGATCATACGATACAATGACATGACTTGACTTTCAACTGACAGGTTGATTTTGAGTTGTTGGACAACTTAGAAGATGGTGACTCAATCTACAGAAAGTTTCTTGACAATTGGTTAATAACCTGTTGCATAAAACATAATGACAGTCAACAGACACTTTTTGTAATATCTGTAGATTAACCCTTGAAATTCATCTTGGAGTTTATAGGTAGTTAGTTGAACGTTTGGTACTTGTCAGTTGAAACAGTGTTGTTGAATGTCAACTGATGCACTGTTGACATGCCACTGAATGGCTACTAATAACTAGTAGAGTCTCAACAGATGGACTATCAAAATAAAGTGATAGGTAGATAGGACTTATATGTTATCCTAGGAGCTGGTTTAAGTTTATCTTTAGTTTAAATACTGAATTCACTTAACTTCCTCTTGAATCTGCAGAAGGATCTTTATCTTTAGCCTCCATCATGTCTTTGAATGATCCTGTGTCATGTCTAATGACCTGCTGGAGTGAGAACTATGATACAGACATATTAGTTCAACATCAACACAGTCTCACAGATTCAGGGATTCACAGTAATACTGAATCCAAAACTTAAACAGTTTTTACCAATAGGGCAACCAACATCATATTAATAAATTTTGCCCTGATCTCCCCAGAAATTATGGACAGTTACCTCATGGTCTCAGTCGGCTCTTGAAAGCTCATTCCCATCAGCTCTTTATCAATAATCTTCTCTTCCTCAGGGTGTTGTACCCTGGCATAGTTGCATCAAGTTGTGAACACTTGTCACAATGAAAAACAAGCCATCCCAGGAATGCGGGTTCTGGTGAGTGGTATGGAGGAACATTTTTGGGTCAGACTTCTGTACTTCTCACAGATCCCCCTTAATGATGCTGCTGGCCTCACAATTACTGTATTTAATTTTTTATTACTGTAGCTTTATTACATTCTCCCGCGATTTGCGAAACTCAAAGTATTCTGTTTTACGCGCTGAATAAACAAAATGGACATTCGTCGTTTTTTTAATAAATCCACTACTAAACGTGTGGAGTTTTCTAATTCTACTTCAACTATCGATTTGACTGCAAATCGAACAATTTGACTGCAAATCTATCAGAAGAGAAGATAGTGGACATCTACGCATCTCGGAAAAAGAGGCGGCTTCTTCTGCATTAGGTAAGATATTGTAATGTCTGAAGTAGTTCTATGACAGGTCAAGGGAGGCTCTGTTTATGAACTTTAATCGGAACGAAGAAGAACACACTGTAACAAGCGCACCCGTCTAACACACTTCTGAACTCCCCGTGTTAACCGATGCAAAACAAAACAGCAAAACATTTGCTTGACATATGTGCCATAACAAAAGTGAAAACATTTGGTCCCTCTCTAATTAGTGTTAAAGTAACACTGATGCAGTTAAAGTTAATGAGATAATTAAGCTATTAAGTAAGTGATGATTGAACATTAATGATGAACACCTGCTGTTAACAAGCTGAATCAATGAAGAGAAGAAAAACACAAGAACTACAACTGACTTCAGCCACAGCCTTAGATGAAATCAACTGAAGATAAAAGACATTCAATCTCTAAAGAGCTTTACCATTTAATGAAATCTTTTTAACTACTGCATCTCTTCAACACACACAGACATCAAGAATCAGCATATGAATCTCAATAATGGTGAGAAAAAAAACGCTTTTTGTATCACCATACACTCAAAAGAAAAAATATTTCAGTCTAAACATAAGTTTTATGTAATTTAATTACATAGTAATTTTCCATCCATTTGGATTACATAGTTTTAACATAAACAAACTAATAAATTTAATGTGATTCATATTTGTCAATCATGTGTAAATGAAATAGGTAAGATTTATGTAATAGTTCACAGAAAAATGCTCAGGTTAATTAACGCTGTTTAGTGGTCATGTGTGTGCGCACTACTGAGTTAAAGTACCATTGAAGCAGTGTCAGAGTTAATGAGATCATTAAGTGATGATTTAGCATTAATGATGAACACCTGCTGTTAACAAGCAGAATCACTGAAGGACAGAGAAACACAAGAACTACAACTGATGAAATCAACTGAAGATAAAAGACATTTAATCAAGTTGCAGAGACACCGCTGTGTTACCTGTCACACTTTTCTTGACATTTAACCTAAACCACAATTTTTGCATGTGAGTGAGAACGACATCTTGATCCCGAACCGCCATCTGTTCCGACTGTGCTAATATTAGCCAATCGTCTATATAATTCAGAATGTGTATGCCTTGCAGCCTGAGCGGCTGTAGAGCTGCATCTATGCATTTCTCAAGGCTGGTCTCTGGGGTAATTTGAACAGCCATCTCTGTAATCTGAAGCATAGTGGCAGGTAATGATCGATTTGACTGTTCTCTGACCCTCCTCAGAGGGCACGAGTGTGATGGAGGGCTTTGTAGATCCTGAATAATATACTCGCTGGAAACCACTGCGCCCCGAAGCACCAAGGGTGGCGGGGTTGGCAGAACACCCCACTGAGTGCAACAAAGTGGAACGGGCACGGTATACTAAGGTGAACCAAATCACTCCGTGGGGGGCTGTGAGTAATACTGTGAGTGATTGTACTGTACTAAATCGGGACAGACAACAATGAATAAGACAGACAGTTGAACACAGATACTGCCAGTTATTCCGGATGTGCTTTTATGCTTTCCTGGTCGTGATGCTTTCTCAGGCGTTCCCAAAGCGTCTTTTTCTTAAATTAACTCATGACTGAAAATAGAAAGTTTCTGTTATACATACAGATGAATGCAAAGCATGCTGGGAACTAAAAATCCACTGCCCAGTTTGTTCATTCAACACAAATCGAAGAAGTAACTTCAGTTTTACAGATTTTATGTGGTTTTAACTAATGTAATGAAACTCATTCAACAAGCAGCAAAATAATTTGTACAGTGTAGATTAAAAGATGAGAAGATTGACAGTTCCTGATTGTGATGTGTTTTATCTCCATTAGATTCCCATCGGCTCACTCTGGATCTGAATACAGTGAATGAACGGATCCGTCTGTCTGAGAGGAACAGAGTGATTACATTCACTGAAACAGTCCAGTTGTATCCTGATCATCCAAACAGATTTGATGATGTGTGGCCTCAGGTGTTGTGTAGAGAGAGTGTGTGTGATCAACGTGGTTACTGGGAGATTGAGTGCAGTGGAGGTGTGGCTCTGTCAATGTCATATAAGAGCATCAGCAGGAAGTGTTGGTTTGGATATAATGATCAGTCTTGGAGTTTGTTCTGCTCTTCCTCCTGTCACTCATTCACACACAATAGCATACAGACTGATCTCCCTGTAGAGTCCATCAGCAGGAGAATAGGAGTGTTTGTGGATCACAGTGCAGGAACTCTGTCCTTCTACAGCGTCTCTGGAGACACAATGATCCTCATCCACACAGTCCAGACCACATTCACTCAACCGCTCTATCCTGGGTTTGGTGTTTATCCTGAATCATTAGTGAAACTGTGTTGATGAATCAGAACAGACTGTAGAGAGATTCTACCCATAATGCTTTGAGCTCATGATGAATCAGTGACAGTGAGTGTTATAGAGTCTCTTCATTACATTAATACTGTCACTGAAATATCATGTGTGTGTGTGTGTGAGGCAGTCAGATCAGTGTATGTGTGTGTACTTGTTTTAATTATACTTGGGAGCACCAAATGTTGTCACTTATTGTCGTCACATTGGAATATATATATAAATCAGAATTATGGCGAATTCATGGCAGCAACACACGGCAGCAATTCAGACCGTGTGTTCCTCCCTGCCCCCAGATTCGCCACTTCATAACCCTGTGTATGAGGAGCTAATGGAGGTTATGTCGGGGCCGCCGTTCTTTCCCGACCTTCACACTGAGGTGTTGAGGTCGTGGAATAGACCGGTGTCTTAGGTATTCAACCCACAAACGTCAAATTATTCTAATATAATAGAAGAACAAAGCAGGCTATGTGGCGATGCCCCGGGCGGAAGAGACACTTGCAAGCTATCTCTCCCCTGGATCTGCATTGTCGCTGAAGTCCCCGACTTTACCCACCAAGCCACAAAAGACAACTTTGGCTCTGGTGGGTAAAGTGTACTCTGCTTTAGGTCAGGCCATGGCGTGTCTGCATACTATGTCAATCTTGCAGGCATACCAGGCCGGCCTGCTGAAAGACATTGATGAGGGTGGGGAATACCACAGATTTGTCTCTCAGGGCCACCAAGGAGACGGCTGAATCAGTGGGCCGTTCTATGGTAGCCCTGGTGGAGGCATCTGTGGCTCAATCTTTCTGTTATAAACGACAAAGATAAAACCTTCCTTTTGAGCGCCCGCTTGCGCCTTCTGGCCTATTCGGCAATGCTGTCACCTTAGTCGATGATAAGTTTCAGGAGATGAAAAAGCATGCGCCGGCATTCCAGAAAATAATTCCTCTTTGCCCTTACATGTCTGAAGATGCTGTGTGCGAGCAGCAGAATTCGAGTACCAGCTCCTCATACAGCAACAAAAGGCCCCACCTGGGCAGAGGAGGCTGGGGGTCAGGGTGATGATCACAGCCAAAGCCTTCTAAGGATAGGGCGGATCTGAGGACCCTCATTATTGCAAAGAAGGCTTCGTCGAAGAGGTCCTGACGCCTATTCTCTGCTGCTTTCAGGACATCGGTTTGACTGTCTCAAGAACACCAGAGACCAGTCACGAGAGGCTGGTTCCCTTAGTAGATTTTCTGGCAGAGTGGAAATGGTTCAGCGGAGTTCTCACTACGGTGGTGAACCCAGAGCTGTCTCTAGTAATGGAGTAAGAGGTTCTGACAATTTTGTGAAAATGAGCTATAGAACGGGCTCCTCCTCCGAGCAAGTAGTCAGGGTTTGACAGATCTTCGCTTATTGAATCGCACTGTTCAAAAGCTAAAGTTCAAGATGCTTACACTCTGTGTCACAAGTCAGGTCTGAAGATTGGTCTGTGACAATCGATCTCAAGGACGCTTACTTTCATGTATCCATCCATCTGCATCACAGGAAGTTCCTAAGGTTTGCATTTGGGGACGAAGCATATCAATATCTGGTTCTTCCATTCGGCCTAGATTTATCGCCCTGCACCTTTATGAAATGTGTGGATGCAGCTCTGGCTCCTCTGAGACTCCAGGGCATTCGCGTATTGAATTACATTGGCGATTGGTTGATTCTAGCTCAATCCGAGCTCATGGCGGTTTGACATCGAGATGTCGTCCTTGCACATATTCAAAGGTTGGGTTTGAGTTTGAACGTCATGAAGAGTATGCTTCTTCCAGCTCAGAGAACCACTTTTCTAGGCGTAATTTGGCATTCGATGACGATGCAGGCTCATCTTTCTCCAGCCCGCATCGCATCAATTCTATCAGCTGTAAATGAGGTAAAACTAGGCCAGTCACTCACTGTGAAACATTTTCAGAGACTGTTAGATCTGATGGCAGCTGCGTCCAATTTGATACCTTTTGGCTTGCTGTACATGAGACCTTTGCAATGGTAGCTAAGGAGCAGGGTGTTGTTCCCCGAGAGGAAATCTTTTTCGGATTTTGCGGCGATGCCTTCATGCCTTGGTGATGTGGAATAAATCTTGGTTCCTTTCAAAATTCAGTTGTGCAGATGTGGACTTATTTTCAACACAGGAGACAACTCATTGAGTCAGATCAACGGTTTGTCTGTGTCCCACTTCTAAGCAGAGGATGAGCAAGTGGGTGGTTGAAGCTCACCCTCATCTTTGACTGTCAGTGCTCATTCCACTAGGAGTATGGCAGCCTCTAAAGCCCTTCTTTCAGGAGTTTCCCTTCATGATATTAGTGATGCTGCAAGCTGGTCCTCTCCGCACACCTTCGTCAGATTTTACAGCCTTGACTTAGGCTCCATTCCAGGGTCTTCGGTTCTTTGTTCATTACTTCAACAGCTGGGCCTTTTGGTCTTATGGTGTCGTGGGTATGATGTTCCCAGAAGTGTCTTGACGCAGCTAGAGTCCCCATGAGAGGGAACGTCTCAGATTACTTATGTAACCCTAATTCCCAGAGTACGGAACAAGACGCTGCGTCGCTTTGTCATACTCCCTAAAAGCCCTCGAACGCATTGCTTCATCCTATTAGAAGCTGCCGTTCTTTGTTCTGGGGGTTGCTTTATAGTTTTCAAGTCTGTGACATCACCTGCCTATGATGTTCCGTCACGCCATTGGACAGATTTCACATGTGCTTCACAACGCAATCACGCAGAAGTCTCGACGCAGTGTCTTTTTCCCTACTCAGGGAACCAGGGTTACATAAGTAACCTGAGACGTTTTATTGTAGTATCACATCAATCTCTACTATTACTATCAATGTCATTATATTTATTACATATTTAAAGTTCATGGAGTGAGAATGAATTATTATCTTAATGCAGTGTTTTTCAACCTTTTTTGAGCCAAGGTACATTTTTTATTGAAAAAAGGCACACCACCAACCGAAAATGTAAAAAAATGAAACTTTCCCACTTCTGAGGAGCTGGATGTCGAGAGCTGTTATTTATCGATATTGAGGCTAAAAGAGCATGATTATGGGTCGATGCAGAAAGTGGAAGAAATGCTTGCGAGCTATCTCTCTCCATAGCCAGCATCGGCCCTAAAGGCCTCAACGATGCCCACCAATCCCACACATACAACATCTACTTTGGTGGGCAGAGCTTATCAAGCCTCTGCTCAGGCTGCAGTATGCCTGGGTCGGTCTGGATCGGTCAGCCGTGCGATGGCAGTGCTGGTGGCCACGGAGCAGCATATGTGGTTGAATTTGAGCGCCATAAAGGAGAAAGATAAATATGTTGCCTTCTGGCCTCTTCGGCGATGCAGTTAACATGAGAGGTTGTCAAGAGGTTTCAGGAGGCAGAAACTTCTCCAGAAGTTCCAGAAACTTCTCTCCCGCCACTCTCAGATCTCTGGAGCTGCTGAGCGGGAGCAGCCCCAAACATCAAAAACCAGCTCCTCCTATCGTGCTGTGCAGAAGCAGAGCGTCGCCACCGGAGCCCCTCCACAGAGAGAGGGGGGCTGGGGAGGCACTCTCAACCACAGCCTTTGAGGGGTAAGACAGATCTAAGGAACGTCCTTAGCGGTGGTCTCCAGCGAGCGCATATCTCAGTGAAGATCCCACTTTGCCGTGATCTTCTGATTAATAGGCTATTTCCTAATTTAGTAATAGGCCTATTATTTGTAAATAAAGTAAGGCTTACTAAATTCCCAAATAGTAGCTATATTACTAAATTAGGAAATGGTTTACTGTATATTGAATGTAAATATTCCGTCACAGGCTGCAAAGGAACATATTGAGAGGTGTCCTGGACTGCTGTCTGTCTCACGCTATCACACATATGGACATTTGATTTGCCTTGAAACTACTTAGTCTCTGTCTTAATGAAAAACCCTTTTTGAGAAACATATTTCATCCGTTTAAAGCCTGAATCCAAGTCCAACAATGGTTCAGCTGCTCTCTCAAAGTGATTTTTCATCATGATGCTGAAGAGCCGTTGTGTTGGTCTGCAAGATACCTACAATACCAGTGATCAAAGATGATGTTTGCTTCACCATGTAATTCATTATAAGTTTGATTTGGTTGGGCTTTAAGCTTCTCTGTATGTTATATCTTCCTCTGCTAAATCATCCCAATACTCATCATCTGAAGTAGATGCTAGCGCTGTTAATGCCATGAATCAAACTTAGATGTGCAAGAACTTCTTTTGTTTCTATTGCACTTGAAACAAACATGTCAACAAACAAGAGATAAAAAAACGCAGTCATTGTTTAGCTAGTGTAAACTTACTCCAGAAGTTCTGAATGAAATTTCTTGAATTTAACCCTGAGAGCAGTTCTTGTTATTAGCACAGCAATGTTCACGTCATCCAGCAGCATAAAGCCATCTTCATCCACTCCTTCCTCTGTGTGAAGATGAAAAAGAATCATTTAGTCTTTGAAAAGTAAACAAGGTCTTTAAAAAAAGCTAAATTCAGTTAAATTAATGTGTATAGTGTCTTTTCACGATTCATATTGTTGTTTTAATGCATCTTTACAGAAAGTCATAGGCTCGGTTTCATGGACAGATTAAGCCACCATTAGGCTTTAGTTAAATTAGGATATTTAAGTAACTTTTATACAAGTGCCTTCGAAAAAAAAGACATTACTGTAGCGTCTGGACTGGATCACGGATGAACAATTCATTTTTAGGTTTTAAGAAAAGCTTTTAACCCTTTGACTCACATAAGTAAATCTTAGTCGGCTCTGAATGTCCTGGCCCCCCCCCCCTGGCCAAGAGACATTTTAAGTGACGAGGTGTGAGGCAAGGCAGAACCTCTTTGGAAGTCTCCCTGACTTCAAAAGATACTAATCAGCTCACACCAAATTCTTTCCCCCACACAAGACCAGAGACAAGAAGTCCACGCACACACATAGAGACATTCATCAAAATATGAATATTCCCAAGTGTTTTTCCTATGCTTTTCCTTTTGTATGCATGTCTATATTACTCCCACTTAGTTACATCTTGTAGTTGTGTTAGTTTCACTCTAAAATGCTTATATCTAAATGTAAGAATGTTTATGCCCTAAAGAGAGGCCGAAACGTGTGAATTTTGGATGCAAAACATTCCTATAGGTGGGACCGGGTTTATCTTTATAACACCTAAACACGAGCTCATCCATGCTCAGTCGCTTCATCCTGGACGAGACATCCTTACTCTTTTATTTTCCGGCATTTTACAAACAGTTAATTCCGTTTTGAAATTCCCGCTGAAGAATCACCTGAGAAAGAAACCAATAGAAACTCCAGCTCCGCACGGAAGTTTGAACGGCATTCACCACAGCACAAAGTACAAATGCATGTATCTGAATTAATTTCGATGCGCTTTAACTTTATTGTCTGAAGTGTTTTCGTTGCTGGCTCTCAAAAGGTTGAACTGTTTGTAATCTTGCTTTCTTTGATCAACTCTTCTTTTCTTTCCTTTCGTTATTTTGTTGTATGCTCTGCTTAGATTTAGTTGTATGTATTCGTGTATATATATCCTATATTCATATATTAAACACTTTGTATTCACACAATTCATTGTCTCTGAATATGCTTTTTAAATACTAGAATAAGTTTCCTTTTCGTGGCCAGAGAAGAAAACTTCCTTTCTAGAATCGATAAGAAAATCGGACTGATAGTTTTGCTGGACAAAACAAACCAGTCTTTCTAAATTAATTCTAAATTAATTCTAAACCTAGAAATAATTTTAGATCATATATGTTCATGATTAATTATAATTCGTTGTAATTGATTATCGATATATACCTAATTCCCTTCGTGGTTGATTCATATTCATAATTAGTCATAACGTGTTATGATTCAGTTGTGAATATATTTCATCCATTTGAGCAAATTACTACATTACTGGTGTGCATCTTGAGACAAAACAATGATTTTAAGATGTGTGAGTTTCATGTTGCTTTCAGTTAAAGCCCTAAAAGTAAGTTCATTTTTCTCTAACAAATCAACCAGTTAGTCTTGTGTAAAAGATTCAGATCTCTATATACATGGCAGTGTAGGTAAGGTGTTTTCACCATTCCTCTAGGAAGCTGTGTCAGACTGTGCTCTCTCTTCTGTCATGTGTGTCAGCCGAGTCAGGATTTCACCAGGAATTCCGGTATCATCTCCTTAATGATGAGCTTCACTGCCATCAGAGTGGAGGACGGACAGTACAGTGTGAACCCAAAAGGCCCCAGAGGTTACTACAGGCAGGCAGAGTCAGAGCCGAAAACATCCCATCTTAGACACTAAGCTTGATGTGCCTATTGACAATGGTTTTGTCGCCACAAATATGCAAAGGCTACATAGCTTTTACTTTATATATATAAAATATATTTGCTCGAGTTAAAGTACAGTTAAAGTAAGATGTGCCATTGCAATTGTTTAAGTCATTGTATGTTCCTCGTAATTGTAAACTGTCTGCATATTTTGTCATGTATTGTTTTCCTGTAAACAAATTTGAAGCTTGTCTTCCATCTACTGTACGTCATTGACAAGGGTTTTGGTTTTATGAACCCCCAAAATGAATGAATTAAACTAAAAAATCTCTCCCATATCATCTTGTACAAAAACACAAAACACAGTTCAGTATTTACTCTCCTTATCAGTTATTGACTTCATATTAATTTTATTTATTAACTTTCATTTCAGTCAAATGAACTTTTTCTGTATAGTAAATCTGACTGTTACATTTGACAGAATATTACTGTTTTTTTTCCTTGATTTTACAGTAATCTGCTGTCAGCAGGGTTGGCAGTAAATTGCTGGGGGTTTTTTTACAGTATGTTGGTGTAAATGAATTTACAGTTGATTACTATTAAATTACTTTAAACCCCACAGAGAAATCTTCAGTTTTAAATGAACACTTGATTGTGTCCACACTACAGAGTATTAGAGTTACACTGAAGCAGTGCTGAAGTTAATGAAATAATTAAGTGATTAATAATTAATTAAGTGATAATTGAGAATCAGTGATGAACACCTGCTGTTAACAAGCAGAATCACTGAAGGAAAAAAAGAAGAGCAGAAACACAATAACTTCAACTGACTTCCAGCCACAGCCTCAGATGAAGTCAACTGAAGATAAAAGACATTACATCTCAAGATCTCAGCAGAGGAGGATTAAACAACTAAAAGAGCATTAGCAGTTTCATCTATTACTAACCAGATTGACTTTATTTCACATCTACAGAAGCTCTCTTATTGAGAATAACAAATGTTTAGATGTTGTTTTATTGTTTCATTTGACTTTTTATACTATGATGGAAGTCAGTGTTTGCATTAGTTGGGCTCTTGACAGTTGATTGGCTGCTGTAACTGTGTGTATATAAGATACATTTGTTGTGGCAAAAAAAAAGCCAAGGAAAAATTGTGATCAGGTGTTGTTGGTTATGTTTTGATTAAAACAACTATTATGTAATGCTTGATTCACTAAACTCTTCCCGAGTCTAATCCTTTATCATCAATGTTGTTTTTAAATAAAGGTTGTTTTACTCCAGCTTAAAATGGATCAAGTAGTGCAAAGCAATTAGTTAAGAACTTTTAAACTCATCATTTACAAACAATATTTGAACTATGACAGTATGTTGATAAACAGAGACATCAAGAATTAGTGTATGAAACTCAACACTGGTGAATCAAAAAACACTCTGAACATCATAATCCACATTACTAAAAGTCAACACAAAAAACAACAGCAAAAATAAAGGCAAACAGTAAGAACTATAGAAAATAACCAGACAATTCAGCAACATAATGTATTCATGCTGCAATGTATGCTGGGAGTCATGGACGATGTTTTACCCAGCATGTATTGCAGCAAGAAGCTTTTGACTGTCATTGCAGAGATTCATACACTAGTTGTGGATGTCTGTTTGACCGAGTGACATAACAGCTCAAAATGATTTGAGCACAAACTGTCAAAATCCTTCAAGTTATCCGATTGCCACGAAACTGATGGACCTCATGTTAAATCACAGAACCACCATGAAAAAATATAAATCAATCTAGCTTGAACTAGAATCAGACTAATGATTTCAGCCAATAGATTATGATCTTCACCATTAATAAATAACCTCATTTGATCACATTTGTCTCCATCTTCTTTGCCACATCAAATGTTTTTAAAGACATTGTAATAACAGCTATTAAGACCCTTCTGTTCACAAATCAAGGGTCAGGAGCCCAACTAAAGCGAACACTGATCTCTATCATGGGAACGATTCAAGCAAAACAATAAAACAACATCCAAACCTCTATTACTTCTCAATAAGAGCTTCTACATGTGACAGAAATAAAGTCAGTCTGGTCAGTAATAAGTGAAGCTGGTAATGCTGTTTGTGGAGTTGATGAATCAGATATTGAAAGATTTAATGTTTTCTTTTATCTTCAGTTGATTTCATCTTTTTCTGTTCTTGTTGTTTCTCTTTCTTTCATTGATTCTGCTTGTTAACAGAAAGTGTTCATCAGAGTCTGTCAATCTGTCCAGTGGGGTATATTAGTGAACTAGTGTAGGGAATAGTACGGTGGCTGAGAGAGCTCAACGCGCTGCAAATAAGAAAACACATGCAAATAGAAAAAAACACCAGCAAATTAAGAAAACGTGATCATCAGTTTGACAACATGTGCTGCAAATCGTCACAACAAAAGCAAACACAGAAACGTGCTGCAAATACACAAACTACAAGGGAAATGTTTCAAGGGGACCCCAAAAAGTGACGGACCCTACTTGACAACAGCACAAACTAAAAAATATTTGTATATATTATGTAGGCATTAACTCCATGTAATGTGTTTCACTAACAGAAAAGTGTTTTAATATGTGGCATTGTTGTTCACTCATTAAACTTTAAGAGATGATCATTTAATAATAGTGGTTAATCATCTGTACTAATGTGACGTCATGGTAACGGCCGCCTGAGGCGCTCGACGACCACGTCATCTGTGAGCTTCAACTGAAAAACACTTTATTAAAAATAATAAATACATCAAATAATGTACAGTTGTTTATTTTTGTTTGCAGTTTTTATAGTATTTAATGATTGTGAACACATTGTGCACTCAAATGCCGTTCACTATATAGGGATCAGTGAATGAGTGAAGGATGAGTGGTTTCAGACACAAATAATAAGCAGGTCCTAATAGGATTCATCATGTTTTGGGGTCCCATTTGAAACATTTCCGTTGTGGTTTGTGTATTTGCAGCGCGTTTCTGTGTTTGCTTGTGTTGTGAGGATTTGCAGCACATGTTGTCAAACTGATGATCACGTTTTCTTAATTTGTTGGTGTTTTTTTCTATTTGCATGTGTTTTCTTATTTGCAGCACGTTGAGCTCTCTCAGCCACCGTAGAATAGTGTCGACTTTGAGCAGTTATTTCACAGTATTGTTGTGCTGCTGATTTAGGTCGATGCAGTGGAAACGCGGGTGAAATGAGCCAAGACACGGAGATTTGTTTACTAAACTTCACAGTAGAGCCCTGCGCAGGACTGTTTTCTAAAAACCCGCACCCGCCCGCTCCCGCTGAATGTATGACCTAGACCGCCCGCTCCCACAACCTGTGTATTCCGCTCCCGCAATATTTGTGTCCACTCCCTCCACGGAGGGACGTGAGGACACACAATCATTCAAGTTCACCAACGTTAATCTACTATAGGCTACTCGCGACGGCTTTGTCGGATAAGATGGCGGATTCGGCATTGTTATTAGTTAGATCAAAAGCAAAACAAGGCAAGTCAGACATATGGAAACAATTCTGACCCTTCGCAAACCGTTTGACAGGTAAACAGCTGCTTTAATTTTCTTCTCAACTTCTTGTGTTGACTCCATTTCTACTACATGCCAAATCCCACTGTTCCCCGCAGGTCTCCCACTAAATTTTCTGACCGCCCACTCCCGCCCGCAGCAAAGGTAAAACAGCCCGCTCCCACGAGATTTCCATTAGGTCCCGCGGGAGCCCAAACCCAATGCAGCCCTCTACTTCAGTGGTTCCCAAAGTGGGGGTCGCGACCCCCGGCGCAGGGGTCGTGAGATGATTTCTATTTTTTTTTTTTTAAAAGTGGAAAAAATATATAGGCCCTATATATTTTTGTTGCAATTAATTTAATTCAATACTTATTAAATGGTGTTTGCAGAAAAGTCTGATTAAAAAATATGTAATGTATATTTTTTAATTAAATTTGTAATTTTGTCCCAGACATTATACGAGATGACGTCAGCGTCAATCACAATCAAGTGACGTACATCACGCGCTGTTGTTTGCTAAAGCTAAAGGTGTTTGGAGGCTACAAACAAATAATACCTGCTTTAACCCAGCCAACACACCCATGTGGGACCCAGGTGGGTCTGATGTGGGTTGCCTAAGTGGGGCCCAGACAGTTTTGTCCTCAGTTTCCATGTAGGCCCCACATGGGTTAGCCCAGATGAAATGAACACTGCGCAGTGTGCACACTACAGGCTGTTAAATGTAACACTGAATCAGTGTTGGAGTTAATGAGATAATGAAGTGATTGAGTGATGACTGAACATTAATGATGAACACCTGCTGTTAACAAGCCGAATCAATGAAGAAAAGATGAACAACAAGAACAGAAACTACAGCTTCAGCCACAGTCTTAGATGAAATCAACTGAAGATAAAAGACATTCAATCTCTGAAGATCTGATAAATTAACTCCACAAACAGCTTTACCAGCTTCACTTATTACTGACCAGACTGACTTTATTTTCACATGTCTACAGAAGCTCTTATTGAGAATTAACAGAGATTTAGATGTTGTTTTATTGGTCAAGAAAAATAATAAAAAATAAAAAATGACACCACCATCATGGAGATCTGTGTTTGCTTTAGTTGTGCTCTTGACCCTTCATTAATTATGTTAGATTTATCTCTGTAATAATGCATGCATTGTTATAAAACAGTGAGATTGCTGTCTTTCTGTGATGATGTAGTCATTGTGAGATTGCATTACAGTATCTGATCATATGTTTATTTGATATATTCTGGCTTTACAGCATGAGTAGAAGCAGTTATAGTAATTAATTTTAAATTGATACGGTTCATAAAAAAATTGAAACTACTGCATCATTTCGACACACACAGACATCAAGAATCAGCATATAAATCTCAACAATGGTGATGAAAAAAATGCTTCACAGTGCAATTCATGCTGGGTATCACCATAGGACAAAACTCCCATCATGCACTGCAGTATGAATAATTATTGTCACCACTGTTGAGGATTGTATGCAATGTTTACATGAATAAGCCTGAGAGGTAATAGTAGCCCTTTTTTAGCACTGAACCGTTATGGTGGCGTCTGTCTTAGATTTATTTTTATTTTTTAGTAAGTGATGATCAAGACATCAAAGAGAAAGAGCTCTCTTTATGACCTTCACTTGAAAAAAATCAAGCTAATCTTCTTTGTTATAATTTTAATTCAGCAATGTATTAGTGTTTACTGTAAAACACTATTATAATCAGTCATACGTAAGTCATAAAAGGGTAACTATCCCAACTAAAACAAACCCTGACCACCATGATGGTGGCATAATTTTTGACCAATAAAACATCTAAACCTCTGTTAATTCTCAATAAGAGCTTCTGTAGACATGTGAAAATAAAGTCAGTCTGGTCAGTGAAAAGTGAAGCTGGTAAAGCTGTTTGTGGAGTTGATTAATCAGATCTTCAGAGATTGAATGTCTTTTATCTTCAGTTGATTTCGTCTAAGACTGTGGCTGAAGCTGTAGTTTCTGTTCTTGTTGTTCATCTTTTCTTCATTGATTCGGCTTGTTAACAGCAGGTGTTCATCATTAATGTTCAGTCATTGCTCAATCACTTCATTATCTCATTAACTCCAACACTGATTCAGTGTTACATTTAACAGCCTGTAGTGTGCACACTGCGCAGTGTTCATTTCATCTGGGCTAACCCATGTGAGGCCTACATGGAAACTGAGGACAAAACTGTCTGGGCCCCACTTGGACAACCCACATCAGACCCATCTGGGTCCCACATGGCTGGGTTGGCTGGGAAAATGAAACGGTGGTTAATATCCACACTTAATATCTAATGCAAGCACATTTATAAATGCACACAAACACAAGTAGCTTCAAGATATTGTGACATTATGACATTGAAATGTTTATTGTAAATGAAGGACATCGTTTTGATGTGTAAAACTGACAGTGATATTGCATTATATGTGTGATGCTGAGAGAAATGAGGAACAATTATTCCGCATGACACAGAAATGCTTTACTGAGTACTTAGTGTTTCGGACACGTTGACCGTCGGATTAGCATGAGCGCGCGTGTGTGTGTGTGTGTGTGTGTGTGTGTGTGTGTGTGTGTGCGTGTGTGTGTGTGTGTGTGTGTTTGTGTGTGTGTGTGTGTGTGCCGCTCAGACCCGCTCGACTGGTTCCTGATGGCAGAACAATGTTCAACCCAACATAGTTGCAGTTACTTTCCGAGAGAGAACAGGTGGATATCGAGCGGCTCATGCAGAATTGTAACACTGATTTTTCACGAAGAACAATAAAATATAACTTTGTGTGCTTTGAGACTGGGCATAAAATCGATTTGCTGTACATTTCACGCGACGGGAGGGGTTGTTGAGGTGGGGGAGGTGCGGGGTCGCGGAGCAGCAGCGCATTTATCATGGGGGTCGCGGGCTAAAAAGTTTGGGAACCCCTGCTCTACTTCACAGCGCACACACCAACAGTATAACGTTCATGAACATGAGGACGATACGATCAATAGGCACTCTTGCTCCGGCACAGGACGGCAGTTTTCCGTGTGATGAGCATGCGAGCAACCCCAAAAACTACCTGAAGAAAAGCGTAACTGAACAACCAATAAGAAATTAGATCACTGGTAACAAAAATACTTATAGGGGCTATTTTCTGTTTTCTACACTATATTGCTGTGGGCTACTTTCTCTAAAACATCAAATATTACCCAGAATGCATTGTTTTCTGTGGCACATTACTGCTTTAATGTAAAACAGTATGTTACTGTCGAAATGTGGCCGTTTAAAGCAGTTTTTTACAGTGTAGGTTGTGAGTGTGTTTGGTTTTTGAGTGTGTTTCAGTCCTAAAGGAAGGTTTTGAGTGAGTTTCAGGTGTAAGGGTGAGTTTTGGGAGGGTTTCAGTGTAGTGATAAAAAGATGAATATAAGAAGTAAATGGTAAAGAATTAGGTGTGACGGTTCAGTCTTCTTGATGCCAGTGTCAGTGTTTGTTGTAGGAAATCAGTGTCACCAATAAAACCTGTGGCTGCAGGGCATCACTTGCTGACGTCACATTAGGATGATGGTCTTCTCAGTCCACCGCAGTGACCGCAGGCTGTAGCGAGCCCTACTTGAATGACAGTGCAAGTCTGCAGCCAGAACCCCTCCTGTCTTTGCAGGGGTGAAGCTGTGGTTTATTCACAGACGGTTCTGTCCTCCGCAGCCGGCAGCGAGACGCAGTGTGAGTCTGACAGTGCAAGTCTGGAGCCAGATCCTTTTCACCGGTTCTGTTTGCTTGTGGAAAGGTAAGGATGTCTTACTGCTGTTCTGTGTTGTTTTTTTTATTAAATTGGCCAACCATGCTAGTTAAAGAAATATATTGTTTATTTATATATATGGTTTGATTATTTGTGATGAATGGTTTTGTATTTGTAATATTATTTAGTATTTTGTAAATTCCATGTGACAGATCATATATTTTCTGTACATTATTTTGAGGTTTATTTGGGTATTGTGAGGTTTTATTCATATTATTTTGAATACATTTGACATTTATCTTTATTTGTCAAATATTCTAGTTAATTTTAGTGAGTTCCATGTGATTAGTATTAATTTAACTGCAGCCATAACTATATTATTTCCTTTTATAATTTGCAGTGCATTGTAATTTTGATGTTGATTGGTAACTTATGCTGCCTTCACATTCTATCGAAAATTTGATCATTCCCACTTCTGAAGTCGTGATTACGAGCTCATTCCATTCACTTTTCGAAATGGGAGGGCGTTCATGTACAATTTTTACAGAGGAAACTAATTTTCGTATTTACAAAAATTCCAAGAGCACGTGAAAGCAGCATAATGCCTTTACCTAGGAAACATTTTACTTCCTAAAGTGTTACTTAGGTAATTTATGATAATATCAGAATTACCTTAAATTTGTGTCTCCTAGATAAATGTTGCACATGAACGCCATCTGATGTCGCGTTTACCACTGGGAAGTTCTGAAATCATTTTGATACCTAAATTTCTGGCCATAAACTCTAAACGAGGAGAAATACTTCAGTGACAGATTTATTAGTTATGATTTATTAGTTTTATTTGCCACAACAGCTAGATCGTCTTGTCTTACCATTAAAGTAATACATATTAAACATGTAACACATGAATAATAATTTAAAGCATATTGTATGTTTTATACAGAGTGAAAATAGCCTGCATTTGAGCAGAATTGTAGAATCTAGATATAGAAAAAATGTTTGTGAATGTATAAGGTTGTCAATGCCTATAATATTGGCTTTAATAAGATTTTCCCAATGAACAGGCAAGAATAAATCTGGTGTCCTCCATGATTCCTGTTCATTCCAACAACAAAGAACTTGAACAGAAAAAGAGTTCGCAATCATGACTTGTGAAGTGGGAATAATGAAATTTAGCTGTGTCAGTTCTGGGATGAATGTGGGAGATGTGGCTGATGTAGAGGATTGCTGTTTGCCCATAGCACCAATCCATAAAACATACAAAGAATGCACATCTCCCCAAATCATGGTTTAGTAATCTGAGCTCAATCTAAAATAACAGCAGTGTTTTGGTGTGGAGATTGAATGTTTGCTTTATTCTGTGTTGCAGGTTCAGACACGATGAACATCATTATTCACAAGAACAAAACAAAAGGCACTGACATCTGTGGAGCGGGAAAATACTACCATATAATCTGCTCTGATCTGGGCTGCTATATGAAGATAGGAAGCATCAATAGAGGTTCAGACATCTCTGTTTTCAGTCTGCACCCTGCCTGCAAAAGTGGAGACCATTACCTTGGAGGTGAAGATGGTTCCTTTTACATCCTCAAGGGCAATTCCTTCCGCAGAGTCACCAACCTGACGACAGACAGCGGAGCTGAAGTTCACCGACCTCACTGAAGATGAGCGCATCGCTGTCTATTCTGTTCATCCTGATGTTCTTAACTTCCTCCCTGGTGGGCTGACAGTAACTATAGGCCCATCCTTTGGCAATTGGGAAAATATTAAAACCATAACGGATGACAGCAACACACCAATGACATGGCAAAAGAAAATCAGTAAAAAGGTTGGATACAATAAGGAGCAGATGACCCAGATCACACACAACTGGAAGATTGACACGTCAGCCTTGGTTGAATCTGGAGAACGTCCAAAGTTAATCTTGAAGTTGCACCTCTTCTTTTTTGGAGGTTCTCATATCAGCACTAAAAAGGAAAGCTGTAATGAAATGATTGAAGTGGAAGAACAACTCACATTTGAGCTGAAGCCAAACGAGTCTTTACATCTGTGGCAGTAAAAACTGTGTCTTGGTAAAGAATCAATGTTGTTCTGCCGTGATTTAAAGATGTTGAGCCAAACCCTCCAACTGAAGTCCCGCTGCCACCCGCACAATCATGAAAACAGATCAGGATGATTTACGTCCAAAGATAACCAAGTGCTTCAGTTAAAGGCCTTAATTATAACTTCTCAAGTAATTATTTAAATATCTGCATGCATTGCTTAAAATGAGGCTGGAAATGTTGAATATAGCAAAGAGATTTCAGTCAATGTAACTACAAAATACAACACTATCCATTATGGTATTATTGTAACTCTGTGTTTATGATTAAAAGAAACTGACAGACACTTTAAATCTGATGGAATTTCTTCTTAAAAGTCATACACATGCAACCCAACTGTAAATCTTTTAATGTGGAGTATATGTAAACAAATAACCCGATTCACAACATTAGGTTAGTAAAATTTGAGCTGTTGGATTTCACAGGAAATGTCAGTTTCATGTCTTTTTCTTTTTCCTGGAGGGGGAAGATTGTGTAGACAGATTTCTGCCATTCTCATTGTAACAAGTTTCATTAATTCCAATACAGGATCAAACATAAAACTAAGACATTACATGGCAAAATAATAAATGAACAAAAACCTGACCCACAGTGTACAGAGACAATACTTGACAAGGGACATAAAAACGACTGATAATCGATCTCTCAGCCCTGCACAATTCTCCGTTCCCAAGCATGAGCCTCATCCGTCTCGAAGAAGTTTCCCTGCATTATCACTACATCGAGCAGGCTATAATCTTGAATAAAAAAGCGGGGCAAAGTGAGGCCCATCCACCCAGACTCGTGGCATTTATTCAGCAAAGGCTGGCATGGGAAATTTTACTGCGCCGTCCGCAACGATTGGATGTAAAAGCAGCCCCAAGATTTTCGACATGTCATCAGAGGCTATTTGCTGGATTCTCTTTAACAGCCATGCAATTTGACCCAAAATGATTCCAAGAATGTTAAAATGTCCAGTTTTTTAATGTTAGCAAAACCTTATTTTAAGGTTAGCATAACGCTCCTGCAACGTTATTCCAACCTACATTTTATTAATACAACATTCAAAGAATGTTTGTTTGGAACATTCCAAGAAAGTTCAAATGTCCTCTTTCTTTAGGGTTAAAATGTTAAGTTAAGGTTAGAATAATGTCCCTGAACCATTCTTTCAACATTATGTTTTTAATAACACAAGGTACAACCATTCCAAACACATAATGTGAATTACAAAAGGTAATTATATCACTATGATATATATATCCAGCAGATCCAGTCTCTTCATGCTCCGTCTGTAAAGTGAACAGACTGACTGTGTTGAGGGTGCATGAAGATGAGACGAGGACCAATCCAAATGGCAAAGTCACAGATTCATCCCAAACCTTGAGCAGGCAAACAGTCCAGACAAGAGTGACACAGGAACATAATCCAAAACCACACTGAGAAAACAAGACAGTCCAAGCGTACCCTGACCCAAAAACATGAACACCAACAACAACTCATAAAACCAACTGAAAAGCAAGAGCTTTAATGCACAATGTAAATGAGTATGAGAACAGAATGAGAACACTGGAACTAATTAAGAGATGGAGATTAATGACAACACAGAAATGGAAACCAAACAGGAAAGGAGCAGAGACACAATGGAAACTCAGAATGCATTTCAACATAAAAGCCTTAAACAAGACAACACAAAAGACCCGGAGTGCTATACATTTGTACTATAATATTAAATCACACAAGATAGCTTACAAATGTTCTCCAATGTAAAAGTTCATAACACATTGTGAAGGATTACACTTGAGGTAAAGTGAGGTAATATGTATATGTACATACATATACAAATAAAAACACGCAATGATACTTTCTTTAATAAAACTGCCAGTAAGGGGCAGCTGGTGACTGTTGTAATGAGTGAATCAGTAGTTCGACATGAAGCAGTGCTGTGCAGAAGAATCGGTGTATGACATTAAAGTTCAGCGAGAGCAGCTCCACAGCAAACAGAGCTGACTGCTCTCCAATCGCTCTCTTCAAGTTGAACACACCTGTTTAACCATTCAATTAACTGTTCAAACAGCTGATTCATCCAAGAATCAGGCCTAAAAATGCACATCTTTATAAAGTAAAATTACAAAAAAGTATTTGACATAGTTCACCGACAAAAACAAAGATCACCTCATGTCACTTGCCATTTTTTGATCCATGTGTTCTTCAGCATCCTGTTGGAGCATTCAGCTCCCTAATAAAACAATAATAAATGTGATTTCTTCTTACAAAAATAGAAATCTTTTATCTGCATTTATGCTGACATCGTCTCGTCCTTGATCAGTGGACTCTCAGAAGTGAAATGCCACTTGCATCTGTCCGACGAGAAGATTTTCCTTTCCTCTGTCTGCTCTTATGAAACGTGGGCAACCTATAATAACCTATAAAATATAAAAGTAGTATTTTCAATAATAATACTAGTGTTTATAAATATGAGAAGCTCTCTCCTACCCTGACTATTGTAAGATGTCAAATATACTGTAATGTCTAGTTTTGGTTTTGTTCATGTTTCATGTTCATAGTTCATGTTCATTGTCATGTGTCATGTTTGTTTATCCTTGTGCTCCAGCTGTCATGTCATGTGCTCCCCTGTTTGTCATGTGATCCTGCCATGTGCTCCTTGTCATGTGATTCCCCTATGTCATGTCTTGTTCTGATTGGTTCACAGGTTAATTATTGTTCACGGGTGTTCACCGTTTGTCATTAGTCTGTCTATTTAAATCCTCATGTTTCTCTTGTTTCTTGTCGATGTTTGTGGATTTAATTCCTGTAAACACTGTTTACAGGAATGTGAGTGAGTGTCCTGTTCTTGTTCATGTTGGTAGTCAAGTCATTTTGGATTTTGTGCCTCTCTGTGACGGTACCACAAGTCTTCGTTCCTTTAGTGATCGCAGGCTTCTGGTGGGGACGTAGCGTTGTAGCAGTGTGTGGAGGTAGGAAGGTGCAGAGCCTGTGGTGGATCTGTAAGCAAGCATCAGCGCCTTGAACTTGATGCGAGCAGCAAGGGGTAGCCAGTGCAAAGAGATGAAGAGGGGCGTGACGTGGGCTCTCTTAGGCTCGTTGAAGACAAGACGTGCAGCAGCGTTCTGGATCATTTGAAGAGGTTTGATTGCACTTGACGGCAGACCAGCCAGAAGAGCATTGCAGTAATCAAGCCTTGAAATGACCAGGGCCTGGACAAGCAGTTGTGTTGCGTGCTCAGTCAGGAAGGGACGGATTTTCCTGATGTTGCAAAGTGCAAATCTGCACGACCGCGCCGTCTTTGAGATGTGGTCACTGAAGGTCAGTTGGTCATCGAAGATAACTCCAAGATTTCTGGCCGACTTTG
The DNA here is from genome assembly GCA_038088235.1 of Zacco platypus. Taxonomy (NCBI): domain Eukaryota; kingdom Metazoa; phylum Chordata; class Actinopteri; order Cypriniformes; family Xenocyprididae; genus Zacco; species Zacco platypus. The sequence goes on along the minus strand of CM076076.1, from coordinate 780,129 downwards.
ATGGGGTAATGGTGGTTGTACCAAGCTGTATGTTGATGTCATGTTGAAGAGTAGGAGTGGCAGGGAAGACTAAAAGCTCAGTCTTTGCCAGGTTGGGCTGCAGGTGTTCTTCCATCCACGTGGAGATGTCCGCCAGACAGCTTGAGATCCGTGCAGCTACTGTGGAATCATCTGGTTGGAAGGACAGGTAGAGTTGTGTGTCATCAGCATAGCAGTGGTAGGAGAAACCATGTGCCTGTATGATGGGACCCAGTGACGTAGTATAAATGGAGAATAGGAGGGGACCAAGAACTGAACCCTGAGGAACCCCAGTGATCAGTTGATGAGGTTTGGATACCTCCCCTCCCCAGGCAACTCTGAAAGACCTACCTGTTTCATGTTTTATGGATCTATGAATAAATACTGCACTTGTGTTCTCACTTAAACTCGCTTTCAGTGGATTATTATATATATGTATCAACGTGTTCCTGAATGGCATCAAAGTATCTTGCCATGAAGGTTTGCTGTCAGTTAGAGACGCCAGCCTTAAGCCAAATAATTTTCCTAGAAAATCTATTAAGAGCTGTTGTGGCAGAAATTTAACTCATACTACATAAGAGACAACTCAGTGAAAATTGTCTTTATAAGAATTTATTCCTTGCAAGGAAGGTCAAACAGTCATACAGAAACACAGGTTACTGCAGAGTGTGACCTAGAAGGGTGGGTTTCCTCAGCTTTTATACCCCCCGTACCCTTCAAGGTTACACCTCTTAACATCAGTACTTTTCCACACATGGTAAAAAGAAAAGACACTCTATCATGACATAAAGTCTATGCTCTGTTAGGCCCTACACCCTAGATTTAGGACAGGATGACCCCCAGATCATGAGCAGGCTCCCTTCAGCCGCGCAGCTGCTTTCCTTCATCCCAAACCCCTTAATATTAAAATTTCCTTCACAGTGCACTGCAAGTACATTAACAACAACAACAACAAAAAATTGTCTATATTGTATATTTGTATATTTGTATTTTTATTCCTTTATTCTTTTTATTATCTGTGTCTTGTCTTTTCGCTGTCACTTTGTTGCACTGTGGAGCTTCTGTCACTAAAAAAAATTCCTAGTATGTGTAAACACACCTGACAATAAAGCTCTTTCTGATTCGATGTAGGGATTGAGGACGAACCAGACAAATGAATCTTCCAAATGATTCATTCAAAATAATTCCATATAAACTCATCTCAGTCATTCAAAGCGTGGACCCAGGACCAATCAACGTATTCGTGGCTCCAGCCCGTCTGAAACCCCCCCAGCTATGCCCAGCTGAGGTGAGAGAGCAAACGTTTAAAGACAATGCAACTGGAAACACAAAAGGATAACACCAGAATGTTGATCTTCAGAGGCAGAGATAAAACAGACCACCTTGTGTGAACCCTTGAGTGTCACAATCAAAACCCACAGAAAACTCAACAGTGACTCCTACGAACTGCTTAAATGGTTCCAAAACCATTCTAAACGGACTTGTAATCAAACAGTGTTCGATTACATAATTCCATGCCATGCATATACACTATACATGTGACCTGTGATGCGTAGATCACTCACCATTCATGTAATTGTTATAACTTTTGAATAGTTGATTGAAAGTATGTGTTGTTTGTAATGAAACTGAACCCCCGCTCATAACTCAAAAGATGGCTTGAATGAAATCTGTGTAAAATGCATTGTATTACTTTTAGAGTAATCAAGACTAAACTGTACTCTCTGTACCCCTCTGAAAGTTCAGATAACAGTTTGTAAACGACCAGAGGAGGAGACAATCACCTCTGAAACAAAGACCGCATCTAATTGGTTAGAACTCCTCAGAGAGGCGGGACAAACCACAGTTTAAAAGTTCAGTACACCAGAACTTCTGGCTCTTATCTTTGTTTTTTGAATTGCACTGCTCTTCTTTTTTGAAGCTCTTTGAAGCTCTCTCTCCTGGAACCTTTAGCCAAGCACTTTCATTCAAGTCATCCAACGGACTTTCGTCTCACTCGCTTTCCTTTCTTTTACTTTAATTTTCTTTCTTTTCGTCGAGAGTCTCGTGTTCTAAGTTAAGTTTTGTCGCAAAGTTAAACGACTCTACAATCTTTGCCGCCTCAACTTCAAACTTCAGCCACGAGGGAACCTCCATTTCATCTGCAGCAATCAGGACCGGAAAGACCTTCAACAGATCAACGAACCCGGGGAACCCCTTCCTCCAAGCCAAAGGACGTCGACAAGGAATCCCCATTTAAAGACACACGGCAAGCGCAAGTACCTCCAGATTCTATAGCTGAACTGGTGCATTTATATAAAATATAATAACCCGCCTAAGCAGCGATAAAAGGGTTAAATTAGTGATTGATGGTTCGTTCAGATCAGGTCTCATGAAATGCATATATTGCTAGAAACTTTCATCATTTCACTCTCTTGAACTCATTCTTTCCTCTCTTCCTTTCTCTCTGCAACTCGTGTGAATGTGTGTGTGCGTGTGTGTTTGTGTTAGATATTAGTTTGTGTTAGTATAATCAATAAAGTGTCCTTCATATTTTAAAGAGAAGTGTCTTGTGTTATGTGCTTTTTAATTTAATGTCTTAAACTGCCGATCTATGTTACCTTGCTAAAGGGTGTTTTTAAGATAGTTGAAGTCGCGACAGAGCTTGTTTGCGGCCCGAACCACTGAACGCTGGACGATTCGGTTGCTCGGTCGGTAAAATAAGTGACTCGTTTAGAACTTCATATAAATAAACTAATTAATAATTAATTTGAGATTATTTCGCTGATTCTGAAAAAAACTGTAAGCTGTAATAACAAAAAATATTACAAATTAGACTACATCTCAGAGGCTAAAGTTACAAGGCAATAAACTTTGATAAATGTTCGCAGATTACAAAGGATTTCAATTTGTCATTTCCTACAACAAATGATAAAATATCTATCACAATAAATATTATTTAATCAAAATATCAGAAAACTTGAAGAAATAGTTAATGCTTTACTCTCATTCCTGTGTTTTTGATACCTATATGATTTTCTTCATTATCTGGAACACAAATAAGTAATCAGCAGCAGAACGTCCAAGCTCTTTTCAAAGTAATAAAGGTGAACGGTGGTGTAAACCTCTACAATCTGCAATCTACCAGGCTTTCGGTTGGACTACAACCCCCACCTCTATGATCTTAGCCAGGTCCATCAAAACTCATGCTGTCCAAGGAAATGCTCTGAATTTCAACACCCTAAATCTGCAAAAACACATTTTTGCTGTAATTTACCATTTATAATTATCAATAACATTGTGCTCATACTGTAATGCTACATTTAACTCTAACAATTTCTCCTGTTGTTTTAAACTGAAAGAAAATCATATGGATTTGAAATTACATGGGAAAGAGAGTTTAGCTTAAATATCCCTTTAATTATCTGTCCTTGTCGGTTCTTGCATTCGTGTGGTTTTCCCTGGTGTCCCTAAGTTTGATTGAAGTCTGCATTTCTGAATGCTGCTTCGTCTTGGATGTTTATATACCCCACATACCGTAGGCTCCATATTCTGTTCTGGGTGTGTTTCCCAAAAGCTTCATCAGTGATATATGCAACTATAGCTGTTGGTATAATACTGATTTGTAGAAAGAAGTGAGAACTTTTAACAGCAGAATATCTCTCCCATGTACCTTAGATGGAGAGTTATGGAGACGGCATTATTGTAATCGATTTAATTGTGTTCGAGATGATCTGTATAAGGTGGGTAATATTGAGCACAATGAGTGCGTCACATGATGTGTGCCAAGCTATTGCCAAACTATCTGACAAAAAGTGGCCTAGACCATATCTCTGCTGAACATCTTAAATATTGAAGGTTTGCCACATTTTTAACTCACACTTTTTTTTTATGATCCATGGTTTGTCACCAGATTCAATGTTTTGTTAGTGTCAGTTATTGAGGACAAAGCTGGAATGGTGGGTAGTTTAGATAGCTCTTGCCAGTTTTCTTTCTAAAGGGTTAGAAAATATCTTGCTGGATAGGATAAATGTGTTTATTAACAGCAGATAACCAGTTTGGTTTTAAAGCCGAACTCGGCACTGATCTGTGCATTTATGCCCTGAAAGAAATAGTTAACAAGTATAGAGGTAAAAAAAAAAAAGTCAGTTCTTATGTTTAATTGATGCAACCAAAGCTTTTGATTGAGTTAACCATAAAAAGTTATTTCTTAAAATGAGACCATCTGCCCAGCCAACACACCCATGTGGGACCCAGGTGGGTCTGATGTGGGTTGTGTAAGTGGGGCCCAGACAGTTTTGTCCTCAGTTTCCATGTAGGCCCCACATGGGTTAGCCCACATGAAATGAACACTGCGCAGTGTGCACACTACAGGCTGTTAAATGTAACCCTGAATCAGTGTTGGAGTTAATGAGATAATGAAGTGATTGAGTGATGACTGAACATTAATGATGAACACCTGCTGTTAACAAGCCGAATCAATGAAGAAAAGATGAACAACAAGAACAGAAACTACATGTTCATGTGTCCCACATGGGTGTGTTGGCTGGGTGAATACATTGAGAATTTTGTCCTGGTGATATTCTCACCAGTCACTGCAAGTAAAATGGGGCAGTTGTTCAGCACATAAAGATGAACTGCTTACAGTGATTTCAGACTGTGGTGATGTGGTTTCTCCACTGCATGGATCTTCATGTGTATCTTCAGGTGACTTTTAAAAGAGAAACTCTTTCCACACTGATCACACGTGTGCGGCTTCTCTCCAGTGTGGATCATCTCATGTCTTTTCAGATGTGATGACTGATTGAATCTCTTGTCACAGTGTGAACACTTGTAAGGTTTTTCTCCAGTGTGGATCCTCTCATGTGTTTTCAGATTTGATGACTGACTGAATCTCTTGTCACAGTATGAACACTTGTAAGGTTTTTCTCCAGTGTGAATCCTCTCATGTACTTTTAAATCACTGCCTGTAGTAAAAGTCTTCTCACACTCAAAGCACATGTACTCTCTCACACCAGGATGGATTTTCTGATGTTGTTGTAAATATGACAGCATTGAAAAACTCTTTCCACACACAGAACATGAATGTGGCTTCTCCTTCACATGAACTGTCAGGTGTGTCTTCAGGTCTGATGAGCCAAGAAATGTTTTGTCACATTGATCACATGTGAACGGCTTCTCTCCAGTATGAACTCTCATGTGAATCTCAAGACTTTGTTTGGTTGAGAAACTCTTTCCACACTGAGTGCAGGTTGTAGATTTCTTAGCTCTTCTTTTCTTTAAAAATGTCTTTTTAGTCTTTGAGCGACTCAAAGGTTTTTCTCCAGGTTTGTCATGATGTTTCTCCTCCACATCACTCAGTTCTTCACTCTCCTCGCTCTCTTCCATCAGCTCTGAAAAAATAAATTAATAAAAGTTTAATTTCATAATCAGTAAATCTTAAAAAATTATTTTTTAAATATTATAGGCCAATTTATCTATATATAGGTCACATTTATTTGACAATTATCTAGCATAATATTAACTTTAAAAAATAGACAACAGTGCCATGATTTGGCTACACCTTTTAGATTGATATTTAATTCATTTGACTGAAAACCTTTTATTTATTAAGGGCTGGCCACTCTAGACCTATGATGATTTGATACACAAGGATGCCTTATATTGTGTTACATAATGACATAATGTTACAAAAGCGTTCTATTTCAGATAAATGTTGTTCTTTTGAATTTTCTGTTCATGACAGAGCTGTTTTCAACATTGATAATAATCATAAATGTTTGTTGAGCATCAAATCATCATATCAGAATGATTTCTGAAGGATCATGTGACACTGAAGACTGGAGTAATGATGCTGAAAATCAGCTGTGATCACTGGATATAAATTACACTGTACTATAAATTCAAATTGTAAATTGTAAATTTGTCTTCCGTGAAACATGCAAGTTGCTTCTGAAGGGCAGTACTAAATATAAAAAACATCTTCATCCTGTTCACCCCCCCCCCCCCCCCCGCCTCTTAATGCTTCATGTTTCCTTCTAGAGCATCAGTGAATCTTTTTTAATAGTTGCGTTTGAGTCCTTCAGTTATCCTCAAAATCATACAGTCACTGCTGGAAAGGGTTCAAATACACAAAGAAATCCCTGAAAACTGAAGAATCTGCAGGACCTGGAGGACTTTTCTGAAGAATATTGGGCAGTTTAACTGCTCAGAACAAACAAGGGATTCATGAACAACCATCACAAATCAAACAAAAAAAACTGTTGTAGATCATCCAGGTAACCAGACCCAGTATTAACCTCAGTGTAAGTCTTTGGGATGTGCTGGAGTAGACTTTACAGAGTGCTCACCTCTTGCATTATCAATACAAGATCTTAACCAAAAATTAATACAACTTTTGATTGAAATAAATGTTGTAATGTTATTTCCATTAAGAGGTGCGTTAGTTTTTGGTCAAACTCTTGTACTGACAATGCAAGAGGTGAGCAGTCTGTAAAGTCTACTCCAGCACATCCCAAAGACTTACACTGAGCTTAAGGTCTGAAGTCAGAGGTGCCAATTTATGTGACAAAATGATTCTTCATGCTCTCTGAACTTTTTTTTCCGGTGAGCGTATTCTAAACACTTAAACACCCCTGATTTCCCATTGCGTTCAAGAGTTCAGCTAACATGTCTGTGACTGGCTACATTGCTCACTGTTGCAAAATCATGTTTTAATTAGTAACATCCGAAGTTCTTCTGAGCAAAAACACAAATATGCACAATGTTCGCCAAATCTATTTCACCAATATGATATTGTTACAGTATCGACTGAGGGTGCTCTCGCTTGCGTTTGAGGGTGCAGACAGACAGTAGCCTAATGATAAATCCTTCTGTGATCTTCACAATATTATGATAATATATCACTGTATCTGAAGGACAGAATTTGAAGAAAATGGTAAGATTTGTATGTTTTATGTTTTAAAATGTTCTGTCAGTGTCAGAAAATTGTACTTGCAGTGCAGCATAAAAATATCTAAACATCCTGATATATATGTTTACTTTATAGGCAAAACTATATAATCTGGTTTGTTGAACAGTTATAAATTAATATAAATATTTATCAGAAATATTTTGCCAATTGGAATGCAATTCCTCTCTGACAGGAATGTGCCTGCATACATGGCATTTACAGACTATCTCATATTTCTCTATTAGTGTCTTACCGTTAAACATAAATGTATCACATGGATGTGAATATGCATATGGAAATTACATGCAGATGAGGATATGCATAGTAAAACTAAGTGTTGTAATTTCCAATATATGATTATTATGGGGTGGAGACGCACGTATGCGCTTATCTTCCACTGACTGGGTTTTCCACTGGAGTAACAGGGTCAAAAAGGTGTTTCCACTTGCTCCTCGTTTTCATGTATGACTCATTTAATTGCACTCTACCTACACTTACCCAGATAATGAACTGGTTCCAGTAGGGTCATTTAGAATCACGCCAGCCGAGAGAGTGAATGGCTGTGCACATGCACGAGGGTGACTTTGCGAATCAGATCAGACCGCTGTTTAATGTGTTGTCAACAGAATAAAAGTCTGTCCTCAAGCACAAACTGGTGTCCACCCTGAGTTATCCACAATGCAGAGACAACCCAATTACACTGATATGGCAGATTCAAACATACATGTGTTTTTATAAACCTGAAAACTTCTGTGCATACTCATAATCTGATCTCTGTGCATATGTACACCTTTAGGATGAAATCTTCACAAAGTTTTATACATGAGGCCTCAGATTTTACCTCTGTCAGAGATCTTCTTCAGCTCCTCTTTGCAGAAATCCTCCAGTTTGTCTCTCAGCTGAGGGACAGATTCTGTCACGACATCACAAGAGGAGAGAGAACTGAAGAGATCCTCATTTACGTCTGCAGATTCAGGAGGAGCTGAGAGAGACTGGAAACTCTACAGAAAACAGAAATCAAAGCTTCACATCACTTCCACACTTCAGACAATAACCTGCACTACTGTCAGATTTGAGTGGTTCTTGTTGATATTTAGTAACTCTACTCAATCCAGCACTTCTTCTCATATTCATAATATCATGTTAGAGCTACAAATTCTTGCATTTGCCATTTACACTATATTTGAACTTTCTGGCTGGAGGGGGCACCAATGAGCGCCTCAAGGCTCCTGTTACCATGGTAACAATGACACTGCATTTGAGCAGAATTCTCCATTTCCCACAATTCACTATACAGGTAGTAATCACACACTCACCTGTTTCCCATCAGTGACCTGTTACAGAGTTCACACACACACACACACACACACACACACACACACTACATTTCCCAGCAGCCCCGTACCTTGACGCTGACCACCCCATCCAGCTGAAGCTCATTACCTGGACTATATAAGTGGCATTCAGTCTTGTCCTCCTGGCGAGGTCTTGTATTTACCATGGTGTGCAATTCTGAGCGTTTATCACTGTCTTGTCTTCCTGTCGTGACCCTGTCTGCCTACTGTTGTTGGATTCCTGCTGCCTGTCCTGATCCTTGCCTGTTCTACTGGACTGTGATTATTTGCTGCCTGTCTCGACCTTCTGCCTGTATTACGACCACGATTCTGCTTGTCCTTTGTTGTTCCTGTTTCCTGTCGTTTGACCATTGCCTGTACGACTACGCTCTCATTGTTAATAAAGCCTGCACTTGGATCTACACCCACGTTGTCACGCACCCCTTCGTTACAGCTTGCATAATAGCGGCAATTTGAAGTGGCACAGGGTCTGACCATGGGCTGAAGATTTGCCAACTGACCGGGGTGATTGTCTCCCGGTGTGTGCCACATGGTTACACCCTTCTCGAAACTCAGCTGTGAAGCCAGTGCTGAAGCAGCTTCATATGAAGCAGTTCGAGTGGCGACGTGACTGCGGATGCCATATGCCCTAGGAGCCGCAGAAATAATTTCAGTGGAGCTGCTGACCTGTTCTTGAGTAAATTAAAGCAGTTCCATACGGAGCAAACGCGTTCCTCTGTGAGGCATGCTGTTAGGTTGACCAAGTCCAATTCCAAGTCTTTTTTCCCAGTTGATCCAAAACCCCAACTTGCTGAGATGTCTAAGCACCATGTCCCTGTGTTCCCACAACTTCTCTCAGGACTGGGCCAGTATGAGCCAGTTGTCGAGATAGTAGAGGATGCCAACACTGTGTTCTCTCATGTGAACAAGGGCTGCCTCCGTGACCTTTGCGAAGATGTATGGTGACATAGAGTCTACCACTTCAGGATGTTAGTGCGTCTTGTAGTGGGGGCTCTCGCTGAAGTGATGCTTGGGGTAGATCATCTAAGTCCTTCACGACCTGACTAAAGACCATATATGGAGATTCTACAGGTCTGGACTCAAGTCCTTTCTCAGGGAAATGCGCAAGGCAGGGGCTGTCACGAGGAGCATGAGTTTTGGGAACCAGGTCCTGTTGGGCCAATGAGGGGCAACTAGAAAGACCTGCTCCTTGTCCATTCCAGAATATGTAGGTCAAAAAGTGCTATCTCCAGAACCACCGTCTTAGGGATTGTCCTCCTCTTCTCCTACTGTGAAAGGGGAAACACAGTTGGAGAGCGCCGACTCCACATACTCACTGAATGTCCCTTGAGGGCCCTCCACAGGCAGGCACGCTTGTCTGCTCTTTGAGGCTGTCTTCATTTAAGGTGCACAGGGAGTCATCTGGGTAGAGAACCATGCAATCTAGATGGAGATACCTATGGGTGTGATCCTTGAGGGAATAGTCAAACAATTATGAAAATGAAAATCCATTTTATCAGGTTTGAAGATCACCTGAAGCAAACTTTGTTTTTCTCAAAACTGGTAAAACTTAATGATTTCACCATGATGTAAAAAATGATGAAAATGATGAAAATTTGGTTTAAAAAAAGTTTAAATATTCTGGTAATTTGGAACTGTTCATTGCACTAGTGGATTTTGGCAGCTAAATCCACCCTGTAATTATATAACACAACACACAGAATTCCTGACAACATTGCAGTCAAGTGCTCGTTCTGCTCTCATGATATGTTTTTCTGTGAGTCTCTTGCTCAAGTCCACCATGATCCTGTTCTTCTAGATCTCTGTTACCTGCAGGAAATGGATGTGATCCTGTGTGTGTGAAAGCTGCTCCAGCTCAGCGTCTCTCCTCCTCAGATCATTGATCTCCTGCTCCAGTCGCTCCAGTCGTCCTTCAGCTCGACTCACTGCAGTCTTTTCCTGATCTCTGATCTTCTGTGTGGCCTCAGAGCGGCTTCTCTCGATGGAGCGGATGAGCTCAGTGAAGATCCTCTCACTGTCCTCCACTGCTGTCTGCACAGAGCGTTGTTAGGACACACATCACAATCAAACTCAATCAATCGATCAAAGTTTAATTATAAAGCACTTTGAAACCACTAAAGTGGACCAGAGTGCTGTACAGAAGAATACATAAAAACATAAATGTAGCGTCTGGACTGGATCACTGATGATCTATTCATTTTTATGTTTTAGGAAAAGCTTTTAACCTTCTGACTTAACATAAGTAAATCTTAGCTGGGCCTGTCCTGCCCCCCACGGGCAAGTGACATTTTAATGTGGCTAGGTGTGAGATAAGACAGGATCTCTCTGGAATTCTCCCTGTCTTCAGAAAGATCGGAATCAGCTCAGATCAAATCCCCCCCCCCCCCTCCACACACACAAGACCAGAGCTTGTGGGACAAGAAGTCCACACACACACACATAGAGACATTCATCAAAATATGAATATTCCCAAGTGTTTTTCCTGTGCTTTTCTCTTTGTATGCATGTCTATATTACCCCCACTGAGTTACATCTTGTAGTTGTGTTAGTTTCACTGTAAAATGCTCATATTCAAATGTAAGAATTTCATAACTAGATATTGGTGTTATATCGTGATAATATGCATTATTCGACTTTTAAGGTCCTTTGGGAGGAAAAAGGACTCAGTCAGACAACTCAGAAGATCAGAAGAAAAGTTCTCCCGCCAAAAGTCCATGTTCCCTATTGGTCCGTACGACCAAAATAGCTGTGTCCAAAGTTATCTTTATAACACCTAAACACGAGCTCATCCATGCTCAGTCGCTTCATCCTAGACGAGACATTCTTCCTCTTTTATTTTCCGGCATTTTACAAACAGTTAATTCCGTTTTGAAACTCCCGCTGAAGAATCACCTGAGAAAGAAACCAATAGAAGCTCCAGCTCCACACACTTTCACCACAGCACAAAGTACTAATGCAAGTTAGTTTATCATATATTCATATATTAAACACCTTGTATTCACACAGTTCATTGTCTCTGGGTAACTCAAACATGAACCAAGTCACTTTAACGTTTGATTTCTCTAGCTATATGCTTTTTAAATACTAGAATAAGTTTCCTTTTCGTGGCCAGAGAAGAAAACTTCCTTTCTAGAATCGATAAGAAAATTGGACTGATAGTTTTGCTGGACAAAACAAACCAGTCTTTCTAAATTAATTCTAAACCTAGAAATAATTTTAGACCATATATGATTAATTATAATTCGTTGTAATTGATTATCTATATATGCCTTTCCCTTCGTGGTTGATTCATATTCATAATTAGTCATAACGTGTTATGATTCAGTTGTGAATATATTTCTTCCATTTGAGAAAATTACTACATAAAATACAAACACATACGAGGTAAAATAAAAAACAATACAAAATTTAAAAGACATAAAACATAAGAAAAACAGCCATACCAAGGGCACAATAAAATAACAAATTGTCAAACAGTTGTCAAAGGCCAAAGAGAAAAGGTGGGTTTTAAGAAGCGATTTAAAAGAAGACAATGAAGAGGCCTGTCTAATGGGCAGAGCAAAGGCACAGTCCCCTCTTTGCTTACGCTTTGTTTTGGGCACATTCAGGATCATCAGTTGATCAGCTGACCCAAACCCTAACAATCACACAGTGGCTTCAGTGAGTCCAGACTGAGACTTGTCAAACTTCTCTTCTTCTCCAGACTCACCTTATGAGACTCCACAGCCTCTCTCAGCTGCTGAAGATCTTTCTCTCGCTGCTGGATCCTCTGCTGGAACGATCTCTGCGTCTCCTTCAGCAGCTTCTGCAACACAAACCAATAACAGAGGTGTCACATCATACTACTGTCACTATGTCTGCCAGGGTTCCATCACTTTGCAATATTTTTTAAAAGATTTGACATAACAGCACAAAAATTGTTAGGTATCATCATCAGCATGTCCTTAAGGTACCCAAGAATTTTGAACACAGTGCAAAAAGTTTGAACCTAGTGTTCCAGAGATATAAGGATTTTTGCAAAAAAAATTTAAAACATTATCCCATTTTGTTTTGTTCCCTGGTTTATGCCGATTCCGACGATGTGTCATTTGTCATTTTCCTTAAATGTGACTGTCTGAAGTAAATGACACTGATGACAAATGACACTCCACAGTGCTTGACAATCCACAGAGTCAAACGCTGCCTTGAGATCGACATAGGCTACTCTGAGTGGACAGTTGAACTCATGGTGTATTTCTGATAAGAGCCTAAGGGTGAAGATGACATCTGTTGTAGATCTGTCCGTGGTGAAACCAGATTGTTGAGGGTAGGGTCGAGACACAAGGAGAGGTTGAATCTTTGCTAACAAAACGTGAGCAAACACCTTTCCTGGAACTGACAAGTGTAATGGGTCTGTAACTGGAACATTTGTTCCTTGGCCCCTTACCCTTGTGAACCCTCAGATGAATAAAACAACATCTAAACCTCTGTTAATTCTCAATAAGAGCTTCTGTAGACATGTGAAAATAAAGTCAGTCTGGTCAGTAATAAGTGAAGCTGGTAAAGCTGTTTGTGGAGTTAATTTATCAGATCTTCAGAGATTGAATGTCTTTTATCTTCAGTTGATTTCATCTAAGACTGTGGCTGAAGCTGTAGTTTCTGTTCTTGTTGTTCATCTTTTCTTCATTGATTCAGCTTGTTAACAGCAGGTGTCCATCATTAATGTTCAGTCATCACTCAATCACTTCATTATCTCATTAACTCCAACACTGATTCAGTGTTACATTTAACCCTCTGGAGTCTGAGGCTGATTTGGGGTCCTGGAGTAGTTTTACATGCTCTGACATTTGTGCTTATTTCAGCTACTTATAACATACTATTGGCCAACATGTAATTTTGCTGTATTCAGCACAAACTCTGCTACAATAATATGTGAGCAAAATAGATGTACATGTTTGCATCTTTTTAAAAATAAAGATTATGCGTGGTTAGTAAGTTTTGGCAAAAAAAATGCCCTTGCAATAAGGCCATAAAACACATACTGAATAGTTGTTCACAAGACTTTTGAGTTATCAAGCTTGTAGGCTAGAATTTTTACTACACAATGATGTGGAAATCATTCTGAATGCTTCAACACAAACAACAATATAATGATTTAAATTTTGTAAATCAGTTTTTGTGTCACCACTGCTGTATGCGTGGGAGTGGTGATGGCCATGAATACATTAGCAATTCACACCAGGGGAGACAAAAGACACTCCCCCAGTGGCTAACGGCCCATCCAAAGGCCAAAGCTGTGAAGCATCTTGAACTAAGGATGTTATGTGGGCTTTAACTCTGTTACAGTAATCGCCTCAGAATTTGTGTTTGAATAGCGCACGCTCTCCGTGGGCGTGGTCACATTACAGATAATGAGCTGGCTCGCGAACGACTGATTTCTCTCCGTTTTCAAACAGATTACATAAACAGAGAATATTTGTTTAGATTTGACTTACATGATTTAAAACCTGACATTTCAACGTTTAGTTAGACATGCGTTTCATATTTGTGTGAATAGTATTCACGAAGTTACCGTTCATTTTCTTATGACTATCAGAATGGATTTCATTCGGAGAGAGATCGCAGCTCACGCATCATGTTAGTTTTGTTTATTTTGCACAAAGCACAACATTTTGTATTTACTATGAGTGTGCACAAGTCAAAGTAGACATTTCACAGATTGCAATGGTATATATCTCTTAATTGTATGTTCAAAATTGACGGAGCATTTTGAGTCTCTTTCACACTGACAAGAAAAAAGTGAGTAAATGAGGCGGGCGTGACGGCCGACCTCAGAGGGTTAACAGCCTGTAGTGTGCACACTGCGCAGTGTTCATTTCATCTGGGCTAACCCATGTGGGGCCTACATGGAAACTGAGGACAAAACTGTCTGGGCCCCACTTAGACAACCCACATCAGACCCACCTGGGTCCCACATGGGTCCCACATGGGTGTGTTGGCTGGGAAACAGACACCAGAAAATCTCACTGCTGGATTTGAATAAATCCATTTAAAATCCATTATAAATCCAGATATTCAGCGATTTCTTTTAATGATATAGATGTGTATTTGTTGAATGTTGACGGTAAATAAGAAGGTATTAGCCTTTAGTTTGCCTTTCTGTAGCTGATAATATAAAAGCAAACACTATACTTATTCACATAACGTTTACTAGGTTTCTTTGTTGTGGTTGGTTAGGCAAAATAAACCAAAACTTTTCAGTTCATTCACATTTGAGGCGTCTACTTTCCGTGTCCACTTTTCTTTTCTCCACACTTGCCTTGTTTTCACTGACAGACTAACTGTGTGTGTCACTGGTGCAGAGCGAGAGTGTTTTCAATGCACCAGTGATTATGCAACGTTAAGCAATGACGCTGCGTTTGAATTTTCACAACAGGGATGTGGTTATATACATTACCTTGACAACACTATTTGACATTAGTGCAGGCAAAACATTTTTCTCTCGGCCGGTGGGCCGCCTATTGAGGAACCCTGATTTATAGTTTATGGACTGTTTTGATTTCGATTATTACATCTAGAAATCATCAATGGCATCGATAAAACCAAACGTTTCAAAATGTAGGAAATTCAACATTTGATAGAAAATACTTTAAAAAAAAAGAGACATTCATTACCATTATAACCAGCAGGTGGCGGCAGAGTAGCATTTATTTGCGCAAATATTAGCCATTTCCTGTAATAGTTTTTCACTTACTTTCACTTTTGAATAAATATTAAACATTATAAAATATCTAGATTTAAAAAGACATTTTGTCAGTGAGAAAAATAATAACTTTTCTTGAGAATGAATTATACAGAAAGAGCACCGCGCTCTCCCTTTGTACCCTAATCACAGAAGTTGTTTGTCAGTGCAGTGCAAGATCAATGATTTTGGCTCACTTGTGAAAACTCACATTTTATTCATTGAATTTAACTTAAGTGCACAATAAAAAATTTTTTGATGCTTTTTTCACATGAAAGTGTGAAAACTGATGGTTGAAGTGAATTTAGCCGAGAAGGAATACGTCTTTAGGTGGAGGAGGAACACCTGAGGTACGTCTTTATTTATTTATTTATTTTCATGTCGTCTTACATTTGAATAACTAATGCTATGCATGACTATTTAAGAGGCTATATTCTGATTATAAATTAAGTATTACACTATTGATGCTCAAAAGACCAGCAAGTGGTGCTGTACACTGTAAAAAATTGTGCTGTAAAATAACAGTAATCTACTGGCAGCTGTGGTTGCCATTAATGTACTGTTAATTTACAGCCCTCTACCGTAAATTTACAGCTCTTTTATTTTACTGTATGTTACCGTAATGCTACCATGGAAATTAACTTATTTAATTTGGGAAGCCGTTTTGCTACAAACAGTTTGTGTTCGCAGTTAAGAAACATTCCTTTTCAGTTGACTCAAATGAAACACATTCACAGTACTAATGCTGTGTAAATACTATTTTTTTTAACTTAATGCATAACACCAAAATAATTAAAAACATGACTTCAACTCAAATCTTTGCAGCTTGTCTAAGCTAGCAATAGCACAAATATATGTGCTAAAATTCTTAGCAAACAGCTTATCACTGCATTAACAACTACAGTTACTGTCTTTAAATGAAGCAACATGCAGCATAACATCAGTGTTTCTCAGCTCATTATTGACTGAAGCACAGGCTCTACTCTTCAGCACAATGGTGACCCACAAAACTAATTAATTAAACTAACAGATCTCTCCTATATCAAACTGTACAAAAACACAAAACACTTCAGTTCAGTATTTACTCTCCTTATCTGTTATTGACTGATAAGTAACTTTTTTCTATTAACTTTCACTAATATTTCAGTCAAATGAACTTGTTTTGTATAAATCTGACTGTTACGTTCAACAGAATATTACTGTTTTTCTTCCTTCATTTTATGGTAATTTGCTGTAAGCAAGGTTGGCTGTAAATTGCTGTTTTTAAACAGTTTGTTGCATAAATTAATTTACAGAATATTACTGTTTTTCCTTGATTTTACAGTAATCTACTGGCAGCTGTGGTTGCCAGCAAATTGCTGTTTTTTTACAGTGCATTGCCATAAATTAATTTACAGTTGATTACTGTTAAATTACGTTTCACTCTGGGTTTTTTTCCATCTCACACCTTTAACCCTTTAAACCCCACAACAAAATCTTCAGTTTTAAATGATCACTTGATTGTGTCCACACTACAGAGTAACACTGAAGCAGTGCTGAAGTTAATGAGACAACAGTTAATGAGATAATTAAGTGATAATTGAGAATTAGTGATGAACACCTGCTGTTAACAAGCAGAATCACTGAAGGAAAATTAACAACAAGAACAGAAAAAAACAGCAGAAACACAATAACTTCAACAGACTTCCAGCCACAGCCTTAGATGAAATCAGCTGAAGATAAAAGACATTAAATATCTCAAGATCTCAGCAGAGGAGGATTAAACAATATAAATAGCATTACTAGCTTCACTTATTACTAAACAGGTCGACTTTATTTCTGTGAAATAACTACAGAAGTTCTTATTGAGAATTAACAGAGCTTCAGATGCTGTTTTGTTTCATTTGATGTTACCATGATGGAGGTCAGTGTTTGCTTTAGTTGGGTTCTTGACCCTTGTCTTTTTAACATTAGAGTTTCTTTGCATGTTGTAACTGTGTGTTTTCCAGACACAATTGTTACAGTACTAAAGCCTAAGGACATCATGATTAGGCATTGTTAGTTATGTACTAATTTTTATAATTATCATGCAAAACTTAATGTAAACTGAATTAATTCAGCATAAAATCCATTTTCATAAATGTTTACAGATTTTACTTTTCTAAATGAAATTCATGTTTAATGTCACCACTTAAAATCATGCAGTTCCATTTATTAAGACTCATTTACAGATAAATGTGTGAACTATGGCATTACTGAGCTAAACAGAGAATTCAAGAATCAGCGTATGAATCTCAACAATGGTGACAATCAACAAACAAAATAAAAGATCAACTCTGGACATCATGAAAGACATTACTAAAAGTCAGCACAAAAGCAACAGTAAAAATCAAGGCAGTAAGAATTAGAGAAAATAACCAGACAATTCAGCAACATCATTTATTCATGCCGCAATGCATGCTGGGAGTTTTGTACCCAGCATGCATTACAGCAAGAAGCTTTTGATTGTCACCATTGTTGAGATTCATATCCCAATTGTTGATGTCTGTGTGACTCTGAGCTAAACAGTTTTTCATAATGTTATTTACACAAGCTGTTAACAAATTACTTCATGTTATTTGTCTTTCATATTAATGATAAATTTCTTGATCACAATACTACAATTAAAATTATAGAACCATATAAACTCTGATGAGATTAACAAATTTGACCGAAAAACGCTAATTTTGACTATTAATAAACAACTGATCTCTTTTGATCACAACTCCATCTGGTTTCTCAACTATAACAAATGTGCTTTAATAACACTGTTACAGCTGGCAAAGTAAACTTATCATTTACAAATCAAAGATCAAGATCCCAACTAAACCAACACTGATCTCTATCATGGCAACATCAAACGACAATAAAACAACATCTGAACCTCTGTTAGTTCTCAATATGAACTTCTGTACACATGACAGAATAAAGTCAGTCTGTTTAGTAATAAGTGAATCAGGTAATGCTGTTTGTGGAGTTGATTAATCAGATCTTGAGAGATTTAATGGAGTTTATCTTCAGTTGATTTAATATTTTTCTGTTCTTATTTCTCTTTCCATCAGTGATTCTGCTTGTAAACAGCAGGTGTTCATCAGTGTCTGAATTCACTCTTTTTTTCATTCACTCTGTCAAGTGGACTATATTAGTGAACTAGTGTAGGGAATAGTGAATGAGGGTATAGCATGTAATTTGGAACACAGCCTCTGAGTGTCGCCTTTGAGCGCTTTTAATTCACAGTGTGTTGCTGTAGGCTATTTTCTAGAAAACTTCAGATATTACCCAGAATGCGTTGTTTCTACGGCATATTACTGTTTTAATGGAAAACAGCATGTTATTGTTGAAATTTGGCTGTTTTTTTACAGCAATTTTTTACAGTGTACTTCATTGGTTTGCAGTTTTGGGAATTACTCTGGGTTGGGGCCAAAATACCAAAATTATTAGTCTAATTAAATCTAATTAAATCAGATTATTTGTAAGTGTGAACTTGAGAAATGATGTGATGTACACACACACACAAAGTCCAGCTGGCTTTTATTATTGGGGAAGTTTTAAAGAACATTCCGTATATATAGTCAATTGACATTCGACATGCTCTATCTATCTATCTATCTATCTATCTATCTATCTATCCATCTATCCATCCATCCATCCATCCATCCATCTAATCTATATACTGTATATATATACAGGGTTGGGAGTAACGAAAAACAAGTAACTTAATTACGTATTTAAAATACAAAATTTGAGTCACTGTATTTCATTACAGTTACATTTTAAATGGGTGGTAATCAGATTACAGTTACATCTGAAAAGTGTTTTTGATTACCAAAGTGATTACTTTGAGTTTTAATGTCATTTAAACATTAATGTGATAGCTGTGATGGGTAATAAATGTAAACAGAAATTGGTGATTCTCCAAAACTAACAGTCTGAAAAATCATCCTAATTCACATTTCTGCTCAGAAGTTTCATACCCCTTGCAGAATATGCAGCATTTTAATCATTTTAACAAAATAAGAAGGATAAAAAAAAAAAATACATTTTTATTTAATACTGAATAACCTATTTCACATAACTGATGACTGAATTTATAAAAATTGAGTCCCTTGTAATTGTAAAAAAAATTACTAGTTTGAATTTCAGTTCTGACTTTTCATCTCAAAAATGAGAGTTTGTAACTCAGAATTGCAACTTTATATCACGGAATTCTGAGATAAAAACTCGCATTTACCTTTTTTGTGTGTGTTTCGTACTTATTAGTATTCCAAAGTATTCTATAATGGATATGGGGAGACTTTAGATTTGCGTGGGCAGAAATTACATTATAAAAATGTAATGCACCCTTCTGCCTGGAGGGTGCTAGAGCACTCAGGGCCCCAAAAAAATTGGAACACTTTCAGTTTTTGGGGTTTATTGCAGCACAGTATCTAGAGCACTGTGTGTGGGTATGGGTATATAAGCCAAACCCAGGCAGAAATCCCCGAACTGTCCCAGTGCTTAGAAAAATTTCCCTAGCAGACCCAGGTGTCATAACGCTCATAACACAGCAGAATATGAAAGCAATATATTTTTTCTTCTTTTTTTGTTGCAGAAACATGATCCATGTCTCTGTAAACTGAAACATTTTTTCTCCTAATGGAATAAAATCTTAAAAGTTTAAAGTCATCCATTAAAGACCATTAAAGAAAAAACAAGATAGCAATCTTAATGCAATTTGTGTAAAGATTAAAATGTGTTTTTCTCTCTGTGTCTGTTTGCTTTTTAGACAGACAGCTGCCATTTTAGGGCCATTTTAGGGTCAGACTCCACAAGGCGTCTGGTCCCACCTGGATCGAGCCAGGACACACACAGCTTGACATGTAGGAGAGTGTGTGTAGAAACTTCAAGAGAACATTCACACCTCACAGCACTCACTGACACATGACCTCCCAGTGTAGAACTGGAACTAAATTATACAGCACAGATTATGGCAGGATAGACCACCATCCCACATTCCAGATCTAAATGAGACCCAATGCAATTGGTCTCTTTGGGTAAAATGTTTATGTCCAGTTAATGTCCAGTCCTCAGCATTGTTGCAAACTAGAAGAGCCTAATTTCCAACACACGACTAATGACAAATTAATCTGAATAGTTAGAACTGAAATGCAGGCGTTTCTGTCAATCATTTACACAATTCCCAGTCAGACCTGCAGTATTGAGTGTGACTCAGCCTGAACATTAAATGCACAGATGATGGGTGTAAAAGCTGAACTAGAGATTTAAAGTCTCTGTTTCTGTAGATCTCAGTCTCATTGACTTGATTGAACCTTAGGTTTGCATTAATGATTTGCAATTGAAACAATATAGACGTTTTATAATTGTAATCATGAAATCATGAAATTATGTTAAATCATGTGATATATTTTAATTATGCATACCACTGATAAATATACTAGTTATATTGACTTTTTGCTACCCTTCCTTATTCACATCCAGAACAAGTCTAAATTCCACGACTCTGAATAAATCTTCTACTGACCCCTTCTGATCATGCTGACCAACACAACAGACTCGGTACAAGTCATTCTGCAGACTTACAATATCTAGTTTAGAGTTCATACCTGTTTCTCTGTCCTCTGTGCTGCAGCTGATACAGTGTCGTGGTTTTTATGTCCATCCATCGTACACAGCACACACATCAACTTCTGATCAGTGCAGCAGAAAACCTCAAGGACTTTATCATGTGTTTGGCAGATCATCTCCTGCAGTCGTCCAGTGGCTTCAGTCAGATTGTGTCTCTTTCTTTTAAAGAAACTCTCATGTTGTTCAAGGTGATTCTGACAGTAAGAGTCCAGACACTCCAGACAGGACTTGACAGCTTTGAGTTTTTCTCCAGTACAGACGTCACACTGCACATCTCCAGCTCCAGCTCCAGTGTAACAGTCAGCAGGAAGTTCAGTCTTCTTCAGTTTCTCCACCGCTTCAGTCAGCTTGGTGTTTTTAGCTAAAGCAGGTCTTGGACTGAAGGTCTGTCTGCACTGAGGACAGCTGTAGACTCTCATCTGATCCTCCTGATCCCAGAATCCTGTAATACAGCTCTTACAGCAACTGTGTCCACAGGGAATGGCCACTGGATCCTTCAGGAGATCTTGACACACTGAACACTTGAACTCATCCTGAGGAATTCTGGCTTCTGCCATTTTACTGTATGAATACAGAGACACAAACTCACGACAGCTCAACTGCACTTGAGTTTCAGTTTCTCTGAACTGAAGAGTTTCTTGTTTCCTGTTCTGTGTTTGAGTGACGGGTAAGTGGGCTGGATTAAGGTGTGAGAGAAGGGTGAACAGACACACACACACACACACACACACACACACACACACACCACAGACACACACACACACACACACACACACACACACAGACACACACACACACACACACACACACCACACACACACACACACCCCGCAGCGTGTGAGCGGACAAACAAGACAGCATGCGCTCTGACGAACAGCGGTACAATGTAAAACCTTTTCTCAGTTGATTCAGGTGTGTTCAGAAACAGCTGGAACTAAACTCTGTTGTGTCTCTCCAGGAATAGACAGAGGAACCCTAATAAACTAGATATCAGTCTCAGACAGTCACTCAAAGAACAAGTTATTGAGAATCAGGACTTTTACTGTCCGCAGGAATACTGCATCCTAATTACTGCACTTGTACTGCTGGGCAGGTCCTTCATTACCTTAATCAAATACAAAATATGATATAAAACTAACAGTTGGTAAAATATTATTCACCGCAACACATTTACAGCCTCTTCTTCCTCCATCATCCCCGGGATACTCGTCTTTTTGTGATAGCACAACATTTAAAAAATCTGGTAACACTTTACAATAAGGTTCATTAGTTAAACCTTAGTTAATGCATTAGTTAACAAGAACGAATCATGAACAACACCTCTGTTCAGCATTAGTTAATCTTCATTAACGTTAATTCACGCATATATTAATGCATCTGTTAACGTTAGTTAACATTAGTTAATGCATTAGTTAACATGAACTAAAAAAAACAAAACATGTAACTATTCCAGTAAAATATAAAATAGATTTTCTCAGTTATGCTCAGATCTAAAATATTTGATCAGCATATTGCACTATTTTGTGAATAGTAGCCTATTAGTTGAAGTGAGAAGTTACATAAACCTTGCAGAATCTGCAAAATATCAATAATTTAAAAAAATAAATAAGAGAGATCATAAATTACTTCTTTTTTATTCAGCACTACAACAAATGTTTTATTATAAGAGGTTTACATTGTCCACAATATGTAATAATATTAGCTTTTACTGAAATGAAGCAGTTGAAAAGTTCACATACACTTCATTGATTCTCAGTTCTGTCATTATGATGATTTTTAATGAAGAGTTTCATGTTTGTCCTGTTCTGCCCACAGTTCTTCAAATAAATCCTCCAGCTCCAGCACATTCTGCATATTTTAACTCTTTTCAGCAGCGACCGTATGATTTTTAAGATCCATATTTTCACACTTTGTATCTCAGCTCCTGTCTGCCTCACTGCTGAATTGTTTGAGTCTGTTGCTCCGTATAGCTTTGTTTTGAATCTATTTATTGTCATTGTTTGCTGTCTACTTTATCTTCACTATATATCTGATATTGTCTTATATTGCCTATCACATTAATCTGACATCGCTAGTTTTTAATCTTTTAATCTAAATCACCATCACAACGCGTTAGCATTACGCTAGTTTGTGTTATCCGTGCCCACCGTCATTTCTGTCGCACTCTCCTTTTTCTACAAGTTCATCAAACAACTGGTAAGTCGGGTCGGTCTACGAACACGGTACGCTATGTCATCTTCTCCTTTCATTGTTACTTGCACTGCCTGTCACATGCATAGTATAGCTTTTTCTGTCAGCGATGAGGCATTCACATGTCATAAATGTAGGGAAGTAGTCAGGCTGACAGAGAAAATCTCAGAATTAGAGACACGCATCCAAACTTTAATTGAGGATAGTAAGAATGCAAGGGCTTCAGATACTGTTTTGGATGCGACTAGCTTAGCGAACTCCGTACATTGTTCGGTTCCGGCTGTAGAGCCCGTGCAGCAGGGCAACTTTGTGACCGTGAGGCGGCCTAGTCGTGGGAAAAAACACCACTCTTCCGTTCCGATTAGAACATCAAACAGGTTCTCCCCACTCAGTGACGCACCCACTGAGAATCCTGTTGAAAGTGCCCTAGTTATTGGCGATTCTATTACACGGAACGTGAAAATAGAGACACCAGACACCATAGTCACATGTTTGCCGGGAGCCAGAGCGCCTGACATCAAAGCAAATTTAAAAGTGCTGGCTAATGCTAATCGTAAATACTCTAAGATTGTTATTCACGTCGGCGCTAATGATGTTCGACTTCGCCAGTCGGAGATCACCAAAATTAACATTAAAGAGGTGTGTGAAACCGCACGTATGATGTCAGACACTGTAATTTTTTCTGGACCCCTTCCTGCTCGTAGGAGTGATGAGATAATTAGCAGACTATCATCACTCAATGGCTGGCTGTCTAAGTGGTGTCCACAGAATAATATAGGTTTCATAGACAATTGGAAAAGTTTTTGGGGCAGACCTGACCTGTTGAAAAGAGATGGTATTCATCCCTCCTGGGGTGGTGCCGCTCTTCTCTCTAGTAATATGGCACATAGTCTTAGAGCTCAACCTTGACTAACTGGGGCCCAGGTCAGGAAGCAGACAGACTGGCTAAACCGACCGTCTGCTAGCTGTCTCACGTCACAGAATTCAGATAAATCCCAACACATAGAGACTCTTTCACCTAGATATCATCACATAGAGACTGTGTCTGTACCCCGAACTAATAAATACAGAAAACTTCCAAACCCATTTACGGGTGATAATTTAATTGATGTTCAACAAGTAGTAAACAGAGATTATAAAGATAAACAGATGATAAAGCTTGGGTTGCTGAATATTCGATCCCTTTCTTCAAAAGCACTTATAGTAAATGATATTATCACAGAAAATAATCTAGATGTGCTGTGTTTGACAGAAACCTGGCTAAAACCAGACGATTACATTACTTTAAATGAGTCTAGCCCTCAAGGTTACTATTATCGACACGAACCTCGTCAGAAAGGTAAAGGGGGAGGTGTTGCTGTAATCTATAGTAATATCTTTAGTATTACTCAAAAGTCTTTCAAATATATCTCGTTTGAAGTGATGGTGCTCTATGTAACGTTATATAATGTAAGTGACAAATCTCATTTGAAATTTGTGCTGGCTACTGTATACAGGCCACCAGGGCACCATACAGACTTTATCAAAGAATTTGCTGATTTTCTCTCGGAGTTAGTACTGGCTGTGGATAAAGTCCTTATTGTTGGTGATTTTAACATACATGTAGATAATGAAAAAGACGCTTTGGGATTGGCATTAACAGATATTTTAAGCTCTATTGGAGTTAGACAACACGTGTCAGGACCAACTCATTGTCGTAATCATACTCTAGATCTAATATTGTCACATGGAATCGATATTGATGCCGTTGAAATTCTGCAGCAGAGCGATGACGTCTCAGATCATTATCTAGTCTCATGCGTGCTACATTTAACCAAGGCTGCAAAACCGCCTGTCTGCCATAAATATGTTAGAACCATCACTTCCACCACTAAAAACTGCTTTATAAATAATCTTCCTGATCAGTTTCATCAACTTAGCAAACCAGACAGCTTAGAAGAACTCGATGTTGCAACAGAAACTATTGACGCTCTCTTTTCCAACACTCTAGACTCTGTCGCTCCTTTGCGCTTAAAAAAGATTAAGGATATTAGTCCAACGCCATGGTATAACGAGCACACTCGAGCCCTTAAGAGAGCAGCCAGAAAAATGGAGCGCAGCTGGAAGAATTCAAAACTAGAAGTTTTTCGGATTTCATGGAGAGAGAAAATGATGGAGTACAGAAAGGCCATAAAAACCGCTAGATCTGCTTATTTTTCAAATCTTTTAGAAGATAATAAACACAACCCTAAGTATTTATTTAATACAGTGGCTAAATTAACGAGAAATACAGCCTCAACTTCTGATGTTTCCAAACAGCACAGCAGTAATGACTTTATGAACTTCTTTACTTGCAAGATTGACAACATTAGAGAGAAAATTATAGCCATGCAACTGTCTACTACAGTATCACATCAGACAGTGGATTGTAGTATCCCTGAGGAAAAATTCCATTCATTCGCTGTTATAGGAAAGGAAGAATTGTCTAAACTTATTAAATCATCAAAATCAACAACATGTATGTTAGACCCTATACCGACTAAGCTATTGAAAGAGATGCTTCCAGAGGTCATAGATCCTCTTCTTAAGATCATTAATTCATCTTTATTACTAGGTTACGTACCGAAAAATTTTAAGTAGGCTATTATCAAACCTCTTATTAAAAAACCACAACTTGATCCTGGTGAATTAGTCAATTACAGACCGATTTCCAATCTACCTTTTCTGTCAAAAATACTAGAAAAGGCAGTATCATCTCAACTTAGTTCCTACTTGGAAAGAAATGGTGTCTGTGAGGATTTCCAGTCAGGATTTAGACCGTACCATAGTACTGAGACTGCTCTCATTAGAGTTACAAATGATTTGCTCTTATCATCAGATTGTGGTTGTATCTCTCTATTAGTGTTACTAGACCTCAGTGCTGCTTTTGACACTATCGACCACAATATTCTTTTGAATAGACTAGAAAATTATGCCGGAATTAGTGGAAATGCATTGGCATGGTTCAAATCATACTTATCTGACCGTTATCAGTTTGTAGTAGTAAACGAAGAGATGTCATTTCGATCACAAGTTAAACATGGAGTACCACAAGGCTCAGTTCTAGGACCGTTGCTTTTCACTCTGTACATGCTACCCTTGGGAGATGTCATTAGGAAGCATGGCATTAGCTTTCACTGTTACGCTGATGATACTCAGCTCTGTATTTCCTCGCGCCCTGACGAAACCGACCAATTCTCAAAATTAACAGAATGCGTAGCTGATATAAAAAATTGGATGACTAGTAATTTCCTACTACTAAATTCAGAAAAAACAGAGATTCTAATTATTGGACCAAAAACTTCTGCACATAATAACCTAGAATACTGTCTAACACTTGATGGCTGCTCTGTTAAGTCGTCTTCGTCAGTTAGGAACCTGGGTGTGCTCTTTGATACCAATCTTTCATTTGAATGCCACATTTCTAGCATATGTAAAACCGCATTCTTCCATCTTAAAAATATATCTAAATTGCGACATATGCTCTCAATGACAAATGCGGAACAGCTAGTTCATGCGTTTATGACCTCGAGACTAGATTACTGTAATGCTCTACTGGGTGGTTGCCCTGCTCGCGTGATAAACAAATTACAGCTGGTCCAAAACGCAGCTGCTAGAGTCCTTACTAGAACCAGGAAGTATGAACATATTAGTCCGGTTCTGTCAAAACTGCACTGGCTCCCTATTAAACATCGTATAGATTTTAAAATCTTGCTAATTACTTACAAAGCACTAAATGGCTTAGCTCCCCAGTACCTGAGTGAGCTTTTAATGCATTATAGTCCTTCGCGTCTATTACGATCTCAGAATTCTGGCCAGTTGTTAATACCTAGAATATCAAAATCAACCGCGGGCGGTAGATCCTTTTCCTATTTGGCACCTAAACTCTGGAACAATCTTCCTTGCATTGTTCGGGAAGCAGACACACTTTGTCAGTTTAAATCTAGACTAAAAACGCATCTATTTAACCTGGCATACACATGACGCACTATAAACTCTTGTCCTCATATCCGTTAAAGGATTGTTAGGCTGCATAGATCAGGTCAGCCGGAACCGGGAACACTTCCTATAACACCAGATGTACTCGTTACATCGGAAGAAGAATGGCGTCTACGCTAATTTTTTGTCTCTCTGCTTATCCCGAGGTTTACCAATTAACATGATTGGCTGGATCCGGGCTGTGTCCGGGTCGGACGGGGAACCTGTGCCTGTGTGCGGCAGCAGTGTGGCCCTGTGGTGTCGGCGGAGACCGTGTGAACGAGCTCATCCTTTGTGAAGACCTTACCGACTCATCAGCCAGCGGCACATATCCCAACAAACCGTCCCATATCGGCGTGATCAAAAAGATCTTAAATTAGATGGAACTAGATTAAATATTTTGACTGTTGCGATTCCAAATCAGTTTAATGACCTGTAACTCTGAGTATCGGACAAGTGTTCACTGTTGGCCAGAGGAGAACTGGCCCCCCAACTAAGCCTGGTTTCTCCCAAGGTTTTTTTCT
Organism: Zacco platypus; assembly: GCA_038088235.1. Lineage (NCBI taxonomy): Eukaryota > Metazoa > Chordata > Actinopteri > Cypriniformes > Xenocyprididae > Zacco > Zacco platypus. Next base: position 752,751 of record CM076076.1, on the reverse strand, counting down.
CCATTTGTTGGAGTTTTGGTTCCTTGCCGCTGTTGCCTTTGGCTTGCTTAAGTTGGGGACACTTGCTTGATATTCAGCAGTGTTTTTGATATGCCTGCATTGGCGCCGTTGTATGCGAACTGATCTGAGCCGGACGATTACGTCACTGTTTTCTCCAGTGCTGCTATACCTAAATTACCTAGACTAATAACTATTGATCTTTGCAACGGAATGAATCAATAATATATAGAATAAGCTGCACAATGACACCATTTTCTTATTAATGTAAAGCTGCTTTGCCACAATTTGCATTGTAAAAAGCGCTATATAAATAAAGATGACTTGACTTGACTTGACACTGATGACAGCGGATCATAAGCAACTGTTAAAATGGTGAAAACACTTACTGAAACTCCAGAAGGAAACAATGCAGTAAAATTCAGGGGGTGTAAACATTTGCACAGGATGATCCCCCGATAAACTGTTTTTATTTTGTCTTCTGGAAAGCATTTTATGTAGGGAAGTACTAAAAATTGATCTTTAAATAAAATAAGAATTTGTACCTTCAGCGTACCGCCAGTTTTCCGGCACTTCCGACATGTTGCTCGTACAGAAGCCCAGCGCACCCTCCCTTCTCTAGGAACGTGTTTTGAACCGAGGATCGGTTTCACAGTCGAGGTTTAAATCTAGTCCAGACTAAACTGCATGTTTGAGATGTTGTTCCCAAAAGCAACTTGAACTGACAAATCCTTAAATATGTTAAATTAGTGACATTGATTTGTGTCAAAATGCACCAGTAATGTTTTTTTTTTCTAAGGCATGTTTATAAAAGCTACTTAAATGTCTTAATTGAAGTAAGGCCTAATCCTGGATTAATCTAAGCCCTGTCTGTGGAACCAGGCCTAAATGTGTTGAGTTTCCTTGACTTACAAAAAATAAGTATACTAATGAACTGTACTTTAGTATACTTAATAAAATTAAAGCATATTTTAAGGATTCTAATATGTATTAGTAGCAAGATTAAGTGTATTATTTCAATACTTCTTGGGAATAAATTGGGCCACATTTTGGTAAATACTGTCACACATATGTCTTGTCTAGTTTAATTCTGTCTAGTTAGTTTGAGTTCTAGTTAATCACCGAGTTTCTAATTAGTTAAGTCTTGTCAGCTGTCCGTGTCTAATCATCAGTGTATTTAAGTTTCTGTCTGTTTGCCTGTCACTGGTCTGTTGTTGTTTGTGCTGCACACTGTTGCGTCTGTTTCCTGTTTCCTGTGATCTTGTTAACTGGAATAAACAAATACTTATGGTATACTTTATTAACTGTCACTGTTTGCCATTATATACTTACAACAATAATATCTTCATCTAAACCTAAAATAATATAGACAAACTATATCATTTGAAAGCTTACAAATGGTAGTCAAGACAAACGACAGAGGAACAGGAATTTATTAATTCACAACAACAATATTTTCAGACTCATAAGGCATGTTCAGACATTTATTTTGAAATCACAATGAAAATAAAAAATCTTGTTCTTTTTGCACGTCTTTTGTGTGTTTGTTGAAGGTTGAACTCAAACCAAACACTGCCGTTCTGGCCACACTACTTGTGAATATGATGTCAGTTTCATAAATTATATGAAGATTATGGAGATAAATGGTTCAGGTCACTCAAACCATTAGAAACATGGAAGAGTTCATATTTGGTCTCCAGTAGAGCCTGGATGGGATCTAGTGGAAAAGTTTGGAACTGTCCCAAACAAAATCTTAGAGAAAGCTATTGAGATATCAACCTAAAACTTTATTAGATTTTAGAGTTTGTCTTTGATTTTCTTGCAGTTTAAGAGTAAAACAGTTACATAAATTATAAAAAATCGTATTTTACACTTTTTAACTATAGCTATTTTTTTCATATATTTTTTCTTTTACTTCTAAAATAATCTTCCAAGTGTCCCTTTATAAGGAGACAAACTTAAGTCTGAGATCAAAAGTATTCAAGATTTGAAATAATTTAAGTTGGGGTCTGTTCAACAAAAATGGGAGTGAAAGTTAAGGGGTAACGGTTTATGGCAGTTTTTTTTTTTTCTTTTTTTTAAATCTGCACCAACGGTTTTGAATACTAAACATATTTATGCACATGAACAGATGGAGAGTTGAACTTCCTAAAATATAAAGGAACAACACAGGAACTGCAGCTGATGTTTTGGAGCAAATCAGGACCAGGATGTAATCAGTAAGAGACACTAGTTTCATTCATGCTTCAGACGCGTCACGCTGAGGACGTTCCCCAAAGTGTCGTTATCGACGCAGTGCAAATTCCCTTTCTCAGGGAACAAGAGTTACAGTCGTAACCCGAGACGTTTGCTGTAGGCAATAGACTACAATACTGTGATTGACATGACCAATAAAATCAGCTGCAGGGCATCATGGGTCTTCTGACGGGGTTGGACGTCCACCGCAGGCTGCAGCGAGACTCTTCTCCATGTTTTGGAAAATGCTATTTTAAAAGTAAAGAAATGATCACTTTTACCAGTAGCTGGCTGCAGAGCTCCACTATTTGCAATATGATATTTGACTAACTGAAAGATCTTTTCACAGAGACCACACAAGGGTTAATCCTTGTTTTTGCGGCTTAAATGTAAGTGTTGCTTTAAATCATGTTTTGTATATCTTTGATTTAGGTGGAGACCTGTTGTTTGTTTGTTTGTTTGTTTGTTTGTTTGTTTAGGTTGGGTCATTATAAGTATGTTTCAGTTTAAGATGTTTGTTCATGGATGAGGTGATTTGTTGTATGTTTTCTTTTTGTAGGGGATTTTGATGTTATGCTTCCTCATGGATTATTAACTAGAGGATCTTCTGTCTTGATCTTTGGATGCAACTGTAAAGAAAAGAACTGTCCTATAAGAAGGACATATACGCCATCTTACAAACTATAAAACAAGACTGATCTCATTCCCAGGAAACTGGCGTCTGACGTCTCGTGTAACATCAACTCCTCCTCTAGAATCCTCTCATGATGCTCTTTGGTTGCTCTTGGGATTGTTTGCTTTGTTAATGTTATTGTTCACATTTATGTAACTATTACTTATAGATGAATATATTTTGACTGTTTTTCATGTTCTTTGTTTGTTTTCTTGAAATACGTTATATCTGTTACGTGTATAGCTGTTCTGGACTCTGTTTGTTGTCATATTCTACATGAGCTCTTTGTTTTGTTTTTTTCCCGCCACTCGTTTATCATCATCATCATCATCATCATCAGGTGTGTCTTGTCAATTACCTTGTTTCTCCCTTTGTTTGTCACCTGTATATATTCCCTGTGTTCTCCCTCAGTCCTGGTCCGTTCTTGTTAATGTTATACCGTGTTCAGTGTATTCCCTGCCTGTTGTTCCCAGTAAATTCCCTTGTGAATAAACTCCTTCTTCCTTGTTCCTTTCCACTACCACGTTACATAACAATATCCTGCTCTGGGTATTTAGCAAATATGATCCCCTTATATTTTCAGTAACTCTTTGGTTCTGTGAGGACAGTTATAGCAGGGTCCAGCCAATCCCTTGTTAACAATTAAATATCACTTGTTTACATATTGAATATATACTAAATTAATAGTAGTTAATAAGATAGATGTGGTTTGCCTTTGGTAAAATGTTGTGATTGCATTTCTTTTCCAACCACATCAACTCAAATTATGAATGTGCTGTATAATATCTAGTGTTAGTGTAGCAAAACTGAGCCTTTCTCTCTCACAAACACAACAGTTACGTCTGTACTAATCTTAAACTACAAATCACAAATTAAGAAACTCATAGCCTCACATTTTTGTAGATCATCCAAATAAAATAAAGTTTGTAATGAAAAAATTCCATCATCCATAAAAATGACTTCTATCCCTCTCTAACATAGTCTTAAATATTGATTGTAAAATAGTAGCATTTATAATAAATAAATTAGCTTCTTTTCATTTCTTGCCAAAACTGTAATTCTCCAGTGCGAGGCAGAGCATTTCTGGTGGTGTGTGTTGATCACTGATTGATTAATAATGAGGAGAACATGTTTATCACTGGATCTCACACACTGATATGTCATATGAGATCTCACATATCAGTTCACAAACAATATTTGTCCACGACTTCACACTTTTGATACAGATGTGCAGCAACTGCAGAATAAAGCTGCGTCACACATCACTTTTCACTCCATTGACTTCCATTCATATGCAGGAGACGTTTGGTTTGGTGAACTCTGACCTGTGACTTCACATCACACGAATGTGTGTAAAGAGCAGATAATTGATACATGAAGCTGTGATCTCTTAGCTGAATTCAAAGAAAAACACTGTTGTAGTAAAGCTGAGCAGATTCTATATTTCTATACTTTAATCTACTATTTGTTAAATTCATGTTTATAAAACAGACGCTGTAGAGTGTGATGTCATATTCCATCTGTGTCTGAAGAAGTGTTGAATCCTCAGTCGAGAGTGACTGCAGTTTAAATGAGAGCATATGAACTTTTCAGGTTGTGATTTGTAGAATAGGACGTGCACCAGCAGAAAACAATCTGAAAAGGTGAAACTGTTGTGTTGTTTGTGAGAGAGAAGTTTGCAACTTCTACAAAACCTTTTTCTCTGTGACTTTTAATTTACTGATGTGTGACTATTGTTTAAAACTACAAACCCCACTGTCACAGGTGCTCAGTTTTACTATAGTAAACCCTCACAGAACAGGGTAGTGATCAGGCGTCCATGCAGAAGCAGAGGTCAGTGTGGTGTACTGTTGCTACATCTGATGTCTTCATGCCTTCAACTGGAGATCCCAGAGAATCTGGAATAACAATAGTACAGTTCAAAACCCATCGTACATATTCATTACAAAGTGTCTCCTCTGGCATCACTAATGATCATTCCAGGTTCAATTTATTTTAAGCTCAACAGACAATATTTGAGTCATAATATTGCCCAAAAGAACCAGTTTTGACTCTGAATATTTCTTTAATATGGCGTCTTGTGAGAATCCAGTGACCTCGTCACATTTTCCTCTCTTTGTAATTTTAATACAAGATTAACAATTAATGTAAAATATAAAACATCCATCCGAGCTAATCATGTCACATTAAACCTGTCAGAAGAGGTTCATACAGATTGAAGTCTGTTGTGTTCGGTCTCTTGATTTGGGACAGGGGCAGCTATTGGGAAACTCAGCGTCTTCATGTACCAAGTGTAGATGACATCAAGACCTTGTCCTGAAGAATCTCAGCACCAAACGCTAGGATTACATCTCATCTGTTCACAAGAGCACAGCCATAGCTGGAAGAGCTCTAATGATATCTTTACCCTGATGTTGTGTGTCTTATTTATACAGCTGCTGCTCTGTGACGTCACAGCCTGTTCCAATTCCACGTGACTGAATCCAGCGGCAGAACCACAGCCACAGGACGGAAGTGAGGGGCGGAGCTTATGTTCTTAACAGAGGAGCGGCGCAATTTCTTTTTATTACATGCGAAGCGTCACAGTTTGTGTTATGATGCATTACATTAAAGTACAGCACAAAAAGAATTTAAAATTTGAATGTTGTGTTATCTCTTTCATTGTATTATGCGAGTCATTTGCTGTTCATGATGTAAAAAAAATAATGCTTGAAATTATACTTTAATCACAAAACTGAAAACAAACATTTACTCCAAACCCAATAACATGCATTTTTCTATATGAAAACTAAAATTTCAATTAAAACAAACAAACAAACAAAACACCATCAGCAGCATAATTTTAAAAGAAACAATGAAAAATTATAGAATAATTAAAATGAAATTTATCATTTGAACAATTCACTCTGGCCTATTTTGTCATGACAATCTTGCATAAATTCAATTTTTCAAAATGAACAAATCACTCAAGCATATTTTTTCATGATAATGCTGCAAAAAATAGTGTTTATCAAATGAAGCGTTAAGTCTTATTCTCATGTTGTCTAGACATTCCTGTAAAAAAATCACCATGTCTTCGTCAATGCTTATCACTTGTTGTTGTCAATAACTCCAGCCCTCACTTCAGTTCTGTGGCTGCGGTTCTGAAACTGCTGGTGCTGCGGGTCTGCAGCTGGATATGTCTCCAAATTAATGTATAATGTGTGTGTGTGTGTGTGAGTGTGTGTGAGTGTGTGTGTGTGAGTGTGTGTGTGTGAGTGTGTGTGTGTGTGTGTGTGTGTGTGAGTGTGTGTGAGTGTGTGTGTGTGAGTGTGTGTGTGTGAGTGTGTGTGTGTGTGTGTGTGTGTGTGTGTGCGCGCCAGCGATGGATTATTAACCGGGTCAATGGGGCCAGTGCCCAGAGGCCCTTGAGTACCAGGAGCCCGGGCTTTAAGGTTGCATGATCCAGTTTGGTACGAAAAACCATCAACGATGAAAACAAATGTTTATTGATGCTTGAATGTATGTGTCTGTTGGCCTAAACAATGCCTCTTGAACTGTTTTTGGTCTGTGAGGGCTCTCTGGCACTTCTGTAAATATGAAGGCCTCCAAATCTTGTGTAGAATCAGGGCAGTTGCTGGGGTTTTAACCCTATTCCACTCCCCGCGTCCGGCGTTTTTCAAACCACAAACTGTGTGAATGTGTCATTACACATTTCTTGATTAATTTAATTACAACATTTCTAGTGCTGATTTTTTAACTATATAATCAAACAACTATGTAAACTGTTCTTGTCAAATCAGGCCTTAAAAACGAATTAGTTTGTTCTTGTTTCCTTTGCCACATGTGCTCTTCGTTTGGTTTTCTCCCGCCACTCGTGTAGTCATCACTAGTTCATTCCTGTCAGGTGTTTGTCATTCATTAGTCTCGTTATCTCCTGCTGTATATAAACCCTGTGTTTCATTTAGTCCTTGTCTTGTGTCGTTTGAAGTTCCATGGTGTTTGTGTGTCCTTTCCCTGTGATTCTCTTTAATAAAAGTTTTATGTTTAAAGGACTTCATTCCCTCGTATACTTCTTCCTGGACTCAACTTTATAACAGTTCTGAGCAAGATGCAGTTTTTTTTTCTCGTTCCGATTCCATAGTAAAAATATAAAATACTGCTTTATTTATTACGAAAAAGTCATTTAAAATTTGATTTGTATATTTTAATTTTAATTTGATCAGTCTATAATGACGGCCAACGCTGAAATGCATGACTTCACTTGAGAGTTCTAGAGATATTTCCTCATCATATTTCCTCAAATATAGCCTATTAGATATAATTTAAGTCAAATTATTTTATTTACAAAAATTTTAATTTTTTTATAGGCCTAGCCTATTTAAATTAATATCTTATATTTTCAGAAATAAGTGCAGTTTATATTACCTACATCTACCATTTTATTCTTCCTGTTTAACATTTATTAGACTCCAGGTTGAAATAAAAGGATGTTATTTTTCTAATGAGAGAAATCACAGATTATTCTGGATTTTTACAAATCCAGTTTCACTTTTTTTTCTGTGAGCAGAACAAAACGAATAGCCTAAAAACTTGCAATGTTAAATTGTAGCCTATTACAAAAGAAACTCTAGAAAAGATGTGTTTGACAAAATCAGAGAAAGAAGGATGAATGATGTTTGACAGGCGGGAATGATCAGGGCATAGACAGTCACAAATATCAAACATGCTTAATAAAGTGTTTGTGAGGACGACTGGCTACAGCTGGTTTTTAATTCTAAGACTAGAATCTTTAGACCGACCGTAAACAACACGACTGAGCGCAACTGCGTTTCCCAAAAGCATCGCGAGCCTAAATTGATTTTAGAGATTGGTGGCAATGTTCTACGATCCGTTCAGGCTTACGATGGTTTTGGGAAACGCAGCCCTGGTGCGATTGAGCTTTGAGTCGTAACGAACAAATTATATTCATATTCGGCCAAATACGAGTGACTATAAAAACCCTCCATGATCGAATATAAAAGTGTAGCCAGTAGTGTGTATATTTGAAACTACGCTCTGGGCCTATTCTGTAAACCCTGTACAATGTATACATATGCTTTTTAGCGCATGGTTTGCTCGGGCATTTGACGTGGAGTGATAACGGTTTGACTTTGAATATACATGATCGTAACTTCCACTTTCTATTGAATGAGCAGCTAATGGAGGGGGGGGGGTGATGGGGTGATGGGGTGGGGGGCCTTTGCAAGTCATAATCTGTCCCTGCTGATACATTAATCATTACTGTAGAACAAATGTACTAATGTTCTGCATTCAAAAAAGAACAAGTCACTTGCCTTTACTGTCAGATCAAAAAAAAACTTTCACAGCTATAGATTAAACAAATTCAAATTCATGTTAACTATTTGTTGGAAATTCATGTTCACATCATTAAAGGTGTTTTGCATCTTTGAAGCTTTTTTTTCATTTAGCGTCTCTATATGGATTTTGTTTGATAAGCAGTTAAAGTCCATGACTGGTTGGTCAGTAGCTGGTGTATTTCATTCGCCTCTGCAAATGTGGTTGGAATGAAAAAGCCTCGTTTCAAGGACTGTGGTGAATTTCTCGACCAACATGAGAAAAGCTGCGAATGATCCGTCTGGTGATGATGGGAAGTTGGTATCCTGAAGAATTGTCTTTTCTGAAAGCTTCGTTTGCCACAAAAGCTCCTCTACATCACAAACCAGCTGTTCTGCAGGAGGTCTTCATCTGTTCTGCAGGAGGTCTTCATCTGTTCTGCAGGAGGTCTTCATCTGTTCTGCAGGAGGTCTTCATCTGTTCTGCAGGAGGTCTTCATCTGTTCTGCAGGAGGTCTTCATCATTTCTGCAGGAGGTCTTCATCTGTTCTGCAGGAGATCTTCATCTGTTCTGCAGGAGGTCTTCATCTGTTCTGCAGGAGGTCTTCATCTGTTCTGCAGGAGGTCTTCATCTGTTCTGCAGGAGGTCTTCAGCTGTTCTGCAGGAGGTCTTCATCTGTTCTGCTGGAGGTCTTCATCTGTTCTGCAGGAGGTCTTCATCTGTTCTGCAGGAGGTCTTCATCTGTTCTGCAGGAGGTCTTCATCTGTTCTGCAGGGAGATTCCAATTCCTTTTTGATGGCTACTGTTTTTCTGAACCATTTTAATTGAGATAAATGCATGCCATCCGGTGGGGAAGTAAAAAGAAGGTCTGGTTTCCCAAACGGACCTGGAACATTCCGTTGCTGGTGAATGTCATGAGTGCACACAGTCTTTGCTCCATGTTCAGCTCTCTCTGAAGAAGGGAAGGTGTGTATATTGCAGGCAGTTTCTGTAGGTTAGCAGCATGTATTTATTTTTCATTAAATGGAAGCAGATACTGGAGCGCTGACAACAAGTTTAACTTACATGTGTACAGGATTGTCCAAATCGAGCCTATCAGACTCCATCGTGGCCTAAAAGTGCACATCTTTATAAAAGTAAAATTACACAAATGTCTTAAATATTTGACATAAACACAAAAACAAAGATCACCTCATGTCACCTGCCATTTTTTGATCCACGTGTTCTTCAGCATCCTGTTGGAGCATTCAGCTCGCTAATAAAACAATAATAAATGTCATTTCTTCTTACAAAACTAGAAATCTTTTATCTGCATTTATGCTGACATGGTCTCGTCCTTGATCAGTGGACTCTCGGAAGTGAAATGCCACTTGCATCTGTCCGACGAGAAGATTTTCCTTTCCTCTGTCTGACAGAACTGGAGAGGATCTGTGAGGAGGAACGGCAGAGGATCCCAAATCCAGGAGAGAAAAACTTGTGCATCTTTCCTGAAAACACTCATGGCTGAATGAGATCAAAAGATGCTTCTACTAAATACTGAGCAAAGGGTCTGAATACTGAGGACCATGTGATATTACAGTTTTTCTTTTAATAAATCTACAAAAATGTCAAGAATTCTGTGTTTTTCTGTGAATGAAAAAAAAGAACTTAAATGATTTTATCAAATGTGTGCAATATAACAAAGAGTGAAACATTTAAGGGTCTGAATAGTTTCCGAACACACTGTCAATGAAATACACAGTCCTCTCGCTCTCTGTCACTTGTTTTCTGTGCTGTTTAAATGTTCTGAATTGCAACAATGATTATATAATTCTTGTACTGTAGCTTATGGCATTATGGAGAAAAATGGTTTATGAATGATTAAAGATCACTTTAGTTTCTTTGAATAGACTATCCTGAATGATCTTTTTGGTAATTTTGTCCAAATAAATAGTTTGTATCCTTTTACATACACACTTTATTTGTGTGACTGAATCACAATAATGATGTTTTTAGCAGAAACTGATTTGAGGTTTGATGGGTTTAAAATGATCCGTCACACATTTCCTTTAGGTGAAGTATTTGTTCAATTCAATTCAATTCAAATTTATTTGTATAGTGTTTTTCACGATACATATCGTTTCAAAGCAGCTTTACAGAGAACGGATGTCAACATTACAATGTAAAGAATGCAGTTAGCAAATAACATAATTTAGTTAATTAATTTACAATCAGAGTTAGCAGTTTAACTGAAGTTAGAAGCAAAGAGCTCCCGGAAAATAAATTACATTAACAATAATTAGGATATAGAATTGGGCAATGTGCATGTTGATCCAGATGATTGTGTCTTCTGAAGTCCTCGCAGGAACTGGCGCCGTATCTTCACAGGTGATGATCATCTGAGGTCTTCTGAAGAGGCTGGATCCGGACTGAATCCGGTGTCCCGAGGTCCAACAGAAAAGCAAAAGGAGAATAATTAGCGTAGCTGCTGTTCATAACTTTAAGCAAAGACAGTCATAATGAGCAATTGATCTGATATGAGATCATTATGTGAATGCTTGGCTAAAGAGATGTGTCTTTAATCTAGATTTAAACTGGGTGAGCGAGTCTGAGCCTCTAACATTATCAGGAAGGCTATTCCAGAGTTTCGGAGCCAAATGTGAAAACGCTCTCCCTCCTTTAGTGGACTTAGCTATCCTAGGTACAACCAGAAGTCCAGAGTTTTGTGATCTTAAAGAGCGTGACGGATTGTAGGGCAATAGAAGATCGGTTAAGAACACTGGAGCTAAACCATTTAGAGCCTTATAGGTCATTAGCAATACTTTATAATCGATACGGAACTTGTTCTGTCCGCTAGACGTGTGACTTTTCTATCCAGTTAGACAGACAGTGAACAGGCGAGATGTAGGTTCATGGCTTTTAATCTTCTACTAGTTTTTGCGAATCCTTTCTCGCTTAACTTTAACATTGTAAAACTGTAAACAGACATAGAAAATACAGCGATTAGAATAGTATTCAAATTACATATTCAAAGTGCATAGCTGACAGAGCAGTATTTACTGGCTAAAAGCATTCAAAAGAAACATTCAATCAACAAAATAAACATTAAACGTTACATTGTCATGTGCATTTTGTAATTATAACCCTTAGTTTTAGGTAAAGGCTCGCAATCGCGAGAACCAAATTAGCCTACTAATCATAACTAAAGATCGGCGGCATACGGCGCTACCTAATGCTCACACTTGCACTTTACGTTTCATTCTTAGCAACATTTGCATCTCCAGATTAAGGAATTTACTGTCTAACATCTTTATTAAACTTATTAAACGTCATTTATATAACAACAATAGCGACTTACAGCCTTATGCGGGCCACGACTTCACCGTATGAGCCGCTCTTCAGCCACGACACTTCCCAATGAACTCAAATCAACGCGGGTCAAACGGAAGTTACCATACACAACCCTCGCCACAAGAGGGCGCTTAGAGATCAGCATATAATCAAAATTCCCTTACTTCACAATTAAACCAAATCATTATAACTGAACCATTACAGAACTTAATGGGTAACCAGTGTAGAGATGATAAAATTGGTGTTATATGATCATATTTTCTTGACCTGGTAAGAACTCTAGCAGCTGCATTTTGTACTAATTGTAGTTTGTTTATAGAGGAAGCAGGACAACCAGCTAATAATGCATTACAGTAATCTAGTCGAGACGTCATGAAAGCATGAACTAACTTTTCTGCATCAGAAATAGATAACATATTCCGTATCTTGGCAATGTTTCTGAGGTGAAAGAAGGCTGTTTTTGTAACATATGAAATATGATTTTCAAAGGACAAGTTGCTGTCTAATATAACGCCCAGATCTTTAACTGTCGAGGATGGAGTAACAGTACATCCTTCTAAATGCAGACTGTAGTCTGAGAGATTCTGTGTACAGGTCTTTGGTCCAATAAGTAATACTTCAGTCTTATCAGAATTTAATAGAAGAAAGTTACTGGTCATCCAATGTTTTACATCTTTAACACACTCTGTCAGTTTGGATAATTTAGAGATTTCATCAGGTCGTGATGAAATATATAACTGAGTATCATCGGCATAGCAGTGGAAACTAATTCCATGTTTTCTTATAATATTGCCGAGTGGCAGCATGTATATTGAAAATAGTAGAGGGCCTAACACAGATCCTTGCGGCACTCCATAGTTTACTATTGTTATCTTAGATTTTTCCCCGTTTAAATAGACAAAACTGTGTCGGTCTGATAGGTAAGACCTAAACCACCGTAATGCCTGTCCCTGAATACCAGTGTAATTTTGTAGTCGGTCTAGGAGTATTTTATGATCTATAGTGTCGAACGCAGCACTGAGATCAAGTAACACTAGTATTGAGACACAGCCTTGGTCAGAAGCTAGAAGTAAGTCGTTTGGTTGTGTGGTTCTGGCCCGATTGTGGCTGAGAAATGGCGCATTAGGCACATTCAACTATGGGCCATAAGTGCATTTTGGGAGAGATATTGCTATTTACAGACCGGGCATGCTTAGGTTGAGTATTGAGAGTGGACAGATCAGGGCCTGGGACATGGGGTCTAGGGACTTTTCAAAGTGGGTCGCCTTTTAACTATGTGGCAAATTGATCTGCATTTGTTATGAAACTACTTAAATGTAATATATTTTAACTTAACCCTCTGGGGTCTGAGGCTGATTTGGGGTGCTGGAGTAGTTTTACATGCTCTGACATTTGTGCTTATTTCAGCTACTAATAACATACTATTGGCCAACATGTAATTTTGCTGTATTCAGCACAAACTCTGCTACAATAATATGTGAGCAAAATAGATGTACATGTTTGCATTATTTTAAAAATAAAGATTATGCGTGGTTAGTAAGTTTTGGCAAAAAAAATGCCCTTGCAATAAGGCCATAAAACACATACTGAATAGTTGTTCACAAGACTTTTGAGTTATCAAGCTTGTAGGCTAGAATTTTTACTACACAATGATGTGGAAATCATTCTGAATGCTTCAACACAAAGAGCAATATAATGATTTAAATTTTGTAAATCAGTTTTTGTGTCACCACTGCTGTATGCATGGGAGTGGTGATGGCCATGAATACATTAGCAATTCACACCAGGGGAGACAAAAGACACTCCCCCAGTGGCTAACGGCCCATCCAAAGACCAAAGCTGTGAAGCATCTTGAACTAAGAATGTAAGGAGATTCACAGAATTTAATCTGTTTTATTGTATTTACTTTATGTGTCACATGATCCTTCAGAAATCGTTCTAATGTGCTGCTTTATTATCAATGTTGGAAACAGTTGTGGTACTTTTTGCAAGATTTATTGATCAATAATAAGTTAAAAAGAACAGCATTTATTCAGAATAAAAATCTTTCCTAACAAGTCTTTACTATTGTTGTCACAGGTAGATCACACCTATTTAGTGCATTTCACACATTTACACCTGCATTCACAAACATCCACACCTGCATTCACAAACATCTGTATTAGGCACAAGGCCGTATTATTATACAAGAATATAAAATATATTCGCTCTGAATCACATCATAGATCACCAAAACTGAGCGAAAAATTCTTCCTCGCTGTCCAGAATCATCTGAAGGGCTTCATTACCAGAGTAGCGTGCCATCCTCAAAACGCGATGAACGTTCAGTGAATCTTATGAAGAAACTTCATGTTTTTTATGGCATTGACCAGGGGGCGTGTGCGATGCATATGTGGGCGTTAACTCTCTGTTACAGTAATCGCCTCAGAATTTGTTTGAATAGCGCGCGCTCTCCGTGGGCGTGGTCACATTACAGATAATGAGCTGGCTCGCGAACGACTGATTTCTCTCCGTTTTCAAACAGATTACATAAACAGAGAATATTTGTTTTAGATTTGACTTACATGATTTAAAACCTGACATTTCAACGTTTATTTAGACATGCGTTTCATATTTGTGTGAATAGTATTCACGAAGTTACCGTTCATTTTCTTATGACTATCAGAATGGATTTCATTCGGAGAGAGATCGCAGCTCACGCATCATGTTAGTTTTGCTTATTTTGCAAAAAGCACAACATTTTGTTTTTACTATGAGTGTGCACAAGTCAAAGTAGACATTTCACAGATTGCAATGGTATATATCTCTTGATTGTATGTTCAAAATTGACGGAGCATTTTGAGTCTCTTTCACACTGACAAGAAAAAAGTGAGTAAATCACGCCGGCGTGACGGCCGACCTCAGAGGGTTAACATATAATTACAAAATTGGATTTATGAAATTGCTTAATTATTTATTGTTTAAAAAATTTAATCTGGACAGTTTTCAAGCCCTTTCCCTGATAATATTGTTTGCTATGTTATTGCATTACTATTTTAATTACTATATACAGGGAGTGCAGAATTATTAGGCAAGTTGTATTTTTGAGGATTAATTTTATTATTGAACAACAACCATGTTCTCAATGAACACAAAAAACTCATTAATATCAAAGCTGAATATTTTTGGAAGTTTTAGTTTTAGCTATTTTAGGGGGATATCTGTGTGTGCAGGTGACTATTACTGTGCATAATTATTAGGCACCTTAACAAAAATTTCCCATTTCAATTATTTATTTTTACCAGTGAAACCAATATAACATCTCAACATTCACAAATATACATTTCTGACATTCAAAAACCAGACAAAAACAAATCAGTGACCAATATAGCCACCTTTCTTTGCAAGGACACTCAAAAGCCTGCCATCCATGGATTCTGTCAGTGTTTTGATCTGTTCACCATCAACATTGCGTGCAGCAGCAACCACAGCCTCCCAGACACTGTTCAGAGAGGTGTACTGTTTTCCCTCCTTGTAAATCGCACATTTGATGATGGACCACAGGTTCTCAATGGGGTTCAGATCAGGTGAACAAGGAGGCCATATCATTAGATTTTCTTCTTTTATACCCTTTCTTGCCAGCCACGCTGTGGAGTACTTGGACGCGTGTGATGGAGCATTGTCCTGCATGAAAATCATGTTTTTCTTGAAGGATGTAGACTTCTTCCTGTACCACTGCTTGAAGAAGGTGTCTTCCAGAAACTGGCAGTAGGACTGGGAGTTGAGCTTGACTCCATCCTCAACCCGAAAAGGCCCCACAAGCTCATCTTTGATGATACCAGCCCAAACCAGTACTCCACCTCCACCTTGCTGGCGTCTGAGTCGGACTGGAGCTCTCTGCCCTTTACCAATCCAGCCACAGGCCCATCCATCTGGCCCATCAAGACTCACTCTCATTTCATCAGTCCATAAAACCTTAGAAAAATCAGTCTTGAGATATTTCTTGGCCCAGTCTTGATGTTTCAGCTTGTGTGTCTTGTTCAGTGGTGGTCGACTTTCTGCCTTTCTTACCTTGGCCATGTCTCTGAGTATTGCACACCTTGTGCTTTTGGGCACTCCAGTGATGTTGCAGCTCTGAAATATGGCCAAACTGGTGGCAAGTGGCATCTTGGCAGCTGCACGCTTGACTTTTCTCAGTTCACGGGCAGTTATTTTGCGCCTTGGTTTTTCCACACGCTTCTTGCGACCCTGTTGACTATTTTGAATGAAACGCTCGATTGTTCGATGATCACGCTTCAGAAGCTTGGCTATTTTAAGACTTCTGCATCCCTCTGCAATATATCTCACTATTTTTTACTTTTCTGAGCCTGTCAAGTCCTTCTTTTGACCCATTTTGCCAAAGGAAAGGAAGTTGCCTAATAATTATGCACACCTGATATAGGGTGTTGATGTCATTAGACCACACCCCTTCTCATTACAGAGATGCACATCACCTAATATGCTTAATTGGTAGTAGGCTTTCCAGCCTATACAGCTTGGAGTAAGACAACATGCATAACGAGGATGATGTGGTCAAAATACTCATTTGCCTAATAATTCTGCACTCCCTGTATATATATATATTTATATTAGTGATGAAATGTGCAAATGTGATTTTTAAAAACCTGAGTGTAACACAATGACATGTTACTTCTTCTTTAATAAACAACTTAATCACATTAAACGTTTATTCAATTGTAATATGTATTTATTGTATTGTAATCTCACACATGGATCTGCATTTTTCCTTTTTATAACAGAACGTTTTCTATACTATAATTTCTATAATAAAATACATATGTGATATCTTATTAAATATTTAGCATCAAACAAACAATATAATTCTTATTCTCAGTGAATAAAGATTACTTATTCAATAAAAAGATTGAAAAAATGATTACACAGCCACCAGATAGGTGGCGATGTGCACTAAGTAGGTTATGTAAATCACTATTAAACAAAAGAAGAAGGAAGAAGTAGAATGACGCTTTCTCTTAGCGTCTGTTTCCATGGTGAATCATCGTTTCGTCGCTCGGTTGAGAATGTCTTGTGTGTTAACCAGGAACATACTCTGGATTGGCTGAACTTACTCCCTGATGTGTTTTGGGAACCAGCAGACCTCGAGTAAGCAAGGTTTGAGTTAATCAACCGAGAGTTCAGGGTATATGTGGCGGTAAGTTAACCTTGCTTTCTGGAATACACCCCAGGAGGGGGCATAGCCAAAATAACAAACAAAACAGTATCTAACTCAATTTTAAATCTGACCTACCTATCACGGAAATAACAAAAGGAACAAAAAGACAAAGAACTTCATTAAGTCCCTAACTTAACCCAAAACCAGGAGAAAAAGGATTAACAAAAGAAAAATGGCACGCTCCTCCCTACAAATTACAAAAAAAGACCAAATAAAGAACTATAAATGGAGTCAGCAACATTGAGAGTTGAAGTGAACACTTTAGGCAAGAGCACAACAACAGGAATAACTGGAACTCTATCACAGATTTCAGTATTTGCACCAACTATCAGTTAACAGGCACTGGCAACAATTGTCTGGAGCTGCAGAGAAGGTCCATGTGGAGAAAGAAGTGGCTCTGTCTCGCTTCCCTCTCCTCTCCCAATCTGTGCTTTCTTGACTGCTTTTATCCACAAGTTTCCTACGCCCCATGAGGCCTTGTGTCAAAAGTGGGAGTGTCTTCCGGTTCGAAGTAAACAAGCGGGACGTAACACTCATTCATTCAACACTTGTGAACAGTGAAAGTCATTCAGTAAAATATAGCGATCCAAACCGGTTAACGATGTGGGAACACAAACTCAACGAACTTAAAAAGGGTGAAATAATAGTACCTTTACCCTCTGTGGTAGATGGTTGGGAGGATGACATGAAGAAGTGGCCTCGTATTACGTATGGTAGCATTTTTAGTTATTTTGTAGCTTCAGTAGCTTGTGATGGTAAAGCGATGAGCAATTTGAAAAGCTCAGAGGCGTATCAGTATCTACACAGTGATAAAGTCGGCCGGGTGTTGTTTAAGGATCTCGGAAACGACCTTGTTTATCTAAAAGCGGACATCGAGCCGAGCCAGAGCCTGCACATATCACATCACAAAGCTTGGGTGCTAGCGTCAGTGACAGGTGAAGTTCAGACAGCGGGTTGTTCATGTATTGCAGGGCAAGGACGCTCTTGTAGTCATGCAGCAGCACTTTTGTGGAAGGTCAGTAAAGTAAGAAAAATTAAGGGCACAGAAATTGTTTATTGTATTGTGATATTTTTAACTACCTAATAAATGCACTAAACTGAAATGTTTACTGTGTGTCATTCATGTTCTGCATATGTTGCTTCACAGTAGCCTTCACTTTAAATCTTTAGTCTAAGACTGTATGATAAAATTGAATCTAATTCAATTTAGGTTGAGAATGCAGTCAGGCAGGGCAAGACAGGGGTGGCATGCACTGATGTGCAAAGGAAGTGGAATTCTGGTGTGAAGAAGAATGTAGGGATGAGGAAGGTGAAGGACATTAATTTTAACCATCACTGACCATATCATACATATCCAGGCCCATCAGGAAGTTCTGTGCAAGAATCAACATCCTCCCCCCAAATTTTTAAGAACCACAGAGAGTTCATATCCCACAGCAATTCATCAGTGATGGCCCCACTGTTTCAGCTCAAGACAAATGGTCTTCTTCAGTTGAGTTACAGAGCAGATGTAGACAGTAGCAAGGCAGGCCCCAGCAAACATGATCCAGCCCACAGTACACTCTGTCATACTGAACACAGCACAACACTAACCTGTCTAAAGTGCACAAAGTTTTATGAGGCCTACATCAATGTGTCCCCTGCACAAGCGGCTACACCGATGGAAGAAACCAAGATGCAGAGTGCTTCACAGTTATGGCATGATGCTAGAAAGCTGCGTCTAACAGCCAGCACAGCTAAACGAATCCCAAAACGAAGCACCACAGATCCCCAAAAATATCTAAATGAGCATCTGTACCCAACGTTCACCGGCAATACAGCAACACAGCATGGCAAAGAAAATGAGAGAAATGTCATCACACTCATGGAGAGCAGAGGGCATTCTGTTGAGAAGAGGGGCCTGGTTGTGCACCCTGATCATCCTTGGTTGGGAGCCAGCCCAGACGGGATCCTTGATTCAGCACAACTCCTTGAGATCAAGTGCCCCTTCAAAAGTTCCATGTCACTGGCAGAATTTCTTGAACGGCCAAATGGTGACATCAGAAGATTAGGTGATGGACAGTACCTAATTCATCCCAAAGGAAAAGATGGATACTACCTCCAGGTGAATCATTTTTTTTTTTCCCCCAAGAAAGTAGATTAGCTCTATTATTAGACAAACATTGCATTTTAAACTTATAATGAATTAATTATACAGATTCTTCTTACCAACATGCACTCTTAATCCTTCTTTCAGACTCAATTGACCATGATGTGTCTGGGCCTACAGAGCTGCAAGCTGGTCATCTGGACACCAAGTGAGGACATTGAATTGGACATTCCATTTGACAAGAACTACATAGATGCTCAAGTGCAACAGCTGCAGAATTTCTACTTTTTGCACATGCTACCTAGGTTGGCTGATGATTTTGCTGACAAGAAGTTAAATCTCTGCCCAACATACCTGCAGATGTTTAATGAATAGTTAGGGGAGGGTTTACACTATACAATCAGTTTTAGTACATGGATTTTCTGAAGAAATAGACCTACACAAAGACAGTGTAATGCTGTCTCACCAGTACATTTTTTTAAAAAAAAGTTAATTTTCCAGTTTTCAAGACCTGTTCCAATTTTAAAATTTTAAGGCATGGTGACAGCTAGTTGTGAGCTGACAAACAACAAAATAATAATAAAAAAAATTACACACTGAGTCATTGTGCTTTAGAGTTTATTTATAAGAATAAATGAATGTGCCATTTGAATACATTAATGACACATTTGATTGGCAGTGGTATTCAGAACATTTCATTAAATAAAAATAGTAATAACGATCGATTTTAGGGACAAAATGAATGGGCACAGTTTGAGAGAGGATCCTGTATACCTTGAGACGCCTGATTGCTCGCTCAATATGAATGCGAACATTAGCAATGTGACCTGCTCATTTGTCAACTGGCATTTCTTGCGAGTAAAGGCTGGCGTGATCAAACGAACATTCCCTTCCTCTAGCAGATCTCTGATGGTGAAGCCACGGTCCGCCATCACCTCATCTCCAGCACACAAATGGTCGAGAAATCCAGAGTTCTGTGTGATGAATCTGTCGCTACATTTGCCACCATATGCCTCTGAAATATACATAACAATTCCAGACGGAGCAGTTGCTACTAGATACTTGACAGTGTTGCTAGCATAGTAGTGACTGTAAGATTCCGTTCTTGAGTCTAGATTTTTAGCTTTCTGCAAGATACTTTCTGTACAGTCAATTACACATAAAAACCTGCGGCAAAGTGGCCTTTATCGTTTCGCGAGGTAACCATGGAATGAGATCTTGGGTGTGCTCAGCCATCACATCTATCCAGAATTTCAGTGTTTTACTGACCTGACCAGGTGACATTTTAAAGCGTCTTGCTAGATCAGCTATAACAAAGTTCTGTCTGAGCTTCATCAATGTCAACAGGATTTGGTCCTCTGCTGGCAATGCTGATGATGTGGGAGCAAAACGTTGCAAGCAAGACACAAGGGTTTTGAATTCAAGTAGTGGAATCCCTGTGTACAGCAGACAGTCTTCATCGTTTTTCAATACACCATCTGCAACAGGCAGTGACCTGGAGGATGGTGCAGCTGTCACACCACATGTGATGGTAGTGCCTTTGGAGTAGGTGTGGTCCTCCACTGCTGGGTCTGACCACTGTGTTTGGGCATCATGGAAAGTGGGAGAGGTAGGATCTGGCTCCCCAGAATCCTCCATCACATCAGGCTCATCTGCAGGGAATACATTAAGTACATATTTAGCAGTGGCAGTCCATGGTTTTTGTGTTTAGTCCTTCAATGATGATTTGTTTGGTAGCGTTTTACAATACAGGTGCACTAATATGCATTAAATAACGGTTAACTAATGCATAGTTAGAATGTATGACTCATCAAGAACTAAACCATTTATTAATAATTACTGCATCAGCTTGTAATTAAATGGCATTTTATGTATTAATTCCCTAATAACATATATTAACTAATGATGTAAATTCATATGTTAATTTCCACAATGGTCAAAGCTATGTACTTCAACTTTCAGTTGTCTGCTTTAATCATTAGCCAATTTGCAAAGGTATCATTATGTTATGACTTTACTTGAGGCACAGGACTATTAACTAATTGTTAAGTAATATGTCATTGTGGTTATGGATTTTGAATTAGTTTTTAATAGTTCATTTAGTTAGTTATTCATGTGGTAAAAACATCAGGCCACCTGTCTACCACCATGGCAGACAGTTTTTCTTATATTAAAAATAAGTAATTAAAGAATAGTTAAGGTATTTTTTAGAAAAAGAAAGAAAAAAAAACTGTATAAACAAATCTAGCAAGCTCGTTGACATTACATTAATGTTACGTTACCTGTTGTTGTGACATGTCGAGTCCTGGGTCGGCGTCTCTTCTCCGGTGGCTTCTCGTAGCCAAGAAAGAGCGTTGGGTACGGGTTATCCTGTGTTGGCTTCTTGTCAACGAAGTGAAATGAACAAACAAACAGATGTTTGGGGGGGTTTTTTAAATTTAAATTCTTTAGCCATATTCTTTTAGCTTCGTTGTCATTTGGGAGGCGGTGGAAACCGTACCATCGCTGGCAGGAGCACTCTGCTTTGGTTTTCAGCTTGTGTTCAAAACACTCCCATTTTAGCCACTGCATTAGTTTCGTCCGATTGTATGTACAGCCACGCACAGCACATGTTGTCCCTGAGCGCCGTAAAGACATATTTTGCAACTTTACAACAAAATAATGCGTTAAATACGTTTTCCTCCTCGCTAACTACCATACAAAATACCGCCGTTTTATACTACTTCCGCCGCCTCACCGGAAGCTATACCCACGTTCTTTTTTACAGTAGCGCCCCGCGGAAACAGGTGGATAGTGTTTCACAACAAACACTTGTACATTGCTGAATCAGAAGACTGAAGGAACAGATTAGCTTGAATGCTTTGCTTGCAATTTGTTGCAAGTGAACATTATAACAAGGTTTTTTTCTCTTTGGTGTTCAGTTATTGCAGAAATGAAAAAAAAAGATACATAACCCAAATGCCACCATACTGCTTCAATGCTAAAAAAAAAAGTCAGCACTCTCTCCACCTTTGATACCATGACTAAAGTGCCCTTGAGCAAGACACCTAACCCCTGATTGCTCCCCTTGTAAGTCGCTTTGGATAAAAGCGTCTGCTAAATGATGAAAAAAAAAAAAAAAATGAACACTCAGTCTTATATATGAACATCTAGCATACAATCCTCAACAGTGGTGACAATAATTATTCATACTGCAGTGCATGATGGGAGTTTTGTCCTATGGTGATAGCCAGCATGAATTGCAGCGTGAAGCGTTTTTTTTATCACCATTGTTGAGATTCATATGCTGATTCTTGATGTCTGTGTGTGTCGAAGTGATGCAGTAGTTAAAAAATGAAATGTGTGGTATGGTTTTAAAATTGTTCAATATCTTTTTGCTGTAGCACTTTCTACTCATATTGTGGTTTCACAGGGTTGGTAATGCAAAACCAAAATGTATAAATAAATGTGTAATTAATAGCTTTGGATACAACTTCACAATGACTAAACCATCATATAAAAACAGCCAATATCTGCACTTGGTAAAATAGTGATCTCACAATTTCACAACAAGTCATGCATCATTACAGAGAGAAATCTAACACAATAAAAGAAGGGTCAAGAGCCCAACTAAAGCAAACTCTGATCTCCATGATGGTGATGTCATTTTTTTATTTTATATTATTTTTCTTGACCAATAAAACATCTAAACCTCTGTTAGTTCTCAATAAGAGCTTCTGTAGACATGTGAAAATAAAGTCAGTCTGGTCAGTAATAAGTGAATCAGATGTTTTAATCAGATCTTTAGAGATTGAATGTTGATTTCATCTAAGACTGTGGCTGAAGTCAGTTGTAGTTCTTGTGTTTCTCTTTTCTTCAGTGATTCTGCTTGTTAACAGCAGGTGTTCATCATTAATGTTCAATCATCACTTAATTAATTGCTTAATTATCTCATTAAATTTAACTCTGCTTCAGTGTTACTTTAACACTATTTAGAGAGGGACCAAATGTTATCTGAGCAGAGTTGATTTAACTCTGGGGTTTTTACTGTGTAAGTGCTTCACTCCCGTGCTTTTTATTGTATTCTCACTGATGTTCAGCTCTCTCAGGTGTGACGGGTTTGATTTCAGAGCTGAAGTCAGGATGACACACTGCTTCTCTGTAATACTGGATCCATACAGACTGAAGACAGAAAGAGAAAAGACAATGACTCAGATCTCTGATGATCAACTAAGATGTTAAGCAGACTTTTGCTGACAAATAAACAGGGATATCCAGGTGCAGGTAACGTGGAGAAAGACGACACATTGTTCATTGAAATATACTACTGACATTGTAACAATACAAAGGTTGAAATCGTCAATCTTATTTATGTTAGTTTACGCATTCGTTTCAAATCATCTTTAAGGTTCTTTCGTGTCAATGTCACCCTTGGTTTTCTCACTGGGACAAATGTGTTTATGTCGGTTGTTTTCAGACTCATCTACTCGCTAACACTTTACAATAAGCTTTCATTTGTTAACATTAACTATATTAGTTAACATGAACCAATGATGGATAATAGTACAGCATTTAATAACCTTAATGTAAGTTTCGACATTTAGTAATACAGTTTTAAATACAAAAGTTTTCTGTTAACATTAGTTAATCCGCTGTGAACATGAACAATGAATAATTATATAAACAAGGTGTGGTGAACTCTGGTCCTGGAGAGCCACAGTCCTGCAGAGTTTGCTTTAACCCTAATCAAACACACGTGAACGAGCTAATCAAGGTCTGAATGGTTTTTTTATCGGGGTTGGAGCTGAAATCTGCAGGACTGTGGCTCTCCAGGACTGACGATCGCCACCCCTGGCTTATATAATTATTCATTGTTCATGTTCATTTACAGTGGATGGTGTGAATGGTATAAACTATAACGACTGAGACAAATCAGAGACAATTATTTGTCGAATTTAACAAGTAATCTTTCAAACTTTCTCAGGACATGATTATGACTGTTTTGTGTAGTGTCTTTTTATATGGTATTTTTTTTTAATCCATATTGTATGATTAGAACCAATGGTTGACAAACTCACCTATACCAAGTTTGGTGCCTATGAGTTTGTATTTTGAAGCTTTAAATGCTCATGTATATGATATGTCGATGCCTGTGCAAAATATCAGTATTACAAAAATCTTTAATAATTTCTTCTCCATCTGTAACAAATCCAGTTACATATGCAAACTGTAATGAGGCGGAGTCAGTGAGTGAGATCCAAATGCAGCTCTTTATTTATAAACATGGTCATACAGGCATGGGTCAACTCAGTAGCAAACAGCAGTGGCAGGGAACAGGCAGTCTCGAGGTGAATAGTCCAGGCAAAAGGTCAATACAACAGCAAACAATGTAACGGGGAACAGACAGACTCGTAGTAGTATCCAGGCGGGAGGTCAAAGGCAGGCAGATAAATATCAGACAGACAATGGAACAGGCAGGATCAGAAACAGGGAAACCAGACAGGGAAAATACGCTCAGAATTGAATCACAAGGAAAGCAATACTTCGCGAGGTGGAAGTGGGTGAGTGGTGCATTTATAGTGGAGTGATGAGACTAACGAGTGATGATCATGAGGAACAGCTGGCAGATGATCAGTGACTGTGTGAGGGATTCTGGGAAGTGTAGTGCGGTGAAGGGGAAGCATGGAGCGAGCGAGTGACCTCTAGTGGTGAAAGGGTGGAAGGATGAACCAAATTCATAACAGAGCCCCCCCACCTAGGAGCGGCTTCCAGACGCTCAAAAAATGAGCGAAACAGGGAGGGAGGGGTGGGCTAACCGGGACCATGGGGTACAACACTATAAAGGTGTGGGGGTTGATTGAGTGTGAAACGGAGTGTGCCACAGGCCAAGGCGGAACGGGCTGTGCAGGTGGCCAAGGCGGAATGGGCCGTGCAGGCAACCAGGGTGCAATGGGTTGTGCTGGGGGCCAGGGCGGAACCGGCTGTGCAGGTGGCCAAGGCGGAACGGGCTGTATTCATGGTCTGCCTGTATTCTGGGCTAGTCTGCAGTATTCACTGCCACCTCTGGAAGTTCAACAGTCTTAGCTTTGTAGAGATCAGGGGGTTGAGATACCGACTTAATAGCATCCTCTGGAGGCAGATTGGGGACAACCATCCCCTCTGGATGTTCTGAGGTCGGAGCTGCTGTGTATGCGGACCACACACACCACATAGCCATGGTCATTACGGACAGGAGAACCTCTTCTGATATCTCAGGCATAGAAGACGTTAGGTGAGTAGGTTCAGGAGGTTGAACAGGATTGATGTGATCCGTTAGTGGTTGGGCTGGTATGGCTTGAACCGTTGGCGGTTGGGCTGATAGGTAGTGAACTGTATGTGGTTGGACAGACGTGACTTGAACCGTCTGAGGCTGGTCAGGTGGAACATGTACCGTCGGTAGCTGAACAGGCGTGACTTGGACTTCTGGCGACTGGACTGACGTGACTTGAACCATGGGCGGTTGAATAGACATGATTTGGATCTTAGGCTGCTGGTCTGATGTGACTTGGATTGTTGGTTGATTGGTAGATGAAGCTTGAGCTGTGGAGTGCAGAGCTGATGTAGCGTGAGCGATGGGTTGAAGTGACCTGAGCTGTGGATGGGTGGACCAGCATGGCTTGAGATGCAGACTGTCTGACAGGCATGGTTGAAACCGTGGATTGCTGGGTAGGTGTGATTTGAGCCGTGAGCTGCTGGACGGGCCTGACTGGAACCATGAGTGGTTGGGCAGATGTGACTTGATTGGTTGGTGGCTTGACAGACATGGCTTGATCCATAGACTGTGGGACAGGCGCGGCATGATCAATAGGCGCAGGTGACTGGAGGCCTGGAGCCGCAATGGATTGTGGAAAGCCGATACGGCCTTCTTACGGCGCGGCGTGTGCTTGCGTCGGGGTTGAACAATTGTGGCTGGACTTGATTCACAGTTATCAGCGACGAACTGGATTGACTCACACTGATTTAGGTTGGTTGGCTAGATGCGTTACGGTCTGGGAAGACTTGACTTGTGAAGTGCTTGAGTAACTTGACTTGACTCACAGAGATCTTGTGTGACTTGACTTGTCTCGTGAGGATCTTGGATGACCTGATCAGTCTCATGAAGATCTTGAATGACTGGACTTGCCTTAGGAAGATCTTGCATAACTTGACTAGATTCAGGAGAATCTAAGACGACTGACTTGACTCTAGGACGACTCGACTTGACTCATGATGATCAGCAGCGGCGGCGTGCTGTGACTCTGGACGAGCAGCGGCTCGTACTGACATTAATGGAGTATCATACAGGCTAGCAATCAGTCCAAAATTTCTGTGGAGAATCTTAAGGTTCTCACACGCTGCACTCAAGACATTGGAATATAGAAAGTCAATACCAGCTGTAGACTCTGGGTTGGCGGCCATCTTGTGTACAGGCTGAGTAACCTCCATGTTGAGACAACAGTCAGTGGTGGGAATTACAGTGCAGTATGATTCGTTGGACATGCAATGGGACGAGTTAGAGGTTGACTGGTCTAGCGGTTGAACCTATTAAGGCTCTGCCACTTCCACAGTAAGAGATGAACCAGACAACAGCAGTGCATATTCCATAAAGTCTCTGAGAGTACAATTAAAATCCGCATCGGGAAGACACGATCTCAGGTGTTCATTCAAACCTCGACGGAATAAATGCTTGAACAATGATTCGTCATAGGAGACAAAATCAGATACCTCTAGGAAATCCTGTATGTAGTCCTCAATCGAAGACTTCCCTTGCCGAAGTTGCAGGAGCTGACCAAAGTAATCCATAGTGACCGGGATGCTGATAGAAGCTGCTGGATATTGTTTAGGCGAAGTATTCTGTAATGAGGCGGAGTCAGCGAGTGAGATCCAAATGCAGCTCTTTATTTATAAACATGGTCATACAGGCATGGGTCAACTCAGTAGCAAACAGCAGTGGCAGGGAACAGGCAGTCTCGAGGTGAATAGTCCAGGCAAAAGGTCAATACAACAGCAAACAATGTAACGGGGAACAGACAGACTCGTAGTAGTATCCAGGCGGGAGGTCAAAGGCAGGCAGATAAATATCAGACAGACAATGGAACGGGCAGGATCAGAAACAGGGAACCAGACAGGGAAAATACGCTCAGAATTGAATCACAAGGAAAGCAATACTTCGCGAGGTGGAAGTGGGTGAGTGGTGCATTTATAGTGGAGTGATGAGACTAACGAGTGATGATCATGAGGAACAGCTGGCGGATGATCAGTGACTGTGTGAGGGATTCTGGGAAGTGTAGTGCGGTGAAGGGGAAGCATGGAGCGAGCGGGTGACCTCTAGTGGTGAAAGGGTGGAAGGATGAACCAAATTCATAACACAAACGATCTGCTCAAGACAAAGGATCATAAAGTTTCCTTTCGGAAGCTCGAGTATGATTGGCCCACTGACCCAGAGGAGGAGAGGCCAGCACCAGAGGTTAAAAGCTAGCACACAGTTCTCCTCCCTCTCTCGCCTGCTTTGACCGACTGTGCATCTGTGGGGTGCCACCTGTTGGCCTGCCTCTACCATGTGCTTACCTAGAAGAGAGAAAGGACTCTTCTCCCACTAAGAGTCAAACTAAATACGCAAGTTTGTCATTGTTTCTTCATTCAACGCAGGAGAAATTGATTGCAACTTCAACACCATCTATTCACAGAATCACCAAGATCCTTTTCAGAACAACAGACTGCTCCCGCTGCAAAGGCATGCAAGTATCGAACATTTTCACTAAACGGGTTTAGGATAAGAAGTAGAATCCTCTCAATGAGGCGTTGTGAAATAATACGCTGGTGATTCTTTCCTGATTATTGACTCTACTCCATTGCTCCATTTCCTGTTCCCACTTCTGCTTTCACTCTTACTTCTCAATTTACCTATGTACGTGTGATTTGTGTGTATGTTTGTTAGTTTAGTTATGCTTTTGTGATTAAGTTAATAAAACTTGTGCAGTATACATGTTTGGTTCTGTCTCCGTCTGTAAATATCTGTGACTTAAATGATCTTGATTTTGTTACAAGCTCTAAGCGCTGTAAATGCTAAGAAAGAACTATTTTTCTGTGGCCATGATTGGTTGATTGTAATTTTAATGTAGCTACAGCAAGTTAATCTGATTAACTGATTCAAATGTTCATAATCAATACTCATAATGAGTTATGAATAATTATTAATATTTCCACTTTGAGCAAATTCGCTACATACTAACATGAACAGATTAAGGAATAAATGTATTTCCTTAAGCCGAAGACAATCAAACAAGTTTTGGAAAAGGTAGTTCGTTTGCTTTAGTGCTGCACCATGAGGCAGTGTCACGTCTATTCTAGGTTTTGTTTAGTTTATGTTTTCATGTCTTTTATTTGTATAATTCTCACAGTCTTTCTCCTCATGTGCTCCCCCTGTTCATGTGTCATGTTCTGATTGGTTTCATTGGTTCATTGTGTTCAGGAGTTTCTTGTTTGTTTATTAGTGTCTGTTTGTATATAAAGCCCTCATGTTACCAGTGTCTTTAGTCTGGCTTTGATCCCTGTAATTGCTGTGAGGATTATGTTCATGTTCCTTAGTCAAGTCTTAGTTATTTTAATTTTGTTCACGTTTATTTGAATATAGTAGTGGTGGCAAGATGAAGCTTCATGAATCTTTGAGGCTTTTCAGTCAGATGTGTTGAAAAGTGGTTCATTTCTCAAGGCTTCGAATGCACGCAGGGACACCTGCTGGTCAATGGAAATATGGTGCAGGAAAAAACTTGTCAGGAGTGTGACAGCACCAAAATGTGTTACATGGTTCATGATACATTAACATACACAAATAAATAAATAAATAAATAAATAGTTCTGTGAAGTATTTATGTTCAGTGTTGTTTCATAATGTTTCATAATTTTGTAACTGGGCAATGCTTTTGTTGAACATATGGAAATGGAGTTCTTTAAACTGGATAAAAAGAAAGTGTGTTTCAAAAAAAACATTGTTCTGCCATAAGTGAACCTCTTCTCGAATCACTTCACTCAAACGAGGCTTTGAACGTGGATCTGAAATGACTTTTATTAGATGATGGTTTTTCCCCACTGAAGTTTGGTACATCTTCTTTTGACTGATCACTCTTCATTGACACAGAGCTGGACACATGTGAGTCTGAACTTACACTAGTGACACAAAGAACAGAGAAAAACACTTTAGTAAAGGAGATACTTTAGTCTGTGCATTTGACCATTTATGACTATGTTTGGATGGATGGATATATCAGGGCTGCCGGAGCAAGGGGGGTGGGCTGGCTTCTGACCCGGAAACTTTTCAAACTACTTGGGCGATGCCCTCGCACCTACAAGGGATGAACCGCGCTTTGCCGCTCACTGCCGCTTAATTGTATGTTAAATCAGTATGGCAAACGTTTTGATATTTTCACTTAATGTAAGGGAGCTATGTTTCTAATTGTAATTTTGGCTGCCCGTGCAATGGATCATACATACCTTTGACAATACCTGTGCGCAGCTAGAAAACACTTGCTCATTCAGAGACGTGCATTTATTGCATGCACGGAGCAAGAGCATAATGCAAAATTGTCTAAAATGGATGTGCACAGTTCAGTTGAATGATAAAAGTTTGCCCTCTTTATCAAAGTACAGTCCAGTGCTTGTGACAAAGAAACACCAACAACAGAGCAAACAGAGAGCAGAATGGATATATCAGAGAGCTGATAACTGAAATGTGGAGTGGATTGAGTGGGCACCACCACAGACGTGCAAGCTTGTTGAACGCACATTCCTTTTTCATAGTCGCTGCCGGAAAGTTTGTGATTAGGTCGGATATGTCAATAGCCAAGTAGGAAAAACAAGGAGCATATTTCTAACGTTAACTTACGGTAAAAAGAGAGAGAGAGAGTGCACGCAATTCTTTTGCATGATCTTGATTGCTGATCGCTCACTCAGCACACATGCGTCATTTGGATTAAAAATAAATCATATATGCAAGTAAAAACTTGAACTGTTACATGTATTATTTGTGTAACGTGTAGTTCCCTACATTATTACAGGACAAGAAGTGTATTTTGCATGCCCAGACAGCTCACTGGTATATCTCCAGAAAGCCGCATCTCAGACAGCGCTTGAATACTGAATTGAATTCTCTTTCTCACATCTTCTTGCACTTGAACTGACGAATTCCCCAAAAATTATGTAAAAATGCCCATCTTGGCCAGTATCCTAGTAAACATAGTTGGTTATGTCTTAAGTGAACGCATACGTAATAGTCTGAAAGGGACAGCAGCTTAATAAACCTGCTGCTGTGATTTTTATGTTAATCAAACAACAACAGAAAAAGAGATCACTCGCTGCTCTTGACAGAATGACTTTTGTAATTAATACAAATTTGTCGATATTTAATTTACACAGTGAAGACTATGCAGTGTTAATTTATATTTGATTATACTTGATGAGATAAACTGTATTATCCCGAAGGAAATTTGTCTCTGACAAATACAATCCATTGACTGCTGCTTAAATAAATAACATAATACAAACATACATTACATACACACGCACACGCACACACATGATACCTACAATACGCACACAAACTGCCATCAACCAACCGGTTGCACACTACCCGCTGTACAGCACACCTGCAATCGTCATAATAAGATTCACAAGAAAAAAAAATCATAAAAATATACAAATATCATTACAATAAAAACAGGGTTATAGGGGCAAACCTCTGGCTGACTTGTCATATAAAGCTTTGATGGACAAGGGGACGAAGGAATTCTTAAAGCGGTTAAACCTGCATTGGGGAACTCTAAAGTGCAGAACTTCTTCCTGAGGGAAGAAGCTGGTACTTCGGGTGAAGGACATGGGTGGGAGCTGAAATGATTTTTTGGGCCTGTCTGATAATAGTTTCTGCC
The DNA here is from genome assembly GCA_038088235.1 of Zacco platypus. NCBI lineage: Eukaryota > Metazoa > Chordata > Actinopteri > Cypriniformes > Xenocyprididae > Zacco > Zacco platypus. The sequence goes on along the minus strand of CM076076.1, from coordinate 721,981 downwards.
AAGACATGACAAGGGATGCTGCTCAACTCCCATGATTTTCATGGCTCTCTGAGTTAACTGTGTGATCTGGGCTTTCAGCTATACACTGAGATTGCCAAACCAGGCTGAGATGCCACACCACCGAAGGCTGTCAATTACAGCATGATAGAAAAGAAGCAACACTTTCTGGTTAACACCAAAGACTCTCAGCCTACGTAAAAAGTGAAGTTGCTGTTGAACTCTAGTACAGACGTTTTCTACCTGAACACTCCATGTCAGTGTGTTATCAATGTGTATACCCAGATATCTGTAGTAATCAACCTGGGCTATATTCTGGTCATTGATGGCCACTGGTAAGTGGTCTCCAATGGATTTGGGGTCAAACACCATCTCCACTGTTCTTAGTGTTGATGGTGAGAGAATGCTTGTCGCACCACTGGACAAAGTTCTAAATTGCACGTTTATATGCAACTGAATCTGATGTGTCTAATATGAGACCCAGGATAGCTGTATCATCAGAGAACTTAATCATGTAATTGTTAGCAGTAATACATGTGCATTCATTAGTGTACAGTGTGAACAGTACAAGGGAACTAATGCACCTCTGAGGAGCGCCAGTGCTGATGGTCAAAGGTTCAGACAACGTCCTATTCATCCTGACCTGCTGACTGCGATTAGTCAAAAATAAGTGGAACCAGTTAATAATAAAGGGGGAACATGAGGCTGCAGAGTGTTAAAGGCTGAAGTAAAATCTACAAACAACAGTCTGACATAGGCCTTAGGATTCTCAAGATGTTTAGTCACTAGGTGCACTTTACTGTTGATTGCATCCTCAGTACCTCTCTGGTGTTTATAAGCAAACAGGTAGGGATCTAGCTGTGGGCCTTCATCAAGCTGTGGTTTGCCCATAATGAGCTTTTCCATGCACTTCATCACAACAGAACTTAAGGCAATAGGTCCAAAAATTCTCCTGTGGGTAGGGTTTCTTAGGGACAGGTGTAATAATTGCCTTTTTCCATTGTGTCGGTACAGTGTGAGAATGCAGAGACCGCTGGAAAATGGGGCACCAGGCAGGTGTTAGTTGTCCCTTTGCAAACAGTTTGATTGACAGGCGATCTGACCAATCATAACCCCAAATCCGCCATTTTATCCGACAAAGCGGTCAGGGGAGTTAGTAGATTAACGTTGGTGAACTTGAATCACGTCTTGAAACAACATTCCTTCTGATGTTCATTCATGTTTATTTGATGCTATAAATGAACTAGTATGAAGAGATGATCGCTTCACGAGGAGCTACAGCGATCTGTCACCACACATTAAACACACACTAGACGCTATTTATTGATTCAACTGCTTTACAAAATTACTATATTTTAAATATGAAACTGTTTCATACATTGTCAGTGTCCTGTTTGCTCCAGGATGTATTTTTCACTTTGTGAGAACATGATGTGTGGCGTGAGAGTGCATGACTTGTCAGGCATAGCAACAGGGGCGGGTTTTTGCGAAGGGTCAATTAATCTGCACATGTTCTTAATAGAAAGGCAGAGATGCCATCTGGACCTTATTGACCTTAATTGGCCTAAGGGCCTTGCTGATAGATTTAGGGTCAATCTCTCAGCAACATCAATAACAATGCTATCAAGCACCATATCACATCCAACTGAGAAATCATTGTCAAACCTCTAATAAAAATAATTCAACTCATTTGCTTTTTCCAGTTCATCTACAACATGCAAAGATTTCTTAGTGGGTTTCCTGTTAGTGGTTATTTTCATTGAGTCCCATCATTTTTTAGAATTCATAGTTTGGAGGTTTTCCTCTATGGACTCCCTGTGATGTTCCTTTGCTTCTTTGAGTCTCTGGTTCAACTCTTGTTGTACAGTTTTAAGTTGCATGTGATCTTTGGTCTTAAATGCTTGTTTTTTTCTGTTAATACAGTCCTTCACCTCCTTTGTGATATAAGGTTTGTTGTTGGGGTAGACTTTTATTTTCACATACACCACTGTGTCAAATAATGCAACTCTATAATGTAAACGCGCAAAATACCTTTTATTAGATAATGTTTTTTCCCCACTGAAGTCTGGTCCTCCACCTTCTTTTGACCGGTCACTCTTCAGAGACACAGAGCTGGACTCATGTGAGTCTGATCTTACACTAATGACACAAAGAACAGAGAAAATCACTTTAGTAAAGGAGGTTCAACTGTGTCTTTATCTCATTCTCCACAGAAAAGAACTAACTCACACAATTTACAGTTTTATAGTTAGTGATCATTTTATTTCACTGGCTCACATTGTTTTAATGATTTCTTTCATGTAAATTAGTGAGATTAAATATGCTGACGATTTAAATACTTGACTCTGATTTAAGAGAACATGTCAAGTTTTTTTTAATGAACAGAAATGGAGCAGAAATGTCTGTGTGACAGTTTTGTTAACATACTTCAATTAAATTAAGTGTATATTTGTTTCCTAATGTCTGTCAATAATTTTATGATCTAAAAAGCAAAGTCATGCATTTGGATCAATTCAGTGTGTCGCGCCTAGAAGGTAATTAACAAATTATTAACTGATATTGATATTGAGTCCTGTGGCAAACAGGGTTTTATAAACAAAGTCTGAGTTAATTTAAGAAGTTCAAACTGAAGTTGTGCAAAGCATCTGCAAATATAAAGCAATGATTAAAGTTCAGTTATTGACAGGAATTGACAAACTCCAGTAGAGTGTAAATGATCCAGTCTTACCTGTGTTTCTCTGAGAGACTCATCTTTCCTCGCTCCTCTGATCAGCACTGCTTTGAGAAAACAATCAATCAGCAGGACCTGGAAATGACAAGATTTACAGAGATGAAGAACATGAAGATGATGAAGAATGAGGAGTTAGCAACAACAGCAACAACAAAGTGTGAAATAAAGTGAGTTACAAACAAATATATTGTCATGTAAAATAACTGAATGCTCTTAATTTCAGATTTTTTAATGAGTTTAACTGACTCATAACTCATGAAACAGACATTTACACTGAGTTTAAACCCAATCTGTTATATTCTCTTTTGCATTTTAATATCATTTTACAATCATATTTACCCAATCTTTATTAACTGTTAAATTTATCATTTAATAATTACTTCAAGGTCTCAATGATGGTGTAAGCTATTTCATTACTTTCAAATGATCCTAAAATAATTTATTTAGTAAAAGTAACCTGGTCACACTGTACAACTACTGAATAAATCATAATTGCTATATATGAAATAAAATATTCAATTTGATTAAAAAAACGTTAGGCCTCATCTACCTGTCTAATGCAAATGTCTGGTTCAAAAATCATTTCGATTTCGCATTAAACAAAATACAACGGCCTAAATGAAGAGAAACCCTTGAGAAACATATCGCTTTCAATACTCTTTCTCAGAAAACTTAATGTTTTAACATCTTACTTACTTACTTGAAGTCGTGTCCACTAACCGATTAACACATACTCCGTCTGTAAATCATGCGGCTCATTTTTTTGTGCGAGCTGTCAGACTGCAGGCGGATGCGGTGAGTGCGTCAGTCAGGAGCTCTAGCGCTGCGTGTGCAGGTGCAGCATCAGTGATGGGCAAATGAAGCCTCATGGGCACTGAAGTTTCCCCAGATTGTTCCGGGAAAAGATTCAACGCTTCGAGCGTGTTGAAAACAACGTAATCTGGTGTTTAGTAAAAAAATAAAGCAGCCAAAAGCCTGCAAAAGAAGCTTCGGCAGCACCGATTCCATAGAATAGAGTTTCATGTTACGCGCACAAATAAAAGCCCAACTGTGTGTGTGTGTGTGTGTGTGTGTGTGTGTGTGATAAATTCATTTACGCTTTGTCATGAAATGCCAGTATGAATAGCAAAATGATGGAGTAGAAGAATAATGTAAACATATATGAATTGCATATGGCAAAATATTTGATTTTTCTGAAATAATTTGTATTCAGTTATGACTGGGTTTTTGACTGAATAAGAAATCTAGGGGTTCAAACATTCAGACACGCAAAGTGAATCGCGCACGTGATTGGACAGAAAGTGAGGCTTCGTTTGTCATTGGTCACGTGATTTCTATGCGTTTCCAACACAAATCGAGGCTTTATTTGGCACGCCTATTTATGCTCGACTCCGATGCCGATCGGTTCAAATGTCACATCAGCAGCAGCGTTTCCGCTTCGTTTCCGCGCCGAGTCTATTTTTGCTCTGCAGCTGAATTAAAGCGACAGCGCATTGTTCGCAATAAAACAAACATGCATTGGCGCGAAAATCATATTTAACCACAGAAGTATATCATTTAAAGTCTCTATTTCAAAGTCAACACGTGTTTGTTTGTTTGTTTGTTTTTTGCCTCGGGTAAAGCAACGACTTATCTCGCATTTAGATGAGGAATCATTTCACATGGTTATCACTCGTCTGTTCGTGGAGGTGGAAAAACAAAGTTATTTTTGACCCAGAGGATTTCATGAATTAAGATTTAAAAGCGAAAGAAAAGACGAGCGACGGTTGTTTTTGTAAGTTTTAATTTAGTGTTTGTGGTTTTAACATAGTCTATGTTTAAATGTTTTACCACTTGCGTGAGCCACGTAATATACATCTAAAGTTTTTACATAAATATAAAGTAATGGATTGTGTTTAAGCGTGACATCTATGAAAGAGTGTAGCTTATATACAAAGAGAATCACAATGCTGACAAGCCATGTTCAAATATACATAAATGGCCGCGATTGTTAGATTTGGAAGGCATTGTTATAAACTGACATCTGTAAAAATGTTTTATGGAACACAGCATGAATCAAATCCAGTGAGCAACAAGTTTATCTGGTATCTCTGTTGATGTGTTGTGATGTGACGTTACTTTCGTTTTCTTCTTCTTCTTGGGTTTTACAGGAGGGTTTCTAACCAGCAGTTCCACACCGCCACCTACTGTACTGGAGCGAGGACATGCTGCGACATCTAAATCCTGTTTAAGGGCACTTAAATTTACATTTCAACGGTATTTTCTCTGTTTCTGTAATATTATCTAAGATGCTGGATATTGTAAATGACGCATTATGAAGAATCTTTTCCTGTTTTTTTTTGTAAAGGGAATTATAAATCGCATTGCCTCTATGCCGTTGCCATAACTTCTTAAATATATCCAGGATCGTCGCATGTATCTTAAACATAACAGGTTTTATCTTTTCCTGAAGTTCACAGTAAAATCTCAAATATGAAAGAGTCATAAATGAAAAGAATCAGGATACCCATAACACGTTATATCTGTGTGAAAGATCATGAACACTAACATAAATGCAATCTAAACAGTAAACGAGTAAAAAAAACTATTGTTATACCTCTATAATTAGAATTATATAGGCATCTCTTGTCACACCCATGGACTGTTGTGTTCAGTTTAGTCCTGTCTAGTGATGTCATTCTGTTCATTTGCCCTCCATGTGTTTGCCTGTTTAGTTAATTATCCGCACCTGTTTCAGTTCTCCCTAATTACGTTCTTCCCTTTATATTCTCCTTGTGTTTGTTCAGTCGCTGTCGATTCTCGTCTATGTCACATGTGTGTCACCTGCCTGTATTCCTGTGGAACTGTTTCGATTAAACCTACATTCATACGATCTTCGACTTTAGCGTCCTTTGTGTAGACACACAGCCTGACATCACTAATGTTCAATCATCACTTAATTAACTGCTTAATTATCTCATTAACTTTAACTCTGCTTCAGTGTTACTTTAACACTATTTAGAGAGGGACCAGATGTTCTCTGAGCAGAGCTGATTTAACTCTGGGGTTTTTACTGTGCAGATGGCTTGCCCATCTACACCACTTGCATCCCACTATACATCAATCCATCTGTTATTGATATCACACACAACCCATATACTGTAATCGTGTGTTTAGCTTCTAGTTTCATGTGTGGAATTGTTTCTTTGGGTTTGTTCTTCACAGAGCTCAGAATGAGGAAGTGTGCAGGAATGAAGAAGGGCAGGGAATATGGTCACGTAAGATGATTGACAGCTTTACATCAAATGAGAGAGCGCTGAGATCACAACTGACATAAACCAGGAAGAGAGAGAGAGCTCTTCAGATCACATACTTCAGTAGGGAATAAATAGAAATGGTATTCTGTATTAAGAACCATATGATGTGGACTCTTAAACTCTCGCTCAGTCAGCCGAGTGACATTCTTTCTTATCTGTTTAATATGAGCTTGTGTTGCAAAGGATTCCTTCTTTGTGGAAGACATCATGCCTGGTCTCAGTGCCGAAAAGCAAACACCCAACACACCCCACAGAGTGTAGACCCATCGCTCTCAGCTCGCACATGATGAAGACACTTGAACAACTGGTTCTTTCTTACATCAGGCCCAAAGTGTGCACTTTTATGGACCTTCTACAGTTTTCCTCCCAGCCCAACATCAGTGTAGATGACATGCGTCAGAGGGTCTGTGCATATCTCGATAACACTGGTGCAATGGTTAGTGCATTCCATACCATCCATCTGGAGCGGTTGGGTGAGAAGATGAGGGGGATGAAGGTGGAGTCGGAGCTTGTTTGATTCCAAGTGTGTTTCAAAGACTGTTCTGTGTAGTACAGGGAACTGTTCTGTCTCCTTTCCTGCTTAGTCTGTAAACATCTGACTTTCTATTCAGCTCGGACTTCTGTTTTCTCCAGAGACACTCTGATGATTCAGCAACAGTGGGCTGCATCAGCGAGGGTCAAGAGGAGGAATACAGGAGCACTTGAGGGACTAATGAGAACCATCTGAGGCTCAACATTTCTAAAACCAAAGAAATGGTCATTGATTTTAGGAAGACGAGGTCCAAACCTGATCCAGTCTCCAATTCAGGGAACGAATGTGGATCTGGTGTCCAACTATAAGTATCTGGGTGTTAAACTGGATACCTGGGGCCTCATTTATAAAAGTTTGCATATAAACCTTACTAAAAGTGAACGTACGACATAAATCTGAAAATGGTGTACGCAAGAAAAAAATGAGATGTATAAAACCATGTGTACACCAGAACCTGCGCAAAAATCCCTTTATAAATCCCAGTCGGTGGAAGATTGTCCGTACGTGCATCTCCACCTCGTCTCCTCCCGAAATCACCATATATGGAGCTTACAACACCTAGTTTTACTATGCATTACCTCATCTGCATATCATTTCCATGCACGTTTTCCAGTGTCCAAATAGTATTTTAATTGTTTTAAACAATTGGAATGAAATCGAGTTTATGCAGTTTTGTTGATAAGGTGAACATCTTTTAGGATGTTTAGGATATTTTAGTGGATACAGATATAGCCCTACTTATTTATTACAGTGTAAATACAATTCTCTGACAAAGTATTTTAAAAAGAAAACGTATAAATCTTACCGTTTCCTTCAAGTTGTATCTTCAGATACAGTGGTATTATTCATAATTGTTTGAAGATGACTGTACAGACATCAACACCTCCTGCAGCTGCGGTTGTACAGTAAGATATTATCATTGAACCTGTTCAAACGGACTATAGACCGTCGACCATCGAATCCAGCAGTGTCTTTCACTATATCGCAGTAAGTGTTCATCACTGATCATGAAATGAGGAATTATTGTGCTCTATCACTCTCACTGTCATTAAAACAGTGTCGCAGGAAAAGTGATCAAAAGAAGCACATCCACATCTAAATCCATATCATTTTTGTTTATCTTCTGCGTAATGACTTTATGTAATTTTAGGGCTTATTGACATTAATAAATGTGGAATATAATGTAAATGTGTGTATCAAAACGAAAACAGAGTTAAAAATCCTTCCGTTTACTTCATTACTTTGCTCAGTCTAGTAAAAGTGTTCGTACGGATGGGTCAGAGTTTGCGTGAAAGTGCACAAATTTTCCCGTCAAGTTTGTTTTTATAAATCCCGTCGTTTGCGTCAGAAGTAGCGTACGCCTCTTTCAGGGCGTGTTTTGTGCGTACACAACGGTTATAAATGAGGCCCTGGTCCAGTCACACGATTCCACCTAAATGTAGGACTGAACGTTATCTCATCCCTTCCTGCTGCCATCAGGCTTTATAATGCGCTCTTGCATGTACTTACAATGTAATTACCAAGAAAGTGCCGAATAACATAAAGTAACTACATGGGTTAAGATTAGGTTCAGGGTTAGTACCCAGTTATAGTAATTACTACAATAAGTATATAGTATGTACATGTGAAACAACTGTAAAATAAAGTGCTAGAAAAATTATTGATGGTTATCCATGTCTATAGAAATATATTGGTGTACCAAATGATTCATTGAATAACCAATAAGTTCAGTTAATAGATAAATGTTTTAAACTGATAGAAGTTTGATAGTAAGTGCTTTAGGCAGTTACTGTGAATGAAACATTTATATACATGAAACACTTTTGTTTAGGGAATTATATTTTTTCTTTGGTTGTTGTCATTATAGCTCTGGTGTGTCATTAATTTCTTGATATTATAACAATTTTTAAAACTGTTATCCTTCATGTGAACAGACGTATAAACTAACTTAGCGGAGAATGTATTCCAATTTCTATCAATTTGTTTGTTGGATTGATCATGTTGCTGTTTTTATAAAGCAGTAAACCACGATCATGCTGTGCAAATTTTCCTTCATTGATTTACACTCGTTCACTTCACACTTGACTCACCTGTGAGTGTCTGTTCTGTTGTTCATTACAATTCATTATTCATAATGATGTCATTATCCTGCCTTTCCAAATAAACTATTCAACATCGGCTCATCTCTAATATGTAGATGCAATTACACTTTAAGATTCTGTTCAACTACAACATCGGAGGACTCTTATTCTGTCGCACAGACCTGAGGAAGAACTGATGGGTTCATTTCTGCATGACCAATCAGAGCAAAGTTTCATTCCCATCCACATGTGGAAATCAAATATTCCAGCTGATTATCCATGTTCTACATAACAAAAAATATAAAAAAATCAAGCCTAATTATTAATATATTAATTAACTTATTTTTGTTTGTTTAGTTTCTGAAAATACAAATAAATGTGCAGTTTACTTGTTTATGTTTAATTCATTTCCAATTGAAAAGTAATCTATGGAAACATACTCTGACTCACTTGATGAACATTTAATGCCAAAGCACATTTTCAGAGACTTGTAAAAGTACTTCCAGAAAAGTTGAACATTGTTTCCTGAGAACGCATCATAATAACAGAGCAGATCATGTTGAGTGCGTGAGTTGACACGTCTGACATTCTTCTCATTCTCATCCTGAAAACATTTACTTGATCTGTAGGAGTGAAAGATTTCAGAGCTGCTGTTCGACTCGACACAGAAAGATCTGAGGTGAGCGTTTCATCTTTCTTTAGTTGTTTCTTTAGTGTGTCGTCTTCTGATGTGTTATTGGTCACTTCTGAGACTTCAATGCTGCGCTGAAGTAATTCTGATGATTTTAAAGCTCTTTATCTCATGATCAAGTGTGTCTTTGTAAGTGAATCACATTCTGATATTGTGTCACATGGTGTGAAATCACTGTTTTTCTCTGTTTTACTGTATTTCTTATCATGTGCTCTTCACTCTTTGAGAGAGAAACTATCACTCAACAGATTCATGCGTCTGCAGATTTTTTTTGTTTTGATGAAATACTGCCTCTTTCTGTCTTTATGCATTTCTCCTCCGTTAAAGGATTAGTTCACCTTCAAATGAAAATTAGCCCGAGCTTTACTCACCCTCAAGCCATCCTAGCTGTACATGACTTTCTTCTTTCTGATGGACACAATCAGAGAAATATTAATAAATATCCTGACGCATCCAAGCTTTATAATGGCAGTAAGTGTTATCAAATGAGAATGAGCTGAAGAAAGTGCTTCATCAGAAAGAATAATAATAATAATTTTCATGTGAAAGTGAACTAATCCTTTAACACACTCTTCTACATCAGTGTAGATCAGTGTAAGTGTTGAGCATCAGTCGTTGTACACCAGATCAGGACACACAGGTTCTGCAGGAGTTTTATCTGAGTCACGTTCCTGTCCCTGCTCGTCTCTGTTCACTCTCCTGTCAATTAAAAACAAAAAAACACAATCAGTATATACATACAGAAGAGCGCAAAACTAAGGTGTGTTGTCAATGTACAAAACAGATTGCAAAATATAATACAAAAATACAGTATGTACAGTATTTGTTCATTAAGTGTTTCTGAATGTGATGCAATGTACTGTTAATGTTAATATAATGACATGTAAATGTAGCTGGATACAAGCACAAATCAGTAATGTAGTTCATATATTTTTTATTTATATTATAAAACAACAACTGTTTTGTCTTTAGCAGTATATGTTTCATGTAAAATTAAATTCATTCATTTAACAGCATTTTCATGTTTGTAACCATTACAGCACTTCGATATCTATAACAATATTACGGTGACTGGGAGGGGACATATTCGGTTTTGTCGTGGCCACGACATATCAACTCTTGGGAACGTGATCATTTGTGTTGGCCATGAGATATTAACTCTTGGGAACACAATGTAAAGTCATGGCCTCAAGATCCTATGGGAATGACATTTTTCTCGAGTTAAATGCATAAATAACCTGCGTGACCATAGCAACCTGGAATTATTAGAAATGGATAGGCCTAATAATATTTATTTTTAATTAAGAATGACAAAATAAGGGCGGAATTAAGAAATGATTATATATGTGGGTGTGACGTAAGCTATAAATCAAGCAATACCAAAAAAAAAATCCAATTTGATAGAAAAAGAAGAAAGGAGTATTGCTCACCACACTCACTACATTTCCCAGAATCCCTGTACCTGTCATTGATCACTGCACCAGCTGAGACTCATTATACACCATATTTAAGGCCTACGCACACACACTCAGGTGCTAGGTCTTGTTATTTCCAAGTGTGTAACATTTCTGAGCGTTATTACCCGTGTCTTGTTTTCTGGTTCTGTTCCCGCCTGTTTGTCTTGTTTATTGATTGTTTTCTGCCAGCCTTGTTGAACTCTCTGCATTGGATTATCAGATTTTTGCCTGCCTGTCGCCTGCCTACGATCTACCCGCCTGTTTAACGTTTATGATTCTGCCTGCTCGCCGTCATCTTTGTTTCTCTCATCGAAGATGAACTAGGGACTTGTGATTTGCGTGTCCCGTGACCTGTCTTTATGTGGAAGTAGACTACTGCCGGCCCAATTTATCAGCGGCCCACCAGGAATTCTCCCGAATCTTCCATGGGATATTCTTACTATATAATTTAATATAGCATGCATTTGCAGTTAGTGGTTACGTGCTTTCAATGTTTTTTACATTGCAGAACGAAACAAAAAATTTAAAAATCCAAGAACGTGCTCGAACATGCATTTATATTTTAGTGCAAATTCATTAATAAATCAATTAAACCTCCAGTCTCACATGCATCTCAAAGATAGAGTTTAATTGCGAGTGTGAAGTGGGGGCGGCGTTTTCTAAACTGTTCAGATTACAGTTACTTGAGGTCAGCTTGTTACAAACAATAGAGATATTATTAGTTAACTATTTTTTAGCAGTGCATATTCATTATTATCATTATTAATTGTTGTGGTATTTACTCTTCATATCTATAGTTAATGAATGTCATTGATTTTACTATAACTGTGTCTTCCTTGTGTTGATGATCAGACTCTTCTAGTGGTCCAGACTCTCACAAATCCTTCAGATGAATCAGTTGACCGACTCCCTTCAAGTCAAGTCAAGTCATCTTTATTTATATAGCGCTTTTTACAATGCAAATTGTGGCAAAGCAGCTTTACATTAATAAGAAAATGGTGTCATTGTGCAGCTTATTCTATATATTATTGATTCATTCCGTTGCAAAGATCAATAGTTATTAGTCTAGGTAATTTAGGTATAGCAGCACTGGAGAAAACAGTGACGTAATCGTCCGGCTCAGATCAGTTCGCATACAACGGCGCCAATGCAGGCATATCAAAAACACTGCTGAATATCAAGCAAGTGTCCCCAACTTAAGCACGCCAAAGGCAACAGCGGCAAGGAACCAAAACTCCAACAAATGGAGAAAAAAACCTTGGGAGAAACCAGGCTTAGTTGGGGGGCCAGTTCTCCTCTGGCCAACAGTGAACACTTGTCCGATACTCAGGCAGAGTTACAGGTCATTAAACCGATTTGGAATCGCAACAGTCAAAATATTTAATCTAGTTCCATCTAATTTAAGATCTTTTTGATCACGCCGATATGGGACGGTTTGTTGGGATATGTGCCACTGGCTGATGAGTCGGTAAGATCTTCACAAAGGATGAGCTCGTTCACACGGTCTCCGCCGTCACCACAGGGCCACACTGCTGCCGCACACAGGCACAGGTTCCCCGTCCGACCCGGACACAGCCCGGATCCAGCCAATCATGTTAATTGGTAAACCTCGGGATAAGCAGAGAGACAAAAAATTAGCGTAGACGCCATTCTTCTTCCGATGTAACGAGTACATCTGGTGTTATAGGAAGTGTTCCCGGTTCCGGCTGACCTGATCTATGCAGCCTAACAATCCTTTAACGGATATGAGGACAAGAGTTTATAGTGCGTCATGTGTATGCCAGGTTAAATAGATGCGTTTTTAGTCTAGATTTAAACTGACAAAGTGTGTCTGCTTCCCGAACAATGCTAGGAAGATTGTTCCAGAGTTTAGGTGCCAAATAGGAAAAGGATCTACCGCCCGCGGTTGATTTTGATATTCTAGGTATTAACAACTGGCCAGAATTCTGAGATCGTAATAGACGCGAAGGACTATAATGCATTAAGAGCTCACTCAGGTACTGTGGAGCTAAGCCATTTAGTGCTTTGTAAGTAATTAGCAAGATTTTAAAATCTATACGATGTTTAATAGGGAGCCAGTGCAGTTTTGACAGAACCGGACTAATATGTTCATACTTCCTGGTTCTAGTAAGGACTCTAGCAGCTGCGTTTTGGACCAGCTGTAGTTTGTTTATCACGAGAGCAGGGCAACCACCCAGTAGAGCATTACAGTAATCTAGTCTCGAGGTCATAAACGCATGAACTAGCTGTTCCGCATTTGTCATTGAGAGCATATGTCGCAATTTAGATATGTTTTTAAGATGGAAGAATGCGGTTTTACATATGCTAGAAATGTGGCATTCAAATGAAAGATTGGTATCAAAGAGCACACCCAGGTTCCTAACTGACGAAGACGACTTAACAGAGCAGCCATCAAGTGTTAGACAGTATTCTAGGTTATTATGTGCAGAAGTTTTTGGTCCAATAATTAGAATCTCTGTTTTTTCTGAATTTAGTAGTAGGAAATTACTAGTCATCCAATTTTTTATATCAGCTACGCATTCTGTTAATTTTGAGAATTGGTCGGTTTCGTCGGGGCGCGAGGAAATATAGAGCTGAGTATCATCAGCGTAACAGTGAAAGCTAATGCCATGCTTCCTAATGACATCTCCCAAGGGTAGCATGTACAGAGTGAAAAGCAACGGTCCTAGAACTGAGTCTTGTGGTACTCCATGTTTAACTTGTGATCGAAATGACATCTCTTCGTTTACTACTACAAACTGATAACGGTCAGATAAGTATGATTTGAACCATGCCAATGCATTTCCACTAATTCCAGCATAATTTTCTAGTCTATTCAAAAGAATATTGTGGTCGATAGTGTCAAAAGCAGCACTGAGGTCTAGTAACACTAATAGAGAGATACAACCACGATCTGATGATAAGAGCAAATCATTTGTAACTCTAATGAGAGCAGTCTCAGTACTATGGTACGGTCTAAATCCTGACTGGAAATCCTCACAGATATCATTTCTTTCCAAGTAGGAACTAAGTTGAGATGATACTGCCTTTTCTAGTATTTTTGACAGAAAAGGTAGATTGGAAATCGGTCTGTAATTGACTAATTCACCAGGATCAAGTTGTGGTTTTTTAGTAAGAGGTTTGATAATAGCCTGCTTAAAATTTTTCGGTACGTAACCTAGTAATAAAGATGAATTAATGATCTTAAGAAGAGGATCTATGACCTCTGGAAGCATCTCTTTCAATAGCTTAGTCGGTATAGGGTCTAACATACATGTTGTTGATTTTGATGATTTAATAAGTTTAGACAATTCTTCCTTTCCTATAGCAGCGAATGAATGGAATTTTTCTTCAGGGATACTAAAATCCACTGTCTGATGTGATACTGTAGTAGACAGTTGCATGGCTATAATTTTCTCTCTAATGTTGTCAATCTTGCAAGTAAAGAAGTTCATAAAGTCATTACTGCTGTGCTGTTTGGAAACATCAGAAGTTGAGGCTGTATTTCTCGTTAATTTAGCCACTGTATTAAATAAATACTTAGGGTTGTGTTTATTATCTTCTAAAAGATTTGAAAAATAAGCAGATATAGCGGTTTTTATGGCCTTTCTGTACTCCATCATTTTCTCTCTCCATGAAATCCAAAAAACTTCTAGTTTTGAATTCTTCCAGCTGCGCTCCATTTTTCTTGCTGCTCTCTTAAGGGCCCGAGTGTGCTCGTTATACCATGGCGTTGGACTAATATCCTTAATCTTTTTTAAGCGCAAAGGAGCAACAGAGTCTAGAGTGTTGGAAAAGAGAGCGTCAATAGTTTCTGTTGCAACATCGAGTTCTTCTAAGCTGTCTGGTTTGCTAAGTTGATGAAACTGATCAGGAAGATTATTTATAAAGCAGTTTTTAGTGGTGGAAGTGATGGTTCTAACATATTTATGGCAGACAGGCGGTTTTGCAGCCTTGGTTAAATGTAGCACGCATGAGACTAGATAATGATCTGAGACGTCATCGCTCTGCTGCAGAATTTCAACGGCATCAATATCGATTCCATGTGACAATATTAGATCTAGAGTATGATTACGACAATGAGTTGGTCCTGACACGTGTTGTCTAACTCCAATAGAGCTTAAAATATCTGTTAATGCCAATCCCAAAGCGTCTTTTTCATTATCTACATGGATATTAAAATCTCCAACAATGAGGACTTTATCCACAGCCAGTACTAACTCCGAGAGAAAATCAGCAAATTCTTTGATAAAGTCTGTATGGTGCCCTGGTGGCCTGTATACAGTAGCCAACACAAATTTCAAATGAGATTTGTCACTTACATTATATAACGTTACATAGAGCACCATCACTTCAAACGAGATATATTTGAAAGACTTTTGAGTAATACTAAAGATATTACTATAGATAACAGCAACACCTCCCCCTTTACCTTTCTGACGAGGTTCGTGTCGATAATAGTAACCTTGAGGGCTAGACTCATTTAAAGTAATGTAATCGTCTGGTTTTAGCCAGGTTTCTGTCAAACACAGCACATCTAGATTATTTTCTGTGATAATATCATTTACTATAAGTGCTTTTGAAGAAAGGGATCGAATATTCAGCAACCCAAGCTTTATCATTTGTTTATCTTTATAATCTCTGTTTGCTACTTGTTGAACATCAATTAAATTATCACCCGTAAATGGGTTTGGAAGTTTTCTGTATTTATTAGTTCGGGGTACAGACACAGTCTCTATGTGATAATATCTAGGTGAAATAGTCTCTATCTTCAGTTTATATTAGTTCTGAATTATTGAGCAGCTCTTTTGGAGAGTTCTTAAATTAAGATGGTGTTCTTGACTGCTGGCCCGTATTACAGAGGGGTCAGAGGTCATCTGATCCACTCATATCCACACCTTCAGTGACACGTGATCAGAGATCACTACGTCACTGGTGAATGGAGGAAGAATCACTACACCTCAGTTGATGTTGCTGAAAACTTTGTTTTTCATTAATGTCACAAGCCGGGCATGAACTCGGGCCTCTGAGTTGAAGGCTGTGAGATCTACCACAGAGCCACAAGAGGAATAATTCTTTCTTCTCAGATAGAGGTATAATAAACAAGAACATAAATGAGCAAATAAAAACTCCACGAGGGGAGAAAACAAAATCAGAGAGCAGTTACAACAAAGCGTGGAACTCAAAATACCTTCACTAGAGAGGCTACAGCAAATCCAGACAGGAGACACAGAGCAACGACTCACAAACCGAGTGAGGGACAAAGAGAAAAAACACAACTTAAATACACTGGGGGAAATGGGGCACAGGTGAGCAGGATAACGCTAACAAGGTAACATGAGGAAGAACTAAGGCAGATGAGAACACAGGGGACCTCTAGAGGCACGGAGACACACTACAGGAGGCAGGATGCTGACAATTAACTTCCAAAAACAACAATTGAGCAGTTCACACTCTTTTTCAAAAAGAAGTTGTTAAAACACCATTAGTTATATCTTATTGGATCCCTTTATTAAATGGTAAGGTGATTTGCTGTGATAAAGCGGTTGATCATATTAGAAATAAGATTAAAGAACTAACCCTAACCCTATCCAAATCATTAAAGATTAAATAAAAAAAAAAAAAAAAAAAAAAAACTCTTTACTGTTCATGAATATACTTTACAATAGGCTAACAGAAAAAGTACAATGACAAAATAAATGCAAAGTCTAGTTTTGGTTTAGTTCAGGTTTCATTGTTATTGTCAGTGTCTTGTTTGTTTATCCATGTGCTCCAGTTGTCATGTGATTCCCCTGTGTGTCATGTGATCCTGTAACCCTGTAACCACTGTGGTGAGTCTATGTTGGTCAAGTCAAGTCAAGTCTTTAGATTTATGATTTGTGTTGGACAATAAAGCTGCACTTGGGCTCAAACTTAAACTCGCCTCCAGTGGATCTATGTTACGCCTATATTGTGTTGTAAGACACAGACATTTATACATGAAAATATTCTGTGTTCAAACCTCTCTCTGATGGGAAAATGAACTCTTTGGTTTCACTGATTGTCCTGAAGAAGATAAAAGTGCCTTTATTTATTAAATAATCAAATTTTACATTAATGTAAGTTTTCTCATCAGAAACCCAATTTTATGGATAATGCTGTATGTAAACAGTATTAGAGACTCTGAATAAGAAAACTATCAAGACTGTAAAAAAATTGTGAGATTTACAAAGAATATATTTGTATTTATGTTTATACTTCAATGCAGCTTCACTCTGATTTTTATATTATTTTCTCTCCTACTCTGTAAGCGAATTATGTGTATGATATAAACTGTCTATGAGTCTATGAGACAACTTCTGCTAAGCTGTAAATTAAAATAATAATAATAATAAAAAGGACTTAACTTTAAAAGAAAACTATTGAAAAAAAACTTCACTGGAAAAGAACTTAACCAAAAACTAAAAAAAAACTTAAAACTGAAAAAAAATAAAAACCCACTTGAAACTCTAGTGTACTGAGCATTTAAACTGAGGTTTGTCCAACCTCTTTTAGGAGTTCTGACCAATGAGATTCGGTCTTTATTTCAGAGGTGACTTTCTCCTCCCCTGGTCATTTATGGCCTGTTATCTGAACTTTCAGAGGGGTACAGAGAGTACAGTTTAGTCTAGATTACTCTAAGAAGAATATAATGCATTTACACAGATTTCATTCAAGCCATATTTTGAGTTATGAGAGGAGATTCAGTTTCATTACAAACAACACATACTTTCAATCAACTATTCAAAAGTTATAACAATTACATGAATGGTGAGTGATCTACGCATAACAGGTCACATGTATGATGTGTATGCATGACATGGAATTGTGCAGTCGAACGTTGTTTGATTACAAGTCCGTTTAGACTGGTTTTGAACCATTTAATGCAGTTCATATATAAAGGAGTCTCTGTGGGGTTTTCTGTGGATTTTGATTGTGTCACTCAGGGGTCACACAAGGTGGCCTGTTTTATCTCTGTCTTTGAGGATCAAACACTCTGGTGTTATTTTTTTGTGGCTCCAGTTGCATCGTCTTTTAAACATTTGGTCTTTCACCTCAGCTGGACATAAAGTACTTAGCTGGGGGGTTTTCAGACGGACCGGAGCCACGAATACATTCCCTGACATTGGGTTCTGAGATGATTTGGGCTGAGATGAGTTTATATGGAATTATTTTTGAATGAATCATTTGGAAGATTCATTTATCTGGTTCGTCCTCAATTCCTACAACTCTTTTCTTTTTATTTTATATATAATTTATTTTCTCTTTATTTTTGGTACAGTGTGCCTCATGTTTAACTCTTTGCGTTTGTAATAAGTGAGTTGTTCTCAGACTGTTCTGACGTCAGTTCGTCATCTGTCACAGTTTACTTTCAGTTCCCTGAAAAAAAAAACTGTTTCCTCATTTGAAGTTTCTGTCAGTTCTCCGGATGTAAATGTTCGTTCATGAATGTAAGTTCATTTCTCTTTATATTTCTCTCTTATACTGTGATATATTAACACTTTAATGTCATAACTGTTCATCCGATCGTTGTTCTTCAGTTCATATCGTGAGTAATGTATGTGGAGGAGTGATGCGCGTGTAATTCATATGTTTAGTGTCATTTACCGTGTTATAGGTGATATTCACATATATAGATGATGTTTAGGCGGCTGAGGAGAATCTTTATGTTACTGTATGCAGACAGATTCTTGTTTATTTCAGACTAAACCACATTTAGCACATCTGTTATGGTAATGTTTGTGTTAATGTACATTGGCTCACATCAGGAAGAGATTTAAACAGATCTTCTGTTTCCTGCTGGAGTTCCTCAGTGGACCAGCGTTCAACCTGAACTCCAGAGAATACAGTCCTTGACTGACTAATAATAATTATTAGTAGTACTAAATAAAAATATTACAAAATAAGAATATTGCTATAAATAAAATAAAAATACAGTATTTAGGAATAAATATAATAATATACTAATTAAAATAATATGATAATTCTATTTGAAAGAAAACTTTTATTTTATGGGAAAATGAAGGTGGCCTGTAAGAAACATTTCAGTAGAGAAAAATATATGGATTATCAGATGTTTTCATATTTTTACTCAAAAGAGTGTGTTGTGAGGCTGTGAGGATTATTGAGCGCTAGAAACACATGTAATGTTTCATTTATACTGGAGGCTGGAGGGTCTCCTCGCACAGAAAGACCAAATATGACTCACCGAAGTAATATAAAGTAATATATGGGTTTTTTGAATGGGATTTTGGTTAAATGGCTGAAATAATGTCTGTGGTGAACACAAGCTGAAGATACTTTCACGCTTTAAATACTTAAAAACTAAAACATAATTCAATCGGTTCACTCTGAGTAGAATCAGTATTTTAACATTTCTGCTCATGCGTTCCTTCTGTATTATTACCATTCTGAAACCGCCTTTATTAGAAAAATGACTGGTTAATAATGCTATTTTTTCTTTCTTTTTCTGCCTGTACTTTAATAATAATAATAATAATAATATGCTACTAGTATAAAATGTAGTTTTTGAGAAGAAAAAAAGATTAGTCACATATATGTCACATTTCATTATTACACTCTAAAAAATACTGGGTTAAAAAAACCCAGGTTGGGTTGAAAATGGACAAACCCAGCAATTGGGTTGTTTTAACCCAGAGGTTGGGTTAAATGTTTGCCCAAAAGTTTTATTGAACTCCGCTATTGTTTAAAAATGACTATTTCTTGCTTAAAATCAGTGTTTGAAATGGGCCGGTTCGTGTCGGTTCGCAGCACCACTTTTTCCTTGTGGCACTTCTGACATGTCCGGAAGCCGCCGCACCCTCCCTTCTTCAGGAACACGCTTTGAACTGAGCATCTGGAGCACCAGCACTTTATTTCTCCACTTCAAGCACTGACACAAAGTGTGTTGGAAATTAACATTTATTAAATTGCTTATTAATAAATGTTCACCTTTTGGTTATTACTGTTGCCTCTAGTAATCATGTGACTTATTTTTAATTTCCAACCTATTTTGAGTTCATTTTAAGCCAGTAGTAATTTTCAACTGCCCAGCACGTTGGGAAAACCCAAACATTTGGGGTTGTCCATTTTCAACCCAACTTGGAATGTATTTAACTCAACAGTGCAGAAATAATGTAGAATGCTGGTAAATAAAGCAAAATGTTTTCAAACATTATAAACACAGCAATAGTCTATTTTAGTTCCCCTCACTCCACAAATCCTCTACAGTTTACAGTATTCAGGCTATAAACATCAAGCCACAATGAATTAAAGTGAAACTGAAGCTACGTCTCTCATTCAGCACGAATCCAAATGTTTCCATATTCAAACGTATTTGGATGTTAAACTATCATTTATTATGTAAACTAGGCTTTGTACTTCACTCACATTACTGACTTAATCATCATTCTTCACAGATAACAGCACAGTGAGGCGGTGCTCATGCTGAAGGACACAGATTGTACTACAGACTGTTTAAATCGAGCAGTGTATATTTCTATATGTTTTATTTAGATAATGAACAGGATGTGATGTCACTTTAGCAATGCTAGAATATGTTGTGTGTGCAGTGCGATTGTAACGCTGGCTGTGTAGATAAGCACGAAGAAGACGAAGATAATATAATAAACAGGTAAACTTTATATAATCCAACAGAGACAGGGGAACACAACCAAAGCATAGACATTCAATACCAGACAATGAGGGACAAACTGAACTGAACTTAAATACACAGAGCACAGGGGATAACGAGATAAGTGATTGGGATCAGCTGTGGTGATTAGATGAGTGTCCATTGAAACAGATTGTGGCGGGAACTTCAAACAAAGGAACATGTGACAGATAGAAAACAACAACAAAGTGACAGTCCATGTGGTGAAGACGTGACAGCGATCTCTGAAATGTTTTTTTCCTTCTAAGAGAGGAATCTGTTACTTCGTGATTTATGGTCATACAGATAAAAGCAAGACATCATTCAAATTTGGCAGACATTTTTATCTAAAGCGACTTACAAGTGAAGAATACAGTAAGCGATTTAACTCTTAATATAGACATTTAATAATCGGTAATATATTTTTGGTAATTTATGCTTGTGGCTCTATTTTATTTATATGTTTATTTTCAAATAGTGCATTATTTATTTTTGGAAAGTGTCTGGTAACAGTGGAGCTGATCCTTTTTCTTCATGTCCAACAGCAGTGAGTCAGTGAAGGACGATGGCATCTGTTGATCAGCATTGTGATGCACTAGATGAGCTGGAAGAAGATGAGCCTAAATCCAAAAAAGGTAATGAAGAAAAGAATAGCAGTAATGTTAAAGTTGTCATTGAGGAAATGTAATTAATCTCTGTCTCTATTCCAGTCAAGATGAGCAGCAGCGCTCACACTGGAGTCAGTGTTGATCTGAATGCTCAGACGGGAGCAGCTGTAAATGCTCCTGTACTCACTGGAAACACCATCACAACAGTGAACATCAACATCAACACTGCAGGAAACGGTACTATAACTGAGACACACTGCTTATTAACAGTCAGTTAAAAGCTTGAAAAGTGAAATAATGCTCAGTGATTGTGAACCATTTTCCTGTTAAAGTTCATGTAAGAATTAGATTCCTCTTACTCTTCAGTCAAGTACGATTGTTTTTCAGTCGCTCTCAGTTATCAAAGCTCTGCGGCTGTGGGAAGAGTCTCTATGGTGACTGAACATAAAAGAAGTGAATGACGACTAATATTACACTCAGGAAGAGAATAAAAGGGAGGGATGTAGGAGGTCTCTAAATCTCACAGTTCATTTTATGGTCATATTGTTAATAGACAGACGTGCTTTAGCTACAGTATTTTCTTTTGTGTCTGTGTATATATACATATATATTTATATTTATTTCCCTCCTTTTCTCTCTCCTCACAGAGCCACAAACTATCACAGAGACAGCAGAGAAACTCAGAGAAGAGCAAGGTGACGTCTTTAACAGTCTTATTCTCTTAAGGCTATTTCACACTGCGCTGACAGATGTCGACCAACACCAATAAACATGAACACCAGGTTTTGTCAGATCAGTCTTTTCCCTGTCAGTGTTGGTCTGTTTGTTTTCACCGACTGAACATGTTCATTCACCGTTTGTCAGGAGCAGGAATGTGATCTGGTGATTGATCAGCATCAGTCTGTGCAGTGTGAAATAGTTTCAGAAGGTCAGATGTATTATGCATTTGGCTATCAGTCCAGGTTGCCTAATTTGTAGAAAATCTGTTTCTCATCCTAAATGTCTGTGTAAGTCTATGAAGGATTGACTTATAAAATTATGTTTTTCACTATTTTCACTTGATAAATCAGAGTCAGTGTAAGATTGGACGCTGCGATGCAGTGGTTGGACGGGTCAGGTTAGGGGCATTATTAATATTAGAACAGAGGTGAACTGTGAGGGGTGATGTCCTGTATCACCAGAACTAACCAGACAGCACTACTGACCATTTCAACAACCACATACTCCAGTCAACCACCAGCTGTGACTGGCAGTGGCCAGGGATCTGAGGCCTCTGGGATGTAATACTTTCAACAGTAATTTACATGACGTTTTATAACAAAGTTCGGGAGGAGTAGGTTCAGATAATTAACCTAATTATCACGACAAGAGCAGTCTTACCTCTGTTCGTTTGACAGTTTATCAGCATCCCTCCTCCACCCCATCTCCTCACTTCTAGTTCTATCTATTCTTACCACAACCGAGGGGAGGACTCCAAAATTCCCAGCTCGGAGCCCTCCTCCTGGACAGCTCGCCAAATATGCTTAACTTTTACTGTATTTAATTATATGTAAATGTGAATTTGTGAATTACTGTATGTTGAATATATTCTGATCAGATCATGCTGATGTGAAAGCTTTGTCATGCTTCTATTTTATTGAAATGTTTTATTTACTTAAACAAATCTTTCAATACAGTGGATTTGAATCTGAAAAATTTCTTGGAAACTCACAAATCCAACATAAAGGAGGAAGCAAAGTGTATTTTTGAGGGTAACCAAGAAAATGAAGCACATCTTAATGATGTTTACACAGAACTGTTCATCACAGAGGGAGATATGAAAGATGTCAATCAGGAACATGAGATTCTGAAGATTGATGATGCTTTCAAGAACAAAAAAACACAGGACAAACCGATCAAATGCAATGATATATTTACATTATTAAGGGGGAAAAATGAGAAAAAGATTGTGCTGACCAAGGGAGTTGCTGGCATCGGAAAAACGGTCTCTGTGCACAAATTCATCCTGGACTGGGCAGAAGGAAAAGCCAATGATTTTATTGACTGTGTGTTCCTGCTTCCATTCCGAGAGATTAACTTGATAACAAATGAAGATTTCAGTCTTCATGAGCTTCTGTTGGAATTTTATCCTGATCTGAAGGACCTGGAGAAATCAAAGTTATATAAGGAATGCCAGCTAGCATTTATATTTGATGGACTTGATGAGAGTCGCCTGCCTTTGAATTTTAAAAGCAGGTCATTGAACACTGCTGCGAAAAAATCATCCGTAGACGTGCTGTTCACAAGTCTGGTCAAAGGGAAGCTGCTTCCATCAGCTCTCGTCTGGGTGACCTCACGACCAGCAGCAGCCAATAAGATACTTCCTCAGTATGTGGGTTTGTTCACAGAGGTGCGAGGATTCACTGACCAGCAGAAGGAGGAGTACTTCAGAAAGAGAATCACAGATGAGACTCAGGCCTCCAGAATCATCTCACACATTAAGACGTCTCGTAGTCTCTACATCATGTGTCACATTCCTGTGTTCTGCTGGATCACGGCCACAGTTCTTCAGGATATTCTCAAGAACAACACTGAAAACATCAGCACAACACTCACTGAAATGTACATTCACTTCCTACTGATACAGACAGACATGAAGAACCAGAAGTACGATGAACAAGAAGAAAGAGAATGTGCAAAGAACTTACATTCAAACAGACAAATGATTTTGAAGTTAGGCAAGCTAGCGTTTGAACAGCTGAAGAAGGAAAACATTGTGTTCTATGAGGAAGATCTGAAAGCATGTGGTATTGATGTGAGTGAAGACACTGAGTTCACTGGAATGATCGCTGAGATCTTTAAGAAGCAAAATGGACTTCATGGAGCGAAGGTGTTCTGCTTTGTACATCTGAGTGTTCAAGAGTTCCTCGCAGCACTGCATGTGTTCCTCTGTTACCTGATCAAAAAAATGGAGGAGCTTCAGTTTTTCTTTGAGAAGCCAAAAGAAAACATCACACTGCAGGAGCTACTGGAGAAGGCTGTTGATAAAGCCATGAAGAGTGAGAGAGGACATCTGGACCTGTTCCTGCGGTTTCTGCTGGGAATTTCACTGGAATCCAGTCAAAACCTGCTCAAAGGCCTGATCACACACACTGAAGACACCACAGAGAGCATCACACAAACAACTAAATACATTAAACAAGTACAAAACAAGAATATCTCAGATGAAGCTTCAGTCAACCTGTTTTACTGCTTACTTGAGCTCAAGGATCATTCATTATATGAGGAAATCCAGAGATACCTCAGTTCAGATGAACATCCAGGAAGAAAACTCTCATCTTCAATGTGCACAGTGCTGACCTACATACTGCTGACGTCAGAAAAGGTGCTGGATGAGTTCAACCCAAAGAGGTTCACGTCATCTTCAAACTACGAGAGACTCGTTCCAGCTGTGAGATGCTGCAGAAAAGCCCTGTGAGTAATTTCACTGATCACTCTTTAATTAAAGGATTTATTCTACATCACTGGACAATTGAATGTAAAAATTCTGTGTGTAATATGTCCTGATTATGAAGGGTCCAATATGTTATTGCAAAACACTGAACAACAGTAAATAATATGGGTAAACATTCTGTTTTGGCAGATTTGATGGCTGTGGTCTTGATGAAACATGCTGTGAAACTGTATCTTCGGTTCTACAATCATCAAACTCCCATCTGATAGAGCTGGACCTGAGCAGCAATCACCTGAAGGATTCAGGAGTGAAGGTGCTCTCTGATGGACTGAAGAGTTCACACTGTCAACTGAACATACTGAGGTTTGACATTCACTCATTTACTATGTTAAAATATGTGGATTAACAGCTGTTTCACAACTATGACTAGCACATATTTTGTTCTTTCTTTATATTGTAGTATGAATATATCAGTTGTTACATTCTGTCAGGTCTTTTGTTTCACGTGTTCTTTGTTTTGTTATTTTTCCCGCCACTCGTTTGTTCTGATTATGTTCAGCTGTGTCTTGTAATCATTCCTTTCACCAGTGTTTCGATCATCTCTTCCTGTATTTGAGTTCCTGTTTGATCCCATGTCTTTTGTCGGTTATTGTTGATGTATGGACGGTGTGTTACCTTCGTGCTCTTCATTATTTTACTATTAAAACCTTCATGTTATATGTAAACCTGGTGTCTGCTCGTCTCCTACGCAGTCACATTACATTAGTGGCGTTTTCTTCAAGCACACAAGGCAGACAACCTGGTTTCAGTTTTCACAAAAAGAACATCTATGAATGAGAAAATAAAGTGTGGAACGATGTGTAACTATATTGATGGTGAAAGTAGGGAGAGGTGGATCTCAATGCAGAATGAGATTTAATAAAAATAAGTCAAAATAATACAAATAATAACAAAAATACCAGGGAACACACCAAGCAAAACTGAACACGAGGAGCAGTAATGAGAACACCAAACAAACAGCCATACAAGGACATGACCAGGGGGTATTCCAGAAAGCAGGTTATGTGACATGCCTAGGTATGTTTAAGGGTTTACTCATACTAGGCACGGCTGCCTTGAACTGAGCCCAAGCGTGATTGTCCCCCCTCCAGCGCAGGCCTGCTCTCACATTGTACTTAACGTTCCGGGCCGGTGCACACTTGTGTCATAATTGATGCAACTTTTTGAATGGAAGAAAACCATTTTTGCTACGATACTACCTAATAGGTTTATCATTTATGCTGCAAAGCGATTTTCACTTGCACGTATCAGAGGATTATTATGAAGGCTGCTGACATTAAGAGGAATTTGCAGCTTTACTCGCAAACTACAATACCTGTTCATAAATAAGGTGAGAACCAGAACCGTTATAAACCCAAATACACTCAAATTACCTACATTAATTTAAAAGTGTATTATTCAAGTAGTAATAAAGATGTTTGCCGTCATAATGATGACAGTAGCGCATACAAAAGCTTTTCCGTGCTCCGGGATGATTAGCGCTCAACTGAACCATGCTCTGGCAAAAGATTGAAAAAAATAATGCACAACCACCAAATAAGTTGTGATATGCACTAATAATGTCAATCACCTTTAAACAAAAGCAAAAGTAGTATGGAATGCTTTTTCTTGGTGCCCGTTTCCATGCTGACTAATTGATTCGTCGACCCAAGGTTTGGGTTAATCAACCAGGACTTCAAGGTATATGCGATAGTAAGTTAACCCTGCTTTCTGTAAGTTTTTCTGATGAGACCAGGTTGTGTATTTGTTATGTTGTTATGTTACTGTTTGTAATTGTAATCTGTGGTCTTATTTTTAATAACAGATACAAAAATAAAAATAACTATATTGTCAATTATTAATATAATAATTATTAATGAAAAGAACTGGAGGAAAAGATGTATCGTAAAAAGCTTTATAATCAAATCATTACTCTCTGAATCATAACTAAATTGAATTGTGAGGCAAGTGAAAATTCACACCTCTATTAGAAAACCTGGAATTTTTTAATGGAGTTTTCCAATTATTTTCAATTAGATAATACCCAAATTTCCTGATTTCTTTAAGTGATTCTTATGAACAGTTTGTTTCAATGAACTGTTTCATGCCATAATAACAATTTAACAACATGTTAAATATTATAGTAGCTTTATTTTCATTTCATCAGTCAAATCCTCTGCACACTGTGCTCCGAGGATCACATTACTCCCGGTTCTTGTCTCATTTTAGTAGGACACATTCAGTATGTTGATAACTTGAGAACCGCTGTGACCGTATCGAGTCAGTGAGTCGAACTGTATTACTTGCTATGATCTACGATTTGTTGCAGTGTTGAGCACAAATTCACAGATGGGTTAGAAACTTAACCCTCAAGAGTACCATTACATTTTAATTGCTAAATTCTCATTACAATGATTTATCATAAACATGCAATTCAGCTAACCCTCCCTAAAAAACATATTGATATCGCTGTTTGTTTTGTTCTCTACACAGGCTAAATGGGTGTAATTTCACTGGTCAGACCTGTGAAAGTTTGTCTTCAGCTCTACAATCCTCAAACTGTGTCCTGAGAGAACTAGACCTGAGTAACAATGACCTGCAGGATTCTGGAATGAAGCTTCTTTCTGATGGACTAAAGAGTCCAAACTGTCAGCTGCTGATACTGAGGTGTTTAAGAACATATAAGAGATCATTTACAGTCAGCTGTTCATATGTTAGAAGATGATCTGACTGTTGATGTGTGTATTCTGCTCTCTTTCAGTCTTACTCACTGTAATCTCACTCTTCAGTCTTGTGAGAGTTTTTCATCAGTTCTACAATCCTCAAACTGTGTCTTGAGAGAGCTGGACCTGAGTAACAATGACCTGCAGGACTCTGGAGTGAAGCTTCTTTGTGATGGATTGAAGAGAAATTATAAGATGGAGACTCTGAGGTAAATGTTTTTCCTTAAAGTAATTACCAAAATTTTCTCAGTCTATTTGACACATTTGTCTAAACTCAGGTCACTGTTCTCCAAACAGTTAACACATCTAAACACTTTGTAATTGTGAGAGAGTAATGTGAAGGCCAAGTATGGTAACCCAGCTGATTCAATGGATGCCTAGCAACATAAATAACTGCAGAGCACTGCTTTTTTTTTCTAGAATCAACAAAAAAGGATAGTGCAGTGCACCTCACGTTCTCAGAGCTGTTCGGATAGTGATATAGTGTCATAGTTCAATTTCAAATGAGTGTAAAGTTATCATTAGCTGATTCAAAATTTTTATAAGTACATCAGTATTTATTTTAGGTTAATTAAAATATAAAAAAACACAATTATCAAACTAATTATATAATACTATGTTGTCAGTGACCAACAAATAAACTGGTTTGATGAACTGCCAGGGTTGGGGAGTAACGAAATCTAACTTAGTTACTAGGGGTGTGACGAGATCTCGTACCACGAGACTAAAACATGACGAGATTTCTCGTCGAGGTGAAAAGTTGTCTCGTCGTGCTATCAGTGTGAGGGTGAAATTATTATTGAAGATGCCCCCGCCACTTTCAAATCCTTTGTGTGGAAACATTTTGGTTTTCCAGTAGAAATAATAAATGGCGAAAGAATAACACACAAGACACAAACAACATGTAAACATTGTAAGAAAACTATGCCATACACCTCGGCCAAGGTTGTACAGACTCTTAGGAGCCGTTCACATATCACGCGCATTTTGGAAGCGACGCGGTCGTTTTTTCCTGGCGCGCCTGTGACGCGGAGAGATGAAAACATCTCAACTTTTCAGAATGCCGCAAGTGCATCCGCATCCGCAAGCGCTTCCTCATGGTCGTGCAGAGCACAGTTCATGATTGCATAGCAACGACAGACGCTACAGAAGCGTGAGCTCCCGACCGCTTGCGAAAGAAGGAGGAACGCTTTTTTAGGCGCGATATGTGAACGGCCCCTAAAGAGGCAGAGAGCATCGCTATTACTGCTGACGGTTGGACTTCTCGGTGTATGCAGAGCTATATAACAGTTACAGCCACACAATCAATAGTGACTGGGAAATGGTCAACTTTGTACTGTAGTTAAAGTGACACTTAAAGTGTTATTAGAATTTTTTATTTATATGTTTATTTTATTTATACTGTTTAATTTATGTTCAATCTGTAGAAAGAAGTTCAGTGAGATTTCTCACGTGAAATTATACAGGGCAGAAAACAATTGGTTGATTTTGTGGCAAAACATTTAGCAGTGTTTGCATGTTGTTTTACTGCAAATAATTCATTAAAATAGAAGTAAAATGACATGCATTACAAGTTGATTTCAAAATGCACCAACATTTTTGCATTTTATGATTTTCAGTTGAATAAAAGACTATTTTCCCTTCATACGTTTCATTATGGAGGATTTCTTAAAAATACTATAAAAATCTCGTCTCGTGAACCCAATCTCGTGTCTCGTCTCGTCTCGTGGGATAGGGTCTCGTCACACCCCTATTAGTTACGTATTTAAAATACAAAATTTGAGTAACTGTATTTCATTACAGTTACATTTTAAATGAGTGGTAATCAAATAACATTAGTATTTTAGATTACATAAGTGATTACTTTGAATTTTAATGTCATTTAAACATTAATGTAAACTGCAACTAGTCATTCTCCGACTCTGACAGTCTGAAAAACTGTTTCATTTCTGTTCACAAGTTTCATATGAATAAGCCATTTCACATAACAGACGTTTACATGTACTCCACAAGACAAAATGACTGAATCAAAATTGCCCAATTTAAAAAAATTTATATACCCGTGAATGTTTACTATCCTGTCAATATTGGATGATCCATGACTGTTTTCATGTTTTGTGATAGTTGTTTGTGAGTCACTTTATAATTGTAAAAAAGGTAATTGTGACTTTATCTACCAATTTGACTTTTTTCTTCACATTTGCGAGTTTGCATCCCACAATTTTGACTTTTTATTAGAATTGGGAGATTTAAACTCATAATTACAAGTTATAAAATCAGAATTGTGAGATAACTTGCAATACTGATTTTTTCTTGCAATTGCGAAATAATATCAACTTCTTTGCTTGCAATTCTGACTTTTCTCAATATTGTTAGCTTATATCTCATTATTCTGACTTTATGAATTACTTTTTAAAGCATGTAGTAAATGTAGTAAAAAGTAGTCTTTGATAATAACTAAATATAGAAGAGTTATATGGTACTAAATATAATAGAGAAATGCCAATAGAGTATGGGGAAAACATTGATTATAATACAAATTATTGTACTTTAAAGCTATTCAGAATTTTATCTAACCTTGTTTAAAAATAACCCTGTAGTGGTTTTGGTTATTACAAATATATTACATTTCTTTTTATTTCTTGTCCTTAAACAGATCGTTAATAAGCTTATTTTTAAGTCAAACATATTACATTGATTAAAAAAAATTTGAATTTCTTATTATTGTATATAGAAATAAACAGTGTATAATTCAGAGGAGAATATTGTTTAGAGTCATGAATTAATCTCATGAAAGAAAATAAATGTATTGATCTGAAAATTGTATATTAATTTTAAATTAATCCAGGATCATTACCAAATATACAATCTTAATTTAATTTAAGTAAATCAATGACATTATGAGAGACTCTTTTTTTAAAGTTTTGTTAAAACTGTTCACTTCTCAACCATGTTTAAAAATAGGTATATGCTGCCCTCTAGTGCTCATCCAAAATATGACATTTGACTGTTACTTGAATCATTGTAACCAAAGAGCAGTTATTTGTTATTTTAACTTACAGATAAATTAATATGAAATTAAAAAATGCATTACAATTTGTTTATTTGTAATATTTGTATTATGATATATTGAAATAAAAGGGAGAATGTTTCACTAACTGGTAAATGACATTTTCATGTTTTTTTTTCTTACTTTAAACCTCTTTGCCATGGCAACACCATTCTAGATATACTATAATCGTTTGCAATTTGGCATTTTCAGTATGTTGTCATCATATTCAGAAAGTTTGGTGGCAATAGCATGAATACCCTAAGAATGAGTCGAGAGAAGATTGTCTCGTGGTTCTGGAGGCATTAAACAGTGTCATATTATGGAGTCACAAGTTTAATTTCAGAGTATTTCCCATTCATACAGACAGAAAATAAAGACTGTGCCAAGCAGTGGGTGATCTGGAGTTTCTTTATTGATTTATCTACACAACGCAGAGTGGATTCCCCTTACCTGGGATCCGTTACAGCTGCACTATTAGTTGCTTCACGGCTGTTTGTTGTGTGCTTCAGCACTATATAAAGAGCATTTAATTTTCTCCAAAAAGAGCAATGGGTGTGAAACTGCATCTTTTTCAAGATGTCATTCCGCCTGTGCGTTTCTGGATGTGGTCGTTCCCTGGCACCAGCTGATTCCCTGGCCACAATCGCTGCATCTCATGTTTGGGCGTTCATCATGCTGAAGCAGCACTTGTGGATAGTTCATGTTCTCATTGTGGGAACATGATTTTCGCAATGTTACGGTCGAGGCCCCAATTTACTGTATTTTCTGCCGGTCAGAAAGGCGCTACATCGGTGAATAGATTGGGTGACCTGCAGGGCTGTGTATTGCCACGAATCTGGCGATACAATACATATCACGATACAGGGCTTATGATACGATATATTGTGATATATTGCGATACTGTAAGAAAGGCGATATATTGCGATATTTCTTGTTTTTTTTTAGAATTAAAGTCTAATTTTAGAAAAAAACGCTCATAAAGAACACAACCATATGCATAAAGCCTGACAAACAACTTAATTTTATTGAATCAATACAGTATCATTTGTATTTATATCACTAATCACTATGTTGTGCAATCTAAGTAAAGGGAAAACAGTAAAGTGAATGCAGGATTCTTTAGGTGTATATATTTTAAAGGTTCACAATATACAGTAGCAGTTTTTAATTTCTAAAATATTTAACAACAGTAAGTGCATAGTCCATTCCGTGACTCTGTTTTTTATTTAATACTGTAAAGCTGCTTGTTTTGAAAGGCTCAGTTAACCAGCAATGCAATGCAGGGGTAACACTGACACCATTCATTGGAAATCCCCTTAAACGTTAAAAGGATGCTAAGACAGAGATTTTACTTTCCTTGAACATGACAACCTTTTTTAACAAATATATATGACAGTTTGAAGGACAGATGCAGGTAATCGCACACGATAAGTCAATTTCTCTCTCATTCACATTCTGTTTAGTCTTGTTAAGCTTGATAAATCTACGGAGCCTCTGTACAAATCACCATGGTACACAATGTGTTATCTTTACAAACTTATTTAATATTCAGTACACATGCACAAAGTGAAAAGACGAGAAGGGCATAAAAAAGATGGCACAGAAATATTGCGGTTGCTGTGGTGTTTGCATTTCTCAGTACCGCAGAACTACAATATTGCGGTTCTCACAACAGCCCTATGCTGCAGAACAAAAACAAGGAAGAAATGACAACAGCAATGACGATAAACGACAAACAGCGATGACGATTTCCTCTGGCTTGGTCTTTTGTACCGTAATGTTAATAAAAGTACATGCAAAGCAAATCATTCAATGAATTATGTACAGAATATGAACAGCTATAGGTTGCATGTCCCTTCAGCTTTATTACCTAATCGAAATAATATATAAAAACAAGTTGTGATCTGATAGCACACAACAATTTCCATTCCATCCGTTTGTTTGAAGTTCAAAATGCCACGCCCACCACAGAGCGCATATGTGAACATTCAAGTATACTCCACTCTTTGGAAGTTTCTCATCGGACCTGAATAATTCACAATACGTCGCGTCGCATCAAAAACAAATAGAACCCATTATAATCACCATTAACTACACTGGATACATTATACAGATGCCTATTCAGTTTCTGATGTACTCCACACATTTGAGTCTGCTGATAACAGGACAAACGGAAGAGTAAAGGAAACAGCTCGTTTGTGTTTTTGAACAGATTTCAGGAGGATCCCAGCGTCAGGAACAAGTGGAGGGTTTATTTTTAATGGCGTCCCGGATTGTGTTAGATGTTTAGATGTTTGTTCGGTGCATTTGACTGATTGTTTTGTAAATGTCAGCTCTACGCTTGATTATAATTATTACTGTCCTGAGTCTTTGCTTGCATCTTTGCTGACAGTCTCTCTGTGCCTTGCATTTAGCTCTCCTGCCTTTCATGTTCGTTCTCGTTTTTGTCTCAATATCATTGGCACAGTCCTGTTTCCTTTTCTGCAAATACTCTGCTCTGTGTTCAGGTTCTGCATCCCTACTCTGCCTGTAAAGTCGCTGCTTCTCAGCTTTGGCCATACTTGACTAATATGGAATTAGATTTGTGCCAAATATTTTGAACATAACTTTTGGCAGTGAGTTTTTGATTGACAGCTTCTTGACCTGAAAGTGAAGATTTCATTGTTGCGTTTTCAAGTGTTTGTGTGAAAATCTGCAAGCGGCTTCATAAATTTAGTATTAAAGTTAGAAATGTTGTTTTTAAATGTTTTTTTTGTGTTATTTCACTACCTTGTAAACACAAGATTTCAGGAGCAGTATTGTATCACTGTTATCTGGGTGATCAATTGCCTTATTTACTTTCCATTTGTAGCGACTTCAACTATCTTGAAAACACCCTTTAGCAAGGTAACATAGATCGACAGTTTAAGACATTAAATTAAAAGCACATAACACAAGACACTTCTCTTTAAAATATGAATGACACTTTATTGACTATACTAACACATAAAATAATATCTAACACAAACACACATGCTCACACACATTCATACGAGTTGCAGAGAGGAAGGAAGAGAGGAAAGAATGAGTTTAAGAGAGTGAAATGATGAAAGTTTCTAGCAATATATGCATTTCATGAGACCTGATCTGAACGAACCATCAATCATTAATTTAACCCTTCTGCTAAGCTGTAAATTAAAATAATTAAAAAAAGAACTTAACCTTAAAAACTTACTTAAACTAAAAAACAAAACTGAAGAAACTTACTAGTGTACTGAGCATTTAAACTGAGGTTTCTCCAACCTCTTTTAGGAGTTCTGACCAATTAGATACGGTCTTTGCTTCAGAGGTGACTTTCTCCTCCCCTGGTCATTTATGACCTGTTATCTGAACTTTCAGAGGGGTACAGAGAGTACAGTTTAGTCTTGATTACTCTAAAAAGAATACAATGCATTTACACAGATTTCATTCAAGCCATATTTTGAGTTCTGAGGGGATTCAGTTTCATTACAAACAACACATACTTTCAATCAACTATTCAAAAGTTATAACAATTACATGAATTGTGAGTGATCTGCGCATAACAGGTCACATGTATGATGTGTATGCATGACATGGAATTATGCAGTCGAACGCTGTTTGATTGAAGTCCGTTTAGACTGGTTTTGAACCATTTAATGCAGTTCATATATAAAGGAGTCTCTGTGGGGTTTTCTGTGGATTTTGATTCTTGTGCACTCCGGGGTCACACAAGGTGGCCTGTTTTATTTGTTACATTTTTCATCATTTAGCAGACGCTTTTATCCAAAGCAACTTACAAGGGGAGCAAT
This sequence comes from Zacco platypus, assembly GCA_038088235.1. Lineage (NCBI taxonomy): Eukaryota > Metazoa > Chordata > Actinopteri > Cypriniformes > Xenocyprididae > Zacco > Zacco platypus. Next base: position 687,862 of record CM076076.1, on the reverse strand, counting down.
TAGGGGTTAGGTGTTTTGCTCAAGGTCTTTTAGTCATGGTATTGAATTCCCCACTTTCAATTCCTGCCGCCATGGGAATCGAACCGGCAACCTTCAGATTACAAGCCCGACACCCTCACCACTAGGCCACGACTATCCCTATTTTATCTCTGTCTTTGAGGATCAAACACTCTGGTGTTATCTTTTTGTGGCTCCAGTTGCATCGTCTTTTAAACATTTGGTCTTTCACCTCAGCTGGGCCATAAAGTACTTAGCTGGGGGGTTTTCAGACGGAATGGAGCCACGAATACGTTCATTGATCATGGGTCCTGTGACGATTTGGGCTGAGATGAGTTTATATGGAATTATGTTTGAATGAATCATTTGGAAGCTTCATTTTTCTGGTTCGTCCTCAATTCCTACACTGTTTTTAAGTTTATTTCCACGTTACTGGAGTATAAACATTTCTGTTTACTTCACTTTTGTTACTTTTGAGACTGAAACTACAGAAAATCAAAGCTACCACCCAAATTACTGTGTTACTGACATCTGACTGCCAAACTAATGTCATCTGGACTGTTGCTGTGTGTGTGTGTTTGTAGGTTGTCTGGCTGTATGGTGACAGAGGAAGGCTTTCGTCATGTGTCTTCAGCTTTGAGTTCAAACCCCTCACACCTGAGAGAGCTGGATCTGAGCTACAATCACCCAGGAGACTCAGGAGTGAAGCTGCTGTCTGATATGTGCAACCATCCAAACTACAGACTGGACAAACTCAAGTAGGTTAAGCAGGAAGAGTTTAGAACTTTACAACTCTAAAGTGACATTGCTAATAACAGTCGGCTACTTACTGGGTTACTGAGGCGCCTCCATTATTGTTCACCAGCTACGCCACCATTATGCCATGACTGGGGCGGTCTAATGGTTAGAGAGTCAGACCAGAAACCCCGAAGGTTATGGGTTTGATTCTCAATACCGGCAGGAAATGAGGTGCCTTTGAGCAAAGCACCAAAAACCCAATCGCTCCCTGGGCGCCACACATTTGAATTCCCCAAAAACAGTCGAGTTTATTTGTTCATTTCTGCATTTTACACCTAATGCCAGGTTCACACATACTCCGTCTGCAGTGCGTATGCATTGCGTGTTGCAGCACGTATGCATTGCAGAAGCAGCACATGCCATTGGGCTTTTACACATGATGCATTTGCAGTGCGCTTCTGATCTGCAGCTTCTGTGTCATGGACTTATTCATATATAAACACAATAACTATAAACAACATAATATTCAATTGATTAAAGCCATAGATTTACATATTACAATGCTCAAACAATTTGACCGCATTAGTTATTTTTGCTACTCATGGCAAGTCTTTTGCTTTTCTTTGCTTTACCCCAGTCTTAAAAGTAAAAAGATAACTGTGAAAAATAGTAGTATAATTGAATTAAATGGTTTTATGGTGAGATTACTACATTTTCATGTCAATCCGTGCTCATTTTGACCACGAACAATGAGCTGTCACTTTAATTCAGCATGTGTAGCACAACAAAAATAGACTTGGTGCGTGAATGATTGCTGCACTGCTGCAGAACCAACGCTCCTGGAACGCATTGCTGGACCGCATGCAGTGTGAACACGCTAACCTGTTAACATGGGTATCATAAAAAATACACGCCACATACGCACTGCAGATGGAGTATGTGTGAACCTGGAGTAAGTACAAACTGCACCTGTCAGACGTTACCCCATGCCACGGTCAGGAATGAACTTTTCCAATTCATTTCCTGAGGCTAATTTTTTATCTTCATAAGTGCATTTTTTATGATTACCTGTGATGTCTTTTATGTCAAATACTTAAATTTGACAAACGCCATATTTACACTGCAAAGGCTGTTTAATGCTACTCATAAATTACAAAATTAACAGAAACTCATTCCAGGGGCACGATTGTTAAACAATCGATCATTCAACTAAATGAATATTATGCACTGGTGCGGTACATGGTCTCTTTATTTCTCAAAAAAACAATTTCTAAAGTTACACAATCAAACCAAAATAACCAAAGTACAGAAATAAATAAAAAACAACAAATTACATACAAACGAACAACAATAATACAATGACCAAACTGACCACCTTAGAATACCAATCTTAGATTGGAAGCAGCCATCTCAGCTAATCCTGGTACAATCATGGAAACATGTAACATCCACACGAGAAAGGTGATAGGCAACCATCAGACAAAACAACCACAAGTGTGATCACTAGGGGTGTGACGAGACCCCTATCCCACGAGACGAGACACGAGATTGGGTTCACGAGACGAGATTTTTATAGTATTTTTAAGAAATCCTCCATAATGAAACGTATGAAGGGAAAATTGTCTTTTATTCAACTGAAAATCATGCAAAAATGTTGGTGCATTTGGAAATGAACTTGTAATGCATGTCATTTTGCTTCTATTTTAATGAATTATTTGCAGTAAAACAACATGCAAACACTGCTAAATGTTGAACTTCTTTCTACAGATTGAACATAAATTAAACAGTTTAAATAAAATAAACATATAAATAAAAAATTTAACTGCAGTACAAAGTTGACCATTTCCCAGTCACTATTGATTGTGTGGCTGTAACTGTGATATAGCTCTGCATACACCAAGAAGTCCAACAGTCAGCAGTAATAGCGATGCTTTCTGCATCTTTAGGGGCCGTTCACATATCGCGCCTAAAAAAGCGTGTAAAGCGCGGCCGCGTCGCTTCCTCCTACTTTTGCAAGCGTTCGGGAGCTCGCGCTTCTGTAGCGTCTGCAACCATGCAACCATGAACTGTGTTCTCCATGACCATGAGGAAGTTTTATCAAGGGATAAATTGATTTTTAGCCCTTGCTTTAGCTTTACTACTAGATATATTTATGGAGATGAGATATGACAAGCGACCAACACTATCTTTTTCCCATAAAAGAAAATCAAAAGACCTACCCGGGTATCATCCGTAGCACAAACAGGGGAAGAGCACAATAGAAGATGTGCAGCTCCAATTCACTGACCGCGATGCCAGGTTTGCTGTCGGTTATATCAGCAACACAAACCGCTGTAGGGATGGCTGACGCAAAACTAACGTTTCGACACTGTGTCGAAATCCTGAAGCGTAGATGTTTGGAAACTCTGCTCCGAACTGTGATTCGAAACACCCATGTCACGTGACTACGGCTAAACGAAGCTTCTGCGCGTTTCGACAGGAGGCGTGCTCGCCGAGTCTGCGTTTGATTGACAGGGGCGGGAACAAATCACACAATCGCTCATCTGTCTCAACTCCCACAGAGTTTAACAGAGGAGTTAATGCACCTTCACCTCGAGGGTTTTTGTGAGAGGAGAAAGGAATTCATATTTTTGAATAAAAATCTGTAAAAAAAACAAATGAGACCATTGTGAATTGATTTGTTTTATTAATTTCCATTTTTCTTGACCAAAATAACCTAGTTATTATTATTATAGTTATATAGTGAGGCTGTTAAAAACTCTCCACATTAACAAAAACATAACACTTTTATTATTTTAAATGGTTTGTTGTCAAAATTGTTTCAGAGAACATGTGCAATTGACCACTAGGTGTCACCGTGGAGACGGTGTCGGTATAGTTTCGAAGCCTCGACACAATACGGCACATTTGCTTCAACTGTTTCAGTGTTTCATGAAGCCTCGCTCTGCCCACCGTTAAACCGCTGGGACGGACAATACAAGCAATGTGCAGCCACTCTCCACGCTCCCACTAATTCAACGCCAAACGACCATGTCCCACACCGTGTCGCGCCATCGCCATTTAAACAATATAGATGGAAATTACATAAGCACGTTCTCCCGTGATACGCCCCACGAGAAATAATTACGAACCCCCAACAAACCCACTACATATACATATATATATACATATATAATAACTTCTAATGCTCAACATGGGTCTAAAATGACCTGTATAGAAATCTTTGATATTTCCACATTTTTGCAAGTGAGAACATATTTATTGCACAAAACTGTTCACTTGCCACACATTTTAAAACTCAACACAGCTTCTTTTGTATGTTTGATGCATGTAATTCTTATTATATTTTATATATATTATATTTCATTATTTTTATTTTTGTAGTAAATCAATGCCATTGGTCACCCTTTAGATCTGTCAGTGTTCCTATAAAGTAAAAGTTTTGGACATACAAGGTTTCTGTCCGACAGTGACGATATATAATAAGTACATACTTGATCAACAGTTTGATGTACATTTGAAAAATGTTGATGCACATTTTTTGTGCTTTTGATTCTCTTTATCCAGAGTGTTAGCTGGCCCATACTAAAATGGCTGAAAAAGTTGTAGAGAAGCTGCAAACAGAACAAGGCAAGGCAATTCTCAGTCATGATTCAGAGCCTGAAATATCTGATGCCGATGACTATGTGCCACAGGGTCAATCTGGAGATGTAGGTGTAAATCCAGTTCCGCTAGATGAAGAAGACATCGAAGACTTGTCTGATGTGTCCTCTGAAGAGGAAACTCAGACCCAGTCCAATAAATCAGAAAAGTCCAATAAAGTAGAATAAAGTAGAAAGGGTCTTACAAGAAGCATCCTGAGGAACTACCCAGGACATGCACCTCCACCCATTGCCTGGGTTGGGCGTTTGAAGGGTAGTGATACAAAAATGATTTTTATTCAAAAAGTAAGAAGGAAAGTAGAAAATAAGTATTTGTTCATTGTGGAAATACCTGGAATAGTGAAGAATGAAATTCATTTCTTGCGATATATGCAATTTAGAAAATAAAAAGGTGACTTTAGACCAATGTTGTGTATGTCCAAAACTGTTACTTTTTAGGAACACTGACAGACGTAAAGGCTGACCAGGAGCATTGATTTATGACCTAAAATATATATAAATGACGAAATATAATATGTAGCCTATTGTATGAAATATATTAAGACTTGCATGCATCACATATACAAAAGCAGCCATGTTGAGTTGTGAAATGTATGGCTATATATTGTATGTAATATAATATATAATATAAATATACAGTGGGTACGGAAAGTATTCAGACTATTAATGTACACACAGCACCCCATAGTGACAGAAAAACACAAAAGTCTTGATATTTTTGCAGATTTATTAAAAAAGAAAAACTGAATTATCACATGGTCCTAAGTATTCAGACCCTTTGCTCAGGATTTAGTAGAAGCACCTTTTGATCTGATACAGCCATGAGTCTTTTTGGGAAAGATGCAACGAGTTTTTCACACCTGGATTTGGGGATCCTCTGCCATTTCTCCTTGCAGATCCTCTCCAGTTCTGTCAGGTTGGATGGTAAACGTTGGTGGACAGCCATTTTTAGGTCTCTCCAGAGATGTTCAATTGAGTGTAAGTCAGGGCTCTGGCTGGACCATTCAAGAACAGTCACGGAGTTGTTGTGAAGCCACTCCTTCATTATTTTAGCTGTGTGCTTAGGGTCATTGTCTTGTTGGAAGGTAAACCTTCGGCCCAGTCTGAGGTCCTGAGCACTCTGGAGAAGGTTTTCGTCCAGGATATCCCTGTACTTGGCCACATTCATCTTTCCCTCGATTGCAACCAGTCGTCCTGTCCCTGCTGCTGAAAAACACCCCCACAGCATGATGCTGCCACCACCATGCTTCACTGTTGGGACTGTATTGGACAGGTGATGAGCAGTGCCTGGTTTTCTCCACACATACTGCTTAGAATTAAGGCCAACAAGTTCTATCTTGGTCTCATCAGACCAGAGAATCTTATTTCTCACCATCTTGGAGTCCTTCAGGCGTTTTTAAGCAAACTCCATACGGGCTTTCATGTGTCTTGCACTGAGGAGAGGCTTCTGTTGAGCCACTCTGCCATAAAGCCCCGACTGGTTGAGGGCTGCAGTGATGGTTGACTTTCTACAACTTTCTCCCATCTGCCGACTGCATCTCTGGAGCTCAGCCACAGTGATCTTTGGGTTCTTCTTTACCTCTCTCACCAAGGCTCTTCTCCCCCGATAGCTCAATTTGGCCGGATGGCCAGCTCTAGGAAGGGTTCTGGTCATCCCAAACGTCTTCCATTTAAGGATTATGGAGGCCACTGTGCTCTTAGGAACCTTAAGTGCAGCAGAAATTTTTTTGTGACCTTGGCCAGATCTGTGCCTTGCCACAATTCTGTCTCTGAGCTCTTCAGTCAGTTCCTTTGACCTCATGATTCTCATTTGCTCTGACATGCACTGTGAGCTGTAAGGTCTTATATAGACAGGTGTGTGGCTTTCCTAATCAAGTCCAATCAGTATAATCAATCACAGCTGGACTCAAATGAAGGTGTAGAACCATCTCAAGGATGATCAGAATAAATAGACAGCACCTGAGTTAAATATATGAGTGTCACAGCAAAGGGTCTGAATACTTAGGACCATGTGATATTTCAGTTTTTTTTTTAAATAAATCTGCAAAAATGTCAATAATTCTATGTTTTTCTGTCAATATGGGGTGCTGTGTGTACATTAATGAGGAAAAAAACTTAAATGATTTTTGCAAATAGTTGCAATATAAAAAAGAGTGAAAAATTTAAGGGGGTCTGAGCTAGCTAGAATAGAATAAGTCAACATCGAGCAAGCTAATAGTATTGGACATGTTTCTCCTTCTTACTAATAATGGATTTCAAGGTTGAGGTAACTTTGGCCTAACATTCAAATATTATGTCCAGTTATCTTTCACAAAATATCAAATATTTTCTGTGGTAAAAAAAGAAGTTAAATACACAAAAGCAGCCATGTTGAGTTAAAATGTTAATGTTAAAATGTTAAAATGCGTGGCAGGTGAATAGTTTTCTGCAGTTAGTATGTTCCTACTTGCAAAAATGTGCAAACATCAAAGGTTTCCATATGGGTCATTTTTGACCCATGTATGCAAAATTGAGTGCGATCCTTGATGATGCTGCGGGCCTTTCTCAAGCAGCGTGTCTGATAAATGTCCTGTAAGGCCAGGAGTTTATGACCTGTGATGAGCTCTGCTGTTCTCACCACTCTCTGAAGAGCTTTGCAGTCAGAAGAGGAGCAGTTACCGTAGCATACAGTGATGCCAGTCAGAATGCTCTCTAAAGTGCAGCAGTAGAAGTTCGACATGATGTCAGAGGAGATGCCGAACCTCTTCAGCCTCCGCATGAAGTAGAGACGCTGATGGGCTGTTCTCACTATGGTCTCTGAGTGTAGGCTCCACAAAAGATCCTCAGATATGTGAATGCCAAGGAACTTGTAGCTCTTAACTCTTTCGATTTCCACTCCATTGATGTAAATGGGAACATGAACATCTCTCTGTGACTTCCTATAGTCCACAAACATCTCCTTGGTCTTGCAGATGTTTAGAGAGAGATTGTTATCAGCACACCATACTGTGAGTGCATTAACCTCATCTCTGTAGGATGTCTCATCGCTGTCAGTGAGTCCTAGGATGGTTGTATCATCAGCAAATCTGAAGATGATGTTGGAGCTGTGCTCAGCAGAGCAGTCGTAAGTAAACAGGGAGTACAATCGAGGGCTGAGGACACATCCCTGTGGAGCGCCAGTGCTGAGTGTGAGTGGGGAGGATGTGTGGTTGCCAATTCTGACCACCTGGGGTCTGCCGGTCAGGAAGTCCAAGACCGAGTTACATAAATGACTGTTGAGACCCAGATCCTTCAGAACTTTCCTCATATTCGCCTGTTAAAATCCCCAGAAACAATGAAAGCAGCATCAAGATGAGCAATTTCTAGTCTATTAATGGTGCTTTTCACTTGATCCAATGCTTTGGTTTTGTCTGCGTGAGGCGGGATGTAAACAACTGTAAGAATGACTGAATTAAACTCCAGCGGAGTTAACAGAGAGCAGCAGTGTGTAGATAAAACTAACATCTGTGCCCCAATGAGTGTTTTTATAATAATGGATATTTTCCTTTCATTTGACAAAAACCCATCACTTCGCTTCAGAAGGCCTTTATTCACCCACTGGAGTCGTATGGATTACTTTTATGGAGGAAGGATGCACTTTTTGGGCTTCAAAATCATGAGGGCCATTCACTACCATTATAAAGCTTGGAAGAGCCAGGATGTTTGTTTTTTTTTTAATATAACTCTGATTGTGTTTGTCTGAGAAAAGATGGTTAAATATATCTAGGATAGCTTGAGGGTGAGTAAATGATGGGGTAATTTTCATTTTTGGGTGAACTATTCCTTTAATGCTCTTGATATTGTAATAATGACAATGTCGATTAATAGAATACTTACAAATGTTAGAAAAAGAAGACTCACATAATCTTTTCAGCATGATGAATAAATTATATTAATTGGAATAAACTGTATATAGAAATGGAGCAGAATGTGTCGTAGGTCTAGCGTGAGTTTAAAGGGATAGTTCTCCCAAAAATGAAAATTATCCCATGATTTATTCACCCTCGAGCCATCCAAGGTATATATGACCATCTTCTTTCAGACGAACACATCGGAGATATATTTAAAAATAAGTTTAGTCCTCCAAGTTTTATAATAGTTGTGAATGGTACCTCAAATTAAAAATGTTCAAAAAGACAAAAAAATTGCATCCATCCATAAACAATGAATCCATACGGATCCAGTGGGTTAATAGTGGCCTACTACGTGTTGTACGTCATGGCATTGTGTAGATCGTCACTGCGACATGAATCTCTGACATCGAATCTGCACTTTGTTGTTCATGATGGGAGAATTAATGAGTTTCAGAATTCAGTCAGAGAGAGCACTGAACAAAACTCTTCGTTTCAGCGATCAGTTATAATGTGTTTCAGTGAGTTATAATGTGTTTCAGTGAGTTATAATGTGTTTCAGCGATCAGTTATAATGTGTTTCAGCGATGAGTTATAATGTGTTTCAGTGATGAGTTATAATGTGTTTCAGCGATGAGTTATAATGTGTTTCAGCGATGAGTTATAATGTGTTTCAGTGATCAGTTATAATGTGTTTCAGTGATCAGTTATAATGTGTTTCAGTGATCAGTTATAATGGGTTTCAGTGATCAGTTATAATGTGTTTCAGCGATGAGTTATAATGTGTTTCAGCGATGAGTTATTGTAACGCCTTGGATGACAGGAGACGAGGTAAACAAATAACAAGCAGGTTTAATCAGGACTGGAACAGATACAGACACGCAACAGTGTGCCAAGCACAAACAATAACCGACAGGGGATGAATGACAAACAGGAACTAATATACACATGACTAAATGAAGGGCAGGTGATAGGGATAAACTAATTACGTGAAAACAGGTGCAGACAATGACTGATTAACCAAACTAATGTAACCACGACAAGACTAAACTAAACATGACAAGTGAACATGTGACATTACCCCCCCCTTCGGAAAGGCGCGTCCTCGCGCCGTGGAAAGGAGAAGAAGGCGGAGGCTTCGGAGGAGGGCGTGGTGCTGGTGACAAACAGATTTCCGGGGAAGGTGACCGCCACCATGGTGACGTTGACAGAGGGAGGGGCCAGGGCGGAGTCCAGATAGAGTTGATGGATGACGTGCTGGGGCTGATCGATGGTGACGGAATCATGGTAGTTGGTGGAGGAACCCGGGGAACTCCTCGGCCGACGGACCTCGGCGCCGCCGCCGACCCGGAAGTTTGGCGCCGAGCCGCTGGCACGCGGGACCGAGGAGCCGACGCTGGTCTGGCAGGACGGAGTGACGCTGTGATGAGTGAGGATGACGGGGAGGTCGCAGGGAGGGAGGAGCTCGATGATGACGAAGGGGTGATGGGTGGTGGTGAAGCCGCCAACCCGGAAGTCCGTGTCGGAAGCTGAGTGCCGACCCCCGTAGGCCGACCTGGAGAGACGAACGAGTCCAGCGGAACTTCCGGGCTGACGGGCCGAGGAGGTGATGAGGGAGCTGTGTGACGAGGTGCTGGTGGCGGGCTGCAGGGTCCAGAAGGTGACGGGGGTCTGGAGGCTTGGAGTGACGCTGGGGGCTCCACCTCAACCTGGGTTGGTGGCAGGGTAGCCCGAGGCGCTGGTGAGGAGCCGCACGGAGTGGGTGACGGGGACAGAGCCGAGGAGCTGGCCGACAGCAACGGTGGCCACGGATCCAGGGGGCTGGTTGTAACCAGCAAAGGAGACGGGATCGGGGAGACAGGCAGGCTTCCGAACTGGAACGGGGCAGACGAGATTTTACGGGCGGGGATTTGGGTGGGAATTGGATCCGCGGACCACGGATCGATAAAGTTCCGGGCCGCTCCTGGCTCTGTGATGGACTGTCCCCCGAACTCGTCGACTCTCCCCTCGACTTCAGCTCGCACCCCGGGCTTCCAGGCTGAGGCGGAGCGGTAGTCCTTGCGGAACGCCCAGAGAATGCCCCCCAGGTAGGGCCTGGCTTCCGGGCTTAGAAGTAGAGCTGCCGTGGGTAAGTCCATCTTGATCTTTTTTGAGAAAAGTTTCTCGTTGTTGGGTCGGTTATTCTGTAACGCCTTGGATGACAGGAGACGAGGTAAACAAATAACAAGCAGGTTTAATCAGGACTGGAACAGATACAGACACGCAACAGTGTGCCAAGCACAAACAATAACCGACAGGGGATGAATGACAAACAGGAACTAATATACACATGACTAAATGAAGGGCAGGTGATAGGGATAAACTAATTACGTGAAAACAGGTGCAGACAATGACTGATTAACCAAACTAATGTAACCACGACAAGACTAAACTAAACATGACAAGTGAACATGTGACATTACCCCCCCCTTCGGAAAGGCGCGTCCTCGCGCCGTGGAAAGGAGAAGAAGGCGGAGGCTTCGGAGGAGGGCGTGGTGCTGGTGACAAACAGATTTCCGGGGAAGGTGACCGCCACCATGGTGACGTTGACAGAGGGAGGGGCCAGGGCGGAGTCCAGATAGAGTTGATGGATGACGTGCTGGGGCTGATCGATGGTGACGGAATCATGGTAGTTGGTGGAGGAACCCGGGGAACTCCTCGGCCGACGGACCTCGGCGCCGCCGCCGACCCGGAAGTTTGGCGCCGAGCCGCTGGCACGCGGGACCGAGGAGCCGACGCTGGTCTGGCAGGACGGAGTGACGCTGTGATGAGTGAGGATGACGGGGAGGTCGCAGGGAGGGAGGAGCTCGATGATGACGAAGGGGTGATGGGTGGTGGTGAAGCCGCCAACCCGGAAGTCCGTGTCGGAAGCTGAGTGCCGACCCCCGTAGGCCGACCTGGAGAGACGAACGAGTCCAGCGGAACTTCCGGGCTGACGGGCCGAGGAGGTGATGAGGGAGCTGTGTGACGAGGTGCTGGTGGCGGGCTGCAGGGTCCAGAAGGTGACGGGGGTCTGGAGGCTTGGAGTGACGCTGGGGGCTCCACCTCAACCTGGGTTGGTGGCAGGGTAGCCCGAGGCGCTGGTGAGGAGCCGCACGGAGTGGGTGACGGGGACAGAGCCGAGGAGCTGGCCGACAGCAACGGTGGCCACGGATCCAGGGGGCTGGTTGTAACCAGCAAAGGAGACGGGATCGGGGAGACAGGCAGGCTTCCGAACTGGAACGGGGCAGACGAGATTTTACGGGCGGGGATTTGGGTGGGAATTGGATCCGCGGACCACGGATCGATAAAGTTCCGGGCCGCTCCTGGCTCTGTGATGGACTGTCCCCCGAACTCGTCGACTCTCCCCTCGACTTCAGCTCGCACCCCGGGCTTCCAGGCTGAGGCGGAGCGGTAGTCCTTGCGGAACGCCCAGAGAATGCCCCCCAGGTAGGGCCTGGCTTCCGGGCTTAGAAGTAGAGCTGCCGTGGGTAAGTCCATCTTGATCTTTTTTGAGAAAAGTTTCTCGTTGTTGGGTCGGTTATTCTGTAACGCCTTGGATGACAGGAGACGAGGTAAACAAATAACAAGCAGGTTTAATCAGGACTGGAACAGATACAGACACGCAACAGTGTGCCAAGCACAAACAATAACCGACAGGGGATGAATGACAAACAGGAACTAATATACACATGACTAAATGAAGGGCAGGTGATAGGGATAAACTAATTACGTGAAAACAGGTGCAGACAATGACTGATTAACCAAACTAATGTAACCACGACAAGACTAAACTAAACATGACAAGTGAACATGTGACAGTTATAATGTGTTTCAGCGATGAGTTATAATGTGTTTCAGTGATCAGTTATAATGTGTTTCAGTGATCAGTTATAATGTGTTTCAGCGATGAGTTATAATGTGTTTCAGTGATGAGTTATAATGTGTTTCAGCGATCAGTTATAATGTGTTTCAGTGATGAGTTATAATGTGTTTCAGTGATCAGTTATAATGTGTTTCAGGATCAGTTATAATGTGTTTCAGTGATCAGTTATAATGTGTTTCAGTGATCAGTTATAATGTGTTTCAGTGATCAGTTATAATGTGTTTCAGGATCAGTTATAATGTGTTTCAGTGATCAGTTATAATGTGTTTCAGTGATGAGTTATAATGTGTTTCAGTGATCAGTTATAATGTGTTTCAGTGATCAGTTATAATGTGTTTCAGTGATGAGTTATAATGTGTTTCAGTGATCAGTTATAATGTGTTTCAGTGATCAGTTATAATGTGTTTCAGTGAGTTATAATGTGTTTCAGCGATGAGTTATAATGTGTTTCAGTGATCAGTTATAATGTGTTTCAGTGATCAGTTATAATGTGTTTCAGTGAGTTATAATGTGTTTCAGTGATCAGTTATAATGTGTTTCAGTGATCAGTTATAATGTGTTTCAGTGATGAGTTATAATGTGTTTCAGCGATGAGTTATAATGTGTTTCAGTGAGTTATAATGTGTTTCAGTGATGAGTTATAATGTGTTTCAGTGATGAGTTATAATGTGTTTCAGCGATCAGTTATAATGTGTTTCAGCGATCAGTTATAATGTGTTTCAGTGATCAGTTATAATGTGTTTCAGTGATGAGTTATAATGTGTTTCAGTGATGAGTTATAATGTGTTTCAGTGATCAGTTATAATGTGTTTCAGCGATCAGTTATAATGTGTTTCAGTGATCAGTTATAATGTGTTTCAGTGATCAGTTATAATGTGTTTCAGTGATCAGTTATAATGTGTTTCAGCGATCAGTTATAATGTGTTTCAGTGATCAGTTATAATGTGTTTCAGCGATCAGTTATAATGTGTTTCAGGATCAGTTATAATGTGTTTCAGTGATGAGTTATAATGTGTTTCAGTGATCAGTTATAATGTGTTTCAGTGAGTTATAATGTGTTTCAGTGATCAGTTATAATGTGTTTCAGTGATCAGTTATAATGTGTTTCAGTGAGTTATAATGTGTTTCAGTGATCAGTTATAATGTGTTTCAGTGATCAGTTATAATGTGTTTCAGCGATCAGTTATAATGTGTTTCAGCGATCAGTTATAATGTGTTTCAGCGATGAGTTATAATGTGTTTCAGTGATCAGTTATAATGTGTTTCAGCGATCAGTTATAATGTGTTTCAGTGATCAGTTATAATGTGTTTCAGCGATGAGTTATAATGTGTTTCAGTGATCAGTTATAATGTGTTTCAGCGATCAGTTATAATGTGTTTCAGTGAGTTATAATGTGTTTCAGTGATCAGTTATAATGTGTTTCAGTGATCAGTTATAATGTGTTTCAGCGATCAGTTATAATGTGTTTCAGCGATCAGTTATAATGTGTTTCAGCGATGAGTTATAATGTGTTTCAGTGATCAGTTATAATGTGTTTCAGCGATGAGTTATAATGTGTTTCAGTGATCAGTTATAATGTGTTTCAGCGATGAGTTATAATGTGTTTCAGTGATCAGTTATAATGTGTTTCAGCGATCAGTTATAATGTGTTTCAGTGAGTTATAATGTGTTTCAGTGATCAGTTATAATGTGTTTCAGTGATCAGTTATAATGTGTTTCAGTGATCAGTTATAATGTGTTTCAGTGATGAGTTATAATGTGTTTCAGTGATCAGTTATAATGTGTTTCAGTGATCAGTTATAATGTGTTTCAGCGATGAGTTATAATGTGTTTCAGTGATCAGTTATAATGTGTTTCAGCGATCAGTTATAATGTGTTTCAGCGATCAGTTATAATGTGTTTAAGCGATTGGTTATAATGTGTTTCAGTGATCAGTTATAATGTGTTTAAGCGATTGGTTATAATGTGTTTCAGTGAGTTATAATGTGTTTAAGCGATTGGTTATAATGCTGCAAAACGAAATCTGATGGAAAGCCGCAGTCGGATAGTTTGAATGAACGTTGAGTATTGTAGTTTCTTTAACTAATATTATCATGTAAACATATATTCTATTATATACATATTTTTAAATCAATTTCCATGAGTTTTTAATACTTTCCCAGGCCTGGAAATTACTATTTAAAAATTCCATGGCTTTTCCAGGTTTTTCATGACTGTACGATCCCAATATAATATTGCAAGTATGTTTGAAGCATGTTTTGACATGTCATTTTATCTTTATTATCTTGTTTCCATAATCATTGGAAGCCAAAACTGTAATTTAAAAATACAATTAAACAATATATTGATTAATCCCTGCACTGTGTGTGTGTGTGTGTGTGTGTGTGTGTGTGTGAGTGAGTGAGTGAGTGAGTGAGTGAGTGAGTGAGTGAGTGAGTGAGTGAATGTGTGTTTGCTTACTGATTAAATGTGTATTTACAGACACTGTTTTTTTTTAGTGTGGATCATGGAGGAGAGTTCAGGATTACAGCAGGACTGCACAAATGTAAGTCAACACACACACACACACTCACACACACACACACACATTATTGCTGTCAAAAGTAACATGTTAATGCATGTGATTGTGTCAGTTTAACACATTAAAAATATTTAACGCAATTAATATTTAACGCAGCATCTTTTTTTCCATCATCCTTTATCTAGCATTACATTATATGATCACATGCTTATGCATACAAATGCTTTTCTCATGAATAACCATTAAAGTGCAGGAAGACACAAGAGAGCTCAGTGGTGTGCTGTCTGTGAGTCTCCTGTCTTGCGGGCCGGTGTTCTCACAAATAATGCTTCCTGTCATATTGTGCTCCCAGTACCAGCACTACATTTGCAGTGTATTATGGGTAGGTTTAGGGAAGGAGTAGGTATGGACGTTAATAAAGCTTCAAACCACATCAATATGATACTGGTAGTATTTGCCGTTGTCAGATTGTGCTAGCGACTCACACCGGCCACATTGAGTCTCTTTCATACTTGAATGGACAAAACAACACAAAATTAAAGGTCCACTAGAGGTCGCCTGTTCAAAACAAAGGCACACTGCAGTAAGAGATTGATTTTACAATAATAAATGCTGGATGGCTTGTGTTGATAAATGTATGATGGAGAAAATTCTGTATTACTGTTACTAAAAATAAAGCTGCATCAGATTATACTGTGTTAGCTAACATTACCTGACAAAATAGTGTTTTTCTCTGAGGCGTGGTAAAGCATGGTACTCGCAAAACATCAAGAAAATTAGATTTAAACAATAAGACTAAACTTGTTGAGCTAGCTAATGATTCGTTTTCTGTCTATAAATGAATCAAAACAGATGTCCCCTTGTGTAGCGGACCCCGCCCGAATGATGGCCAAAACTTTACTGCTGATTTTCTTGAAGCTTTATTGAACGTTAACAACGATGAAATGACCTTTTCCACTTCAGAAATCACCGTAAGAGCTGAATAAAGTACAAAGAATACGCATTACAGTCTTATCCTTTCACATCCTTATCTGCGCACACAAATAATCACACGAAGTACTCAATATAACTAAAAGCATACAGATATACACACCTTTTGCCTCTTCGGGGGGTGCTTAATAAACTGGAAAACTTATGCTTAAGCTTTTAAACTGCGATAAACCATAACATTGAGCGCGCACTCCCGTTCGCCACTGTTGAACCCCTCTCACTCTGAAGACAGCAAAACCCGTCAAAATAAGAGTCCTCGATTTTAAGACAGACAGTGCAGACCCAATACATAATTAAACCCACACAATAATCAAAAATAAAGTACAAGAACAAATTAGAAAATAAATTACAATAAGGTCTGTTACACCTTGTCTAATAAAACATGCAAGATATTAAAACGTCTTTGGTGTTTCCATAGTTTCTAAAAAATAAATAAAACCAGAAGCTGAGGTTAATGTGGATATGACACCATTGACAGGCGACTCGCTCACACGTCCCGGATCCTTGAATAATACTGTGATTTTCTCAAGATTTACAAATAGTTGGAAACATTTGGGATATTGTAAGTACTCAACTGAACAAAATATATAACACTGGCCCAGTGGTTTTTGGATATTTTACTGCAAAAATCTTACATATTGCAGCTTTAAGCCAAAATGCCAGTTTTGTCGCGTATCCTTGTAAGAACATTCTTAAATGAGTGAAATAAAGTCTTAAATGACCGTAAAGAGTCGTGAGGTCATCAGATGTGAGTCAGATCGGTGTCAAGCTAAATGAAATAGTAGTCTGCTCTGTCACCATGAACAATGTTTTCAACTCAATAATTAAACCGATACTTAGAACCGGGCTTTTAAAAACTCTTTCTGGATTTTTTTAAGATCAATTTTCATAACTTTATACTTACATTAAAATTAAATATTACTGTTAAATAAATATTTTATATAAGTAGCATAGTGTATTTTTTGGAAAAGAGTATGTTAGGGATTTCGACTTCAGTGACAGTTACATTAAAACGCCACGAGATGGCGGCAAAAACTCAGTCGTAGAGACTTTTATATTGAAATGGACTGAAACAAGGAAGTTTTCTTTACTTTAAACAACTTCCCAGCAGACGCAACTGACTAATGCATTTACTGGCGTTGCCATCGGAGTGTTTTAAATGTTAAAAGGACTAAAGCGCTTTCCTCAGCGGACATTCAAACTGGTTTTGTGATTTATGAATATGAGCTTGACCTGAAGAATATCAGCTAGACGCAGGAAATACAGTCGCTCAGGCGATTTCTCTCTTATAATAATAATGTTACAATGAGTTTCAATGAAGCGACTCAAGGTTCATTCGTTTCTAGCTCTAAAGTGTCGTTTCAGAAAGAGTAACGGAGGCTTGGGCTCAACTTGAGATGAGAATCCGTGGCAGAAGTTGTCATTTCTTTTTTATTTACACACTCGTGTCGTCAAATTGTTGTATAAACACAATATCACACTGTGATATGACTGTATATCAGTGCGATCGCTGTGATTACCTATGGCAGAATCACAACCGTGCTGATATACAAATTAGAAAATAAATTACAATAAGGTCTGTTACACTCCCACCAAATTATAATTCCCTTTCAAACATTAATAATTTCACAGACACAACCCCCGTGCATGGATGCAAAGCGTAATAAAGTCCTTTCAAAGGTTGGTTCACTCCGCCTCCACCAACAAGACCAACCTCTGAGCCGGTCTCTCTACTATTGAGACCTTGTTGATTCGTTCTCCTTTCTTGTTCAATTTCTTGTCACCAAGTGCTATGGTGACTTTCCTTACTAGTCCATCTGGGCTAGTTACAGTACTTATTATCCGTCCTAATCTCCATTCGTTTCGCGGTATAGTCTCGTCTGAATCTATGATTATGTCACCAATTTGAAAATTCCTTTTTGGAGCATGCCAGCATTGGCGAGCAGTAATGTTGTGTAGGTACTCCTTTTTCCATCTACACCAAAATTGTTCAGTAAGGTACTGTACACGTCTCCATCTCTTTTTCGCATACACATCCTCCTTTATGAACTTTCCTGGTGGAGGTAGGGCTGTGGTGGCTTTCATGGTAATCAGATGGTTGGGTGTGAGCGGTTCTAAACTCATGGGGTCATTCAGGTTATCTACTGTAAGGGGGCGACTATTGACTATTGCCATGGCTTCATAAAACAAAGTGCGCAATGAAGCATCATTGAGCCTGTCTGATGACAGGGCGATGGTAGCATTAAGAACACTCCGTACAGTTTTGATTTGTCGCTCCCATACACCACCTGCATGACTGGAATGGGGAGCATTCAGAACAAAATCACACTGTTTATCTGCGAGGAAAGCAGTGAGCCTTTCTGAGTCAAGTTCTTTTAATGTTGCGTTCAGTTCATTTTTTGCACCTACAAAATTGGTACCTTGGTCACATCTGATCTGCCGTACTGAGCCTCTAATTGCAATGAAGCACCGTAGACTGTTAATAAATGCATCTGTGGACATATCTTCTAACATTTCGATATGAATGGCTCTTGAACAAAAGCATGTTAGAAGCAGACCATACCTTTTGTGCTGTTTTCTCCCTTCTTTAGTCATGAAAGGACCAAAGCAATCCATACCACAATAGACAAATGGTGGGGCAGGCTCTACCCGTTCTGTAGGAAGATCACTCATCCTCTGTCCTTCTACTGATTTTCTCAGTCTTCTACAGGTTACACAGTTGTGAATGTAAGATGTGACAGCTCTGTTTATTCCAGGTATCCAATAGCCACAAGACCTGATTTCATTAATTGTGAAACCCTTTCCTTGATGCTTTACACCTTCATGGTAATGTGCAATTATCAACTTGGTTATATGATGATCTTTGGGAAGGATTAGTGGGTGCTTGAATGAGTGAGTGCATGAAGAGTGACTTAATCTTCCTCCCACCTTGATTATACCATCCGTATCCAAGAAAGCATCCAGGTGATGGAGTTTATTATGCTCTGGAAGATGTTTCCCTTGTTTCAGAACATCTATTTCTTTCTGATACACTTGTCTTTGCACTCCTTTTAGAATCAAGCACTTTGCATCCTCTTGTTCAGTTACGGAAGCAGATGAATTAGTTTTATCTTTTTTAATCCATCTCAGGAGGCGTGCAGTGGCTTTGACGGCCTTAGACCAGGACGAGAACTTAGACAAATGGTCTACAAAATCCTTTCTTTCTTTGGTCTCTGTCTGAAACGTCTGAACTCTTTTTAATTCTGGATCTCCTACTGGGAGTTCTGGTACAACACTGGAGGTGACTACTTCTTTCCTCCACAAGAATGGGGGACCAGAGAACCAGTTGGATGAAAGCAGTTCACCTATTGTTCTCCCTCTTGAAGCATTGTCTGCTGGGTTTTCATCCGTTGGGACGTACGACCATTGCCTTGGCTCAGTGCTTTGGCGTATTTTCTGGACTCTATTGACCACAAATGTATGAAAACGGCGGACATCATTATTTATGTATCCTAAGACCACTTTAGAGTCAGTCCAGAAAAACTCATTGACATTGGTGAGGTCAAGTTCTTCTCTGAGCATATTGCTCATTCTCACTGATACCACAGCTGCCGTCAACTCTAGTCTCGGTATTGTTGTAATCTTTGCAGGAGTAACCCGGGCTTTGCCAATGAGGAAAGTACAATGAATCTCATCCTTTTCATTGATCATTCTCAGGTAAGAACATTGACCGTAACCACAGGTACTTGCATCAGAGAAATGATGTATTTCTGTTTTCACAATCTTACCGAATTTGGCAGGTACATAACATCGTGGTATGTTCACCTTTTCCAGATTGACAAAGTCGTTCTGCCACTTCTCCCACTGTGGGCTGAGCATAGGGGAAAGCGGATCATCCCAGCCTGTACCTCGACGACACATTTCTTGAAGGATCCTCTTACCATTGAGAACATATGGAGCTACAAAGCCCAAAGAATCATATATGGAAGCAACGGTTGAAAGTATGCCCCGACGTGTTGTAGGTTGACCTTTTAATGGGATGTGGAATTTGAAGCTATCACTCTGTATGTTCCAATGAATTCCCAAAGCTCTCTCAAGCGGCATATCATTGAAGGTAAGATCTTTTGTTTCAAAGTTTACAGCACATTCTGATGCTGGTATACTTTGCAGAACAGTGCGGTCATTTGATATGAACTTGTGAAGTCGAAGACCACCTTTTGCACACAACTCTCGTGCTTCTTTTGTCAACTGAATGGCCTTTTCTACTGTCTCTACACTTGTGACACCATCGTCCACATAAAAGTCTCTAATGATGAACTGAGCAGCTAATGAGTATGTTTCACTATACTCACTGGCTAGATATCTTAGACCATAGTTTGCGCAACCGGGCGAAGACACTGCACCGAAAAGATGCACTTTCATTCGGTAATCTTGAAGTGCTGAATTTGTGTCTCCGTTTTTCCAACATAAGAAGCGCAGGTAATTTCGGTCATTTTCTTGGACATGGAACTGGTGGAACATTTTCTCAATGTCACATGTTACTGCAACAGGATGCCTTCTGAACCTTACAAGGACACCTGTGAGATTGTTTATCATATCTGGTCCTGGTAACAAAAGTTCATTGAGACTTGTACCTTTAAATTTCGCTGAGCAGTCAAAGACGACCCGTAGCTTGTCTGGCTTC
The DNA here is from genome assembly GCA_038088235.1 of Zacco platypus. Lineage (NCBI taxonomy): Eukaryota > Metazoa > Chordata > Actinopteri > Cypriniformes > Xenocyprididae > Zacco > Zacco platypus. The sequence goes on along the minus strand of CM076076.1, from coordinate 667,517 downwards.
TTTGGATGGTAGATGCCATGGTGTGGTATGTACCACTTTTCGCCATCGGTTCCGTCATCACTCACCATTTCTACATCACCTCTCTCAATGATGTCCTTCATGTAAGTAATGTAGTCTGTCTTGTATTTCTCATTTCTACAGAACTTCTTGTTCAAATGATTGAGTCTGACTTTAGCAAGCTCTCTGTTGTCAGGTAAGTATGGCCGTAGTTTGAATGGAAGAGGCATTTCATAATGTCCTTGAGCATTTTTCTTTATGCCTTCCTTGAGTTTGTCTAAGAACATGATATCATCTTGAGAGATTGTCTTGTCCTCTGCAGTGACATCCTTAAAGTCTGACTCAAGCATACGGATAGCATCTACAGGTGTCAAAGCTGGAATCTCCTTTGTGGTCATTCTGTGACAAAGACTGACAGCTGAATTTTCGTTGATGCCTGGTGTGGAGCAGCCTACAATGCTCCATCCCAAGTCTGTCAGAACAGCATAAGGTTCATCATCTTTACCTAGTATTACTTGTCTGGGAGCGAGCACTCTGGGGCAGTTGTAGCCGATCAGTAAACCAACTTCACAGCTGAGAAGTGGTGGCATATCGTCTGTGATTACCTTTAGATGACTCCAGCTCTTTGCTGTATCCTGCGTTGGTATGTGATCACGATTAAAAGGAATACACTCCTTTGTGTATACTGGAGGAAGACTGATATGTACTGAGGAATTGTATGCTCTCACACGAAGATCAGATACTCTTTTGCTATCAATGATCATATTATCTCCCATCATGGTAGTAAGTTTGAGTTTTACTGGGTGAGTATCCACTTGCAGTACATTACTCATTTCTTCATCAATGAACGTTGTGTCACTCTGGGTGTCTAACAAAGCATAGACCAGCTGTTCCTTGGATGGATTCTTAACAGACGACACCCATACAGGTACAATCATAGATGTAATGACTGAATGACTTTCGCTTGTGATATTGAGCGACATGGCATCAGTAATCTCATGTGCATGTTCATTGCTTACCATTGGTTGCTTTCTGTTTCCGTTGTTCTCATAGTTGTAATCATGAAGACATGTGGGATGTCGTAATTTGCATACATCACATGTGTGGCGACGGCGACATTCCTTTGCACAGTGACCTGGTTTAATACACCTATAACAGAGTTTGTTGTCTTTGACATAGGTTCTTCTGTCCTTAAGAGACTTCTCCATGAATTTTGGGCACTTGCAAAGTTGATGATTGTCATTTTGACACAACATGCATGGCACTTTCAACTGTCCTTTGGATGTTGTTTGTTTATCACCGTTTACACTTGTTTGAGTCTTAAAGACAATTGCCTTGTTTCTTTTCGTTTCTCTTGAGATTCTTCTATCTTGAGGTGACTCACGTGCATGAAGAGCATGTAAAGAAGTGATAGGATTACACACTATTTCTGCCTCTGTTGACATGAAATGTACAAAGTCTTGAAAGCTTGGAAATTCCTTGTCATCCATAAGAGATGTTGTGACCTGGCGATTCCATCTGGAGGCTGCCCAGTCAGGAAGTTTCTGAACCAGCTTTTGATCTCCTCACAGTCGCTTAATATTTCCAAGCCTTTAACATGAGGTATGGCTTGCAGGCAGGCATTTAAGAAGTCAGAAAATGCTCTCAGACCCTCTGCATCTTTGGACTGTATTTTAGGCCACTTAGACAGCTTTTCCCGGAATGCTCTTTGAATGACAAAAGGCTGGCCGTATCGTTGGTTAAGCTTGTTCCAAGCATCTTTGTAAGCTTCTTCGTCATTTCGATAAAAGATGCCCTCAAGATATTTGTGTGCTGAACCACTGACATACTTTTTCAAATAATAGAGTTTATCAGCTGCTGAAATGCCCTTTCTATCTATAAGCGACATAAATGAGGCTTTCCAGTCCACAAATTGAATTGGGTCTCCACTGAACACTGTAGGCTCAGGTATGGGTAATCTGTTGATGGCTATGCTGTCCTGCACTGCTTGAGCAAGGTAAGAAACTTCTCTGAGAGTTGTTGACTGGACAACATTGTATGCCTGAGGTGCTGTAGAGGAGATTTCATTTCTCTGGCTTTCATATTCATTCTTAATTGATGGACAATTTGTCTCTTGCTTTATCTCTTCATCATATGACTTTACTCTGGCGCGAGCAACCTCTAAATCCTTTTCTATCTGGAGCCTTTCACGTTCAAATTTCAGAGTTTCTAGCTCTTTTCTGAGTTGCTCTTCTAGAGTTCTTATTTTTTCCTTTTGTTGTCTTTCCATTTGCATCATCTTGTATTCAGTCTCTTTTGCAGCCAGCTCTGCCGCAGCATCTGCTCGTTTGCCTGTTGTACAAGAAGATCCAGAATGGCTGCTGACACTCGTTTGTGAAGCACTGGAACCATATATGGAGCGAGCATAACTGTGAGCTAAAAGTCCATGCAGACGGCCCCTTTCCTGTTCTGCATCAAACTCGCCATCTACTGTTGCTAGTCTTTCGAGCACAATTTTGACGATATCATTGGTCACGGCTTCGCATGCATCTATTTTACGTCTTAGATCAGCAGCAGGAGTGATATGTTCCCGTATCTCAATGAAGATTTTCGTAATACAGTTCCTTTTATCCTCAAGAGAGTCAGCAATTTCAGCAAGCCGCTTATCAGATATGTCTGATTTTAAGTCATGTCTTGCTTTACGAGCATCTAATTTCCATTGTTCATACAATTTGGTTAATCTTTTTTCTTTCTTACAGGATTCATCTTTCTGGTAAGCAAGCATTTTCTCTGTTGAATTATGTGGACGTACTGAACGTCGAGGGAGTTCTGTACTGCCTTGCACATGACACTGAAGTTCAGATGTACAGTTGTGTTCAAAATTATTCAACCCCCCAATGCTGTAAATGGTTTTAGAGAATTTAGAGTACATTTGTAATTGAATTCAGAATGAAATCCTACAAGGACTTCTTAAAGAAGCATATGCAACTAAAATGACATCAATTGGTTTTGTAATACAGTAGTAAATGTTTATTTTGTGAATTCTTCATTGACACAATTATTCAACCCCTTAAAGACTACCACTCTGAAGAACAGAGGTCCATTGAAGTGTTTTCAATCAGGTATTGAAAGCACCTGTGGATGTCAGGGAGCAGCAATAAAGCCTAATAAGCACCAATTAGGCAGCTTTAAAATGACTGTGATACTCAGCTCCTTCTAGACATTTACTGGTGTGGTTACAAACATGGTGAAGTCAAGAGAATGGTCCAGGAAGACAAGAGAAGAGGTGATTACTCTTCACAGGAAGGGCAATGGCTATAAGAAGATTGCAAAGATGTTAAACATACCAAGAGACACCATAGGAAGCATCATTCGCAAATTCAAGGCAAAGGGCACTGTTGAAACGCTACCTGGTCGTGGCAGAAAGAAGATGCTGACTTCGACTGCTGTGCGCTACCTGAAGCGTAGAGTGGAGAAAAGTCCCCGTGTGACTGCTGAGGAACTGAGAAAAGATTTGTCAGATGTAGGTACTGAAGTTTCTGCTCAGACAATACGGCGCACCCTGCGTAATGAAGGCCTCCATGCCAGAACTCCCAGGCGCACCCCCTTGCTGTCTCCAAAGAATAAGAAGAGTCGACTGCAGTATGCCAAAAGTCATGTGGACAAACCACAGAAGTTTTGGGATAGTGTTCTGTGGACTGATGAAACAAAATTAGAACTGTTTGGGCCCATGGATCAACGCTATGTTTGGAGGAGGAAGAACAAGGCCTATGAAGAAAAGAACACCTTGCCTACTGTGAAGCATGGCGGGGGGTCAATCATGCTTTGGGGCTGTTTTGCTTCTGCAGGTACTGGGAAGCTTCAGCGTGTGCAAGGTACCATGAATTCTCTTCAGTACCAGGAGATATTGGAGGACAATGTGATGCAGTCCGTCACAAACCTGAGGCTTGGGAGACGTTGGACCTTTCAACAGGACAATGATCCCAAGCATACCTCCAAGTCCACTAGAGCATGGTTGCAGATTAAAGGCTGGAACATTTTGAAATGGCCATCGCAGTCACCAGACTTAAATCCGATTGAGAACCTCTGGTGGGACTTAAAGAAAGCAGTTGCAGTGCGCAAGCCTAAGAATGTGACTGAACTGGAGGCTTTTGCCCATGATGAATGGGCGAAGATACCCGTAGCTCGCTGCAAGACACTTGTGTCAAGCTATGCTTCACGTTTAAAAGCTGTTATAACTGTAAAAGGATGTTGTACTAAGTATTAAGATTGAATGTCACTTGGGGGTTGAATAAAACTGATAATGATGTGAGCAGAGAAAAGACATTTGTGGTTATTTCATTATAAATGTTATGTTATATTTGTCTGACCTACACGTGCCTCTTTGATTTAATTGTAAGCAGGATGACTGAATGATCAAAATCAATGTCAAACCGGCCAAAACAATCAATTTCAGTGGGGGTTGAATAATTTTGAACACAACTGTATCTTTATCTTTACATTTAGCTGCTCCATTTTTATCTTTTTCACCTTCTGTTTCCGTTTGAAGCAAGCCTAAAATTTCTTCATCTTCAGTATCCCTTTCCATTGCGAATTAACCTTTATAGCGTTCCAGTTCCGTAGACCATCACGCTGATCCCGACGTGCTAATATCCGTTAATGATCGTCGCGTTGAACCATCTTGAGCAAGCACGTGCAGCGGGTGTGTGAATCAGCGAAGGTAAAGCTCTTACTGTAGCGGACCCCGCCCGAATGATGGCCAAAACTTTACTGCTGATTTTCTTGAAGCTTTATTGAACGTTAACAACGATGAAATGACCTTTTCCACTTCAGAAATCACCGTAAGAGCTGAATAAAGTACAAAGAATACGCATTACAGTCTTATCCTTTCACATCCTTATCTGCGCACACAAATAATCACACGAAGTACTCAATATAACTAAAAGCATACAGATATACACACCTTTTGCCTCTTCGGGGGGTGCTTAATAAACTGGAAAACTTATGCTTAAGCTTTTAAACTGCGATAAACCATAACATTGAGCGCGCACTCCCGTTCGCCACTGTTGAACCCCTCTCACTCTGAAGACAGCAAAACCCGTCAAAATAAGAGTCCTCGATTTTAAGACAGACAGTGCAGACCCAATACATAATTAAACCCACACAATAATCAAAAATAAAGTACAAGAACAAATTAGAAAATAAATTACAATAAGGTCTGTTACACCTTGTCTAATAAAACATGCAAGATATTAAAACGTCTTTGGTGTTTCCATAGTTTCTAAAAATAAATAAACCAGAAGCTGAGGTTAATGTGGATATGACACCATTGACAGGCGACTCGCTCACACGTCCCGGATCCTTGAATAATACTGTGATTTTCTCAAGATTTACAAATAGTTGGAAACATTTGGGATATTGTAAGTACTCATCTGAACAAAATATATAACACTGGCCCAGTGGTTTTTGGATATTTTACTGCAAAAATCTTACATATTGCAGCTTTAAGCCAAAATGCCAGTTTTGTCGCGTATCCTTGTAAGAACATTCTTAAATGAGTGAAATAAAGTCTTAAATGACCGTAAAGAGTCGTGAGGTCATCAGATGTGAGTCAGATCGGTGTCAAGCTAAATGAAATAGTAGTCTGCTCTGTCACCATGAACAATGTTTTCAACTCAATAATTAAACCGATACTTAGAACCGGGCTTTTAAAAACTCTTTCTGGATTTTTTTAAGATCAATTTTCATAACTTTATACTTACATTAAAATTAAATATTACTGTTAAATAAATATTTTATATAAGTAGCATAGTGTATTTTTTGGAAAAGAGTATGTTAGGGATTTCGACTTCAGTGACAGTTACATTAAAACGCCACGAGATGGCGGCAAAAACTCAGTCGTAGAGACTTTTATATTGAAATGGACTGAAACAAGGAAGTTTTCTTCACTTTAAACAACTTCCCAGCAGACGCAACTGACTAATGCATTTACTGGCGTTGCCATCGGAGTGTTTTAAATGTTAAAAGGACTAAAGCGCTTTCCTCAGCGGACATTCAAACTGGTTTTGTGATTTATGAATATGAGCTTGACCTGAAGAATATCAGCTAGACGCAGGAAATACAGTCGCTCAGGCGATTTCTCTCTCATAATAATAATGTTACAATGAGTTTCAATGAAGCGACTCAACGTTCATTCGTTTCTAGCTCTAAAGTGTCGTTTCAGAAAGAGTAACGGAGGCTTGGGCTCAACTTGAGATGAGAATCCGTGGCAGAAGTTGTCATTTCTTTTTTATTTACACACTCGTGTCGTCAAATTGTTGTATAAACACAATATCACACTGTGATATGACTGTATATCAGTGCGATCGCTGTGATTACCTATGGCAGAATCACAACCGTGCTGATATACAGCATTATCGCACGGCTACGAGAAAGTCAACTTTATTTCTAAAGCACTTTATTCAACACAGATTGTTTCACAGCAGCTTCACAATAGAAACAAACTCAAATTCTGCAGTAAAGCATCATAACAAGCCAATAGTGTCATGATTCAGCTCGAGTCAGTTCAGTGTTCATTCTGTTCAGTAACTGTGAAATTCGTCATTTGTACAAACATATATTCAGTGTGTTTGTGTTTGTGTACATGTGTGTGTGTGTGACAAACTCCTGAACACTCCACTGCACACTGAACAAGAAAAACACACAGTGTTTCACATCTTTCACAGTTTGGTGTGTATGTGGCTAATGAGTTTATGTTTGTGTGTAGAGTTAATACACAAAACTACCATTTTAAGAGTTAAAACAGTTTTAAATGAAGTGTTTGCTTTTGAAAGAGATGAGATGTTTTGTGGTTTTGTGTGTAGAGTTTGAGAAATAGAGACACTTTCAAACACTGCGCAAGCATTAGATGTGTGCCATATCACACCGTCCACGATAATACCGGTGTAATATTATATTATTTAATACAATAAGTATGGCAATGGTTTGATTACAAGAGGTCAGACCGATCTTCCTCATGATCATCCAGTCAGTGTCACGTCCTTCCAATTCTGAGCTGATCCGTTTTGTTAGCGGCGGCACAGGCATTAACGTCAGCGGCGCGTTCCCGCTCTTTTCTCTCCGACGGTGAAGTGACACTCATCCGCGCGGGCGCCTCCTCTCTCTCTCGTCTCATTCAAAGACTTTCTACTAAACAAAACTTCATGAAGTGGTCAGAATCACGTGTGACCCGCTGCATGTTTTGGGGAATCTTTTGTTAATATAATTGAAATGTTTAATAAAGGAATTAGTAGTTCGGTCATAGTCAATCTGCAAACCTCTCAAAGATTTGCTATAAAGCGTGGTGTCACCCTTTCTATTTATTGTGGTTCCTGAGCTCTTGTCATTGAGTATTATACACAATCAGAATTTAAAAGGTGTCTCAATCTTCGACAGGGAAATCAAAATTTCGCAGCTGGCTGATGACACCACTCTTTTTTTAAAGGATAAAGGTCAAATTTCTAGTGCCATTAAGATAGTTAAAAAGTTCTCGTACGCTTCTGGGTTGAAGTTAAATATGTCCAAATGTGAGATCATGTCTCTGCATAATTGCGACGATCCGTTGATTGATGGTATTCCAGTCAAACACACAGTAAAGTATTTGGGTATTTATTTAACTAAAAATTTAGTTGCCAGACAACAACTTAATTTTTCTAGTCGGATTAAGAAAACCCAAAATATCTTTAATCTCTGGTTGCAAAGAGATCTATCTCTCTATGGTAGGGTTCTTCTCTCTAAAGCAGAAGGTCTTTCTCTCTTCGTGTGTCCTTCACTCTCTTTATACGTGACTGATTTCACTGCTAAAGGTGTCAATACAATTTTCCTTGACTTTATATGGAAAAACAAGTCTCGTAAACTTAAAAAAGCAGTAATTTCCAACTGTAGAAGTGATGGTGGACTAGAAGTGTTAAATTTCCATAACATTATTAATGTATTTAAAATAAACTGGCTTAAAAGATGTCTAACAAATCCAAATTCTTTATGGTTTTTAATTCCTAATTATATATTTAATAAAATTGGAGGCCTTCCTTTTATCTTAATGTGTAATTAATGTATAATAAACTCCCGGTTAAACTATCTAATTTCCATCAGCAAGCTCTTCTTTCATGGAAATTGTGCTACATCCACAATTTTTCCCCACACAAAACTCTTCTGTGGAATAATATGAATATAACTGTTAGAAACAAATCTCTCTTTTTCCCCAATTGGTTTAATAGAGGTTTAACTCTATCCTTTCTTTATTTGACAATTCTGGTCATATCTTGTCCTGTGAAGGTTTTATGACTGTTCACGACTTCCCGATTCCTTTTAAAGAATATAATATGGTGATTAAAGCTATTCCCACAGGTCTAGAGTCATATATTGTACAAGCAGAAAGATACAAAGGAATCGACTTTGTTATTGGACGGCATTAGCATTTACGACAAGAAATGTGATAATAAACACATCCGACAAGTTTTTCAGAAAAGAGACCAGATTTGCCCCAGAGGCAGATCTCATTGGGCTGCCCTGATTGATCATATCGACTGGAGAAAAGTATGGCTATTAGCCTATAAATATTTTATTCCTAATAAGACTAAAGAAGTCCACTTTAAAATACTGCAGAAGATATATATGTTATATATATGTTGATATTCCTAGTACTTGTTCATTTTGTGGTGTTGAAGAGGAAACATTGTTACATTTATTCTATTCTTGTGAACTGGTTCAAGAGTTTTGGTCTAACTTATACTCCCATTTAAATAATACCCCATTAAAACACAATCTTTTACTTTGAAAGATATTATTTGTTATTACACGGATTCCAACAAATCTAAAGAATATATTTTCAATTTCTTTATTTTGTTTGCCAAATTTTTCATTCATTAACAGAAATGTATGCGCTCACTTCCTACTCTCTCACATCTTTTGATTGAGGTAGACTCGCTGCTTAAATCTTTTAGGTTAACTAGTAATGCAAAATGTGCTCGATTTCTAATGTTATATGAACAATTCTTTTGTAACGGCTCTGATGGTCAAGTTTAATCTGCTTTCTCATGTATTGACCCCTTTTTTCCTTTTCTTTTCTTCTCTTTTTATGTGTCCTCTTCATGTGTCTGTAAATGATTCTTAACATTTCCTTTAATTATTTGTCTTTACATACAAATGTCTTTTTATCTCTTAACTCTAATGTTCTCCTGAAGGTGTTTGTATATATTGATTCTTGAATAAAAAAAAAACGAATATTTTTAAATCCTCCCCTAAATGATCATCTCTTAAAGTTGAATGAGTGAACAACAATGCCACATATTAAAACACTTTTCTGTTAGTGAAACACATTACATGGAGTTAATGCCTACATAATATATTTAATATTTTTAGTTTGTGTTGTTGTCTAGTAGGGTCCGTCACTTTCTGGGGTCCCTTGAAACTTTTCTGTTGTGTTTTGCGCTTTTTGCAGCGCGTTTGTGTGTTTGCTTGTGTTGTGAGGATTTGCAGCACATGTGTTGTCAAACTGATGATCACGAGTTTTTTTTATTTGCATGTGTTTTTTTTATTTGCATGTGTTTTCTTATTTGCAGCGCGTTGAGCTCTCTCAGCCACCGTAGTTTCTCTGCCCCGGGACAACATGCCGCTGACGTCACCACACCCCTTATTTGGGAATGAGCGGCTTACAGTAACATCAAAACCTTGTGTTTTTGTAAAATAAAGAACATAAACGGTGCGCTTTGTCAGGGTATTACATGTTATGATGATGTATTACCGCATCCAGCCGTTAGGGGGCGTTAGAGAGCAATACAGCGGAGAGTGAAGGGCTCGAGGAAGATGTTGGAGAGATAAGCACACAAACTGTAATGTATTTGAGTTGCTGTTAATATACCTGATGTGGGGGTCGGCCAAGATGGCGTACTAGATAGCAGCATATCTAACAGCTAGCAGAGTCTCAAAGGTTATTTTGGTATTTTTAGACTTTTCCCAAACTTTTGGTTAACTTGTCAGTTTATCATCATCTAAAGATGGCGGGTAGAGGAAGAAAATGTGAAGAAAAGTCTGTGAGTAACGTAACTGATCATGATGACGTGGACGCGATGGAAGTTTCTGTTGAAGCTAATAAACGTCTATTGGAGGAATGTGCTGAGAATCACCCATTACTCCCAGTAAAGTGCATGTTATGAAGAAAGTACGTGCTGATCATGAAGATGATATCTCTCATGCGGATATCCTCGAAGCCATTTACTCCCTCGGTAAAAGATTTGACAAGCAAGAAAAAAAGTTGGAGGAGCGGACGAGAAAAATGGAAGAGAACTGTAGCGTCATTTCTGAGGTCAAGGAAGACTTGAAAGTTCACCAACAAAAGGCAGCTGAATTGGAACTGGAATTTTATGACCTTAACAAAGAAAATAAAGCGCTGAGAATCAGGGTGGGAGAATTAGATCGCTACAAAAGAGCTGGAATTTACGCATCAAAGGTTTGCCAGAGAAACTGAACGAAAATATTAGAGCGGATGTGATGACCTTGCTTTCCAAGATTGCTCCTGGTGTGCCTTGGGAAACTGAAGAAGCGGTTGACACAGTCAGAAAGGAAGGAAAAGGTGATCATGCAGTTTTCGAAGCGAATCTACAGAGACCAAATCTGGGCATTGTCCAAGGGATCAACCGTGAGCAAGGAGAAGACTTCAACAAAGAGGATGGAGAGGCGACAGAAGAGACTTTTTTATGTTGCGGTTTTATTCGGAGGTTCCTGAACTGACACTTTAGTGACTTTTTCTGTTTGGTCTGTTCGTTCCAGTGGGCGTATGTTCGCACTAAAATCTCCTTTATCTTTTTGTTCATTAAATGCAAGAGGGCTAAAGGACAAAGTAAAACGTGACGGTATATTTTTGTTTTGTGAGGGACAGAAGTCACATTGTGTTTTTCTACGGAGGAAGAATGCAGTGGAGAGACAGTTTTGTTTAGTCATGGCTCCAGTCGATCAGCAGGTGTCGTCATATGCCTGAACAATTGCCCTGGGAAGGTTGTGTGTTTTCAGTCGGATGCTCATGGACATTGTCTTGCTGCTGTGGTCAATTGTGAAGGTGTTTTTCTGACTCTAGTTAATATTTATGGTTATAATAGTAGTGGGCAGAACAAGACTTTGTTTTCTTCTATTACAGATGTTGTGACGCAGTTCAAATCAAAGTTTCATTCAAATCTGTTATTAATTGGAGGTGATTTTAATTTGGCTGGACAGATCTCCTTCTAGTTATACAAGCCACCATTTCAATAACACTATTCAGGAGTTTTGACAATCAGATTCCCTTACAGATATATGGAGAGTTAAGAATCCTAATGCTAGTCAGTTTTCCTGGTTAAACCTAATGGATCCTGTAAGTCACGCATCGACTTTTGGCTCGTCACTGAGGAAAATTCTGAGCTTGTGACTAATGCTTCAGTTTCTGCTGCTCCATTGACAGACCATTGCCTCATTTCATTCACTTTGACACCAGCATTAAAACTTACAGTTAGGAAAGACTATTGGAAGTTGAATGCAGAATATTTAAAGGATAAGGATTATTGTAGTCAAATAAGAAATTTGATCAGTGAGATTAAAGATGATGTTACTTTAACTTCTAATGGGATTAGATGGGAGTATTTTAAATTCAAAACAAGGGAAATTTCACTTGGGTTTGGTAAAGGAAAGAGCAGAGAACTGCAGCAAAGAGAGTTCAGGTTAATTCAAGACATCAATGCCTGTTGTAATACACAAGAAATGCCTCAAGATGTGGAAAAGTTACTTTCTCTTCAAGCTCAATTAGACCATTTGTATTTAATGAAAGCACAAGGAGCATTTGTGAGGTCTCCTGCAAAATGGATGGAAGAAGGAGAGAAGAATACAGCTTATTTTTGTCCATTAGAAAAGAGGAAACAGGAAAGTAATGCAGTTCATAGTTTATTCATTAATGGCGAGGTAATTACAGATCCTAAACTAATATCTGAGGAAATATATTTATTTTATAGTAATATTTACTCTGAAAATAATGGTGAGGAATTTCTTGAGAAGATAAAAGATTGTTTCCCACAGATTGATATTGAATGTAAAGAACTCTGTGATGGAGACCTGAGGTTAGAGCATCTTGATTCTGTTATTAATAAAATGCCGTTGGGTCAATCTCCTGGTCAGGACGGCTTGACTACTAATTTTTACAAATTCTTCTGGGAGGATATAAAAGATTTGTTATTTAAGGCTTTAAAGGAGTGCTGTGAATCTCTTTACTTCCTACTGTGAAACGGGTTAATTGTTCTCATTCCAAAGTCAAACAAAGACAAAAGAATAGTTGAGAATCTGAGAGCGATTACCCTACTTAATGTTCATTATAAAATCCTTACATCTGCTTTTGCTAATAGATTCAAACTTAGATTGAGTCCAGTTATAAGTGAAACCCAATCTGGTTTTATTAAAGGAAGGTTAATACACAACAATATTAGACTCGTCTTAGACTTAATTGATTATGGACATTTAATGAAGGATGATGGATTTATTTTGCTTCTTGATTTCTATAAGGCGTTTGATACGGATTCATTTTAAATGCGTTGCAGTTTTTTGGTTTTGGTCAAAAATGTATTAAATGAATAGAGATGTTGTACCGAGACATAAATAGCTCAGTATCATTCCCATTTGGGACTTCTAAGAGGTTTAACATTAACAGAGGAATTAGACAAGGGGATCCAATAAGTCCTTATTTATTTATTTTAATAGCTGAACTCTTAGCAATTGATGTGAAAAATAGTAAAGACATCAGGCCTTTGAATGTTTTAGGAAATCAGCGGATCGTAAGTCAACTAGCAGACGATCCCAGCCTGTTTCTCAGTGATGCAGAGCAGATTCCAGTGGCCATTAATCTGGTGTCTCATTTTTCAGAAGCTTCTGGTCTGCAACTAAATTTAAAAAAGTGTGAGTTGATGGCAATTCATGGTCATACAGAAGCTCAATTGTTCAATATTCAATTGAAAAATGAGGTGAGATACTGAGGAATTGTTATTACTAAAGACCCTAAAATTAGAGAAAAAAATCATTTGCTTGATAATATGAAAAAAAGCCCAAATATTGTAAATATGTGGTTACAAAGGGATATATCTATATTTGGCAGAATCACTTTCCAGCATTTTCTTTGAGTATATCTGATAGATGGATCAGGGACATTAATCAAATTCAGTATAAATGTATTTGTAAAAACAAGCAGCATTATATAAGAGTCAGATGCAGTGAGGGAGGTTTGAACATGATTGATTTGATGTTATGAATGAAACTCGCTTCAAGATTTCCTTACAAATCAACATTCTTTTGCTTCAGCTTCTCTTCAAACGTTTTTGAGCCTTTTGGAGGCATTGATTTCCTTTTAAAGTGTGATTTTGAGCCATCAGTTATCATCTTTTCATTGTCAGGTATTATTATATTGGAAATTAATATACAAACACAATTTTTCTTTGTGGATCAATAGATGGATCCTTATTAAGAGGAAATCTGTGTTTTTTCAGGACTGGATGGACAAAGGTGTCTGGTCCATTGTACAAATTATGGATGGAAATGGAAACTTCCTTAGTTATGATGTTTTTTGTGAAAAATATAATATAAGTTGTTCTCAGGAATTGTAAATGTCTTTGGTGAGAGCTGTTCCTGCTGGTTTGGTTCAGATAATTAAAGGTGCGTTGTGTTATTTACCCGTGATACCAAGATCAGGAAATCGAATCATCTCTGGTGTTAATTTCACAGAGCGGAGCTGTAAAAATAAGGTTTTAAGAACATTAGTAAATACACAGATTGTCCTTCTAAGGTAAAGAAGAGACCTCTTGTTTTTGCTTTTCCTGAAGACAAAGTGATTGGAATTAGAACAAGATTTCTCTCTTTTCCACTTCTACCGAAGGTAAAAGAAGTTCAGTTTGAAATCATTAATGATATTTACCCCTGCCATGAGTTCCTCAGACACAGATTTAATGTGGATTGTAATGATGCAGCTTTTGTGAAGCAGACATAGAGTCATTCCATCATCTGTTTTATTCATGCAAATTCTCTCAAAAGTTTTGGGATGACCTCTATGTTTGGTTACATTTGAAGTATGTAATACCTGACTTTGATTTTAAAACTGTAAAATATTTGTCTTTTCTTCGAAATAGTGATGTTGAATACTTGGTTAATAATATTGTGATTTTGGTCAATTACTTCATTCATAAATGCAGATTCTTTAATAATTCCCCCACTTTTGTACTCTTCCAGAAAGATTTAATGATCTTCTTTAAATCCTTAAAACTCATGCGTCACAAAAAAGCCCTTAAATTATGCCATCTTTTGAAGGTGTTTTTTGAGGAATAAGCCCCTTGTATCTCTTATTTATGTTTTTGTTATTTGTTTGTTTTTGTTATGGTTGTAGTGTTTGTTTATTTCGTTTATATATGTTTTTGTTATGCTGCTATTTGTAATTTATGTAATTGTATTGAGAATACATTTGTTTAATTGGTATTTTGTATATACTTGCAAGCAATAAAATAAATAAATATAAAGATACCTGATGTCCACTAGAGGTCACTCCCGTGCTGTTGTTGCTGTTGCTGCAGTGTGCGAGTAAACAGGGTAATAATCATGCAGTCAGCTCTCCGGTTCTTCCCATCTTTGTTCTGAAACGAACCATAACACAAGTGTTATTATAGCATATTGATGCAGCCATAACACAAACCTCAATAAATAAAAGTCTCTGTGTAAATATACACAAGACACGCTTCAACTGTGTCTCCACGAGAATCTTCATAAAACTCAAAAATGAGCTGAAACTCAGAGAATAGCCTCTCACACAGTGTAGAACATTTAAAGTTCATTAACAAGCAGCAAAAATCATTTTACAGTGAAGATTAAAAGATGAGAAGATTGATCATTCCTGATTGTGATGTGTTTTATCTCCATCAGATTCCCATCGGATCACTCTGGATCTGAACACAGTGAATGAACTCCTCCGTCTGTCTGAGGAGAACAGAGTGATTACTAACACTTTACCAGAGCTTCAGTCGTATCCTGATCATCCAGACAGATTTGATGATCATCCTCAGGTGTTGTGTAGAGAGAGTGTGAGTGATCGACGCTGTTACTGGGAGATTGAGAGGAGTGGAGATTATGTGTGTATATCAGTGTCATATAAGAGCATCAGCAGGAAGGGAGAGGGTGATGGTGATGGTGATGAGTGTGTGTTTGGACGTAATGATCAGTCCTGGAGTTTGATCTGCTCTTCCTACAGTTACTCATTCACACACAATAACATATGGACTGTTCTCCCTGTGAAGTCCATCATCAGGAGAATAGGAGTGTATGATGATGATGATGATGATGATGAAGAGTCCATCAGCAGTAGAATAGGAGTTGATGATGATGATGATGATGATGAAGAGTCCATCATCAGTAGAGTAGGAGTTGATGATGATGATGATGATGATGAAGAGTCCATCAGCAGTAGAATAGGAGTTGATGATGATGATGATGATGATGAAGAGTCCATCAGCAGTAGAATAGGAGTTGATGATGATGATGATGATGATGATGATGATGAAGAGTCCATCAGCAGTAGAATAGGAGTTGATGATGATGATGATGATGATGATGATGATGATGAAGAGTCCATCATCAGGAGAATAGGAGTTGATGATGATGATGATGATGATGATGATGATGAAGAGTCCATCATCAAGAGAACAGGAGTGTTTGTGGATCACAGTGCAGGAACTCTGTCCTTCTACAGCGTCTCTGGAGACACAATGATCCTCATCCACACAGTCCAGACCACATTCACTCAACCGCTCTATCCTGGGATTGGTGTTTGGTCTGGATCATCAGTGAAACTGTGTTGATGAATCAGAACAGACTGTAGAGATTCTACCCATAATGCTTTGAGCTCATGATGAATCAGTGACAGTGAGTGTTATAGAGTCTCTTCATTACATTAATACTGTCACTGAAATATCATGTGTGTGTGTGTGTGTGTGTGTGTGTGACAGTCAGATCAGTGTGTGTGTGTGTGTGTGTGTGTGTGTGACAGTCAGATCAGTGTGTGTGTGTGTGTGTGACAGTCAGATCAGTGTGTGTGTGTGTGAGTGTGTGTGTGTGACAGTCAGATCAGTGTGTGTGTGTGTGTGTGTGTGTGTGTGTGTGTGACAGTCAGATCAGTGTGTGTGTGTGTGAGTGTGTGTGTGTGACAGTCAGATCAGTGTGTGTGTGTGTGTGTGTGTGTGTGTGTGTGTGACAGTCAGATCAGTGTGTGTGTGTGTGTGTGTGTGTGACAGTCAGATCAGTGTGTGTGTGTGTGTGTGTGTGTGTGTGTGTGACAGTCAGATCAGTGTGTGTGTGTGTGTGTGTGTGTGACAGTCAGATCAGTGTGTGTGTGTGTGTGTGTGTGTGACAGTCAGATCAGTGTGTGTGTGTGTGTGTGTGTGACAGTCAGATCAGTGTGTGTGTGACAGTCAGATCAGTGTGTGTGTGTGTGTGCGTGACAGTGAGATCAGTGTGTGTGTGTGTGTGACAGTCAGATCAGTGTGTGTGTGTGTGTGTGTGTGACAGTCAGATCAGTGTGTGTGACAGTCAGATCAGTGTGTGTGTGTGTGTGTGTGTGTGACAGTCAGATCAGTGTGTGTGTGTGTGACAGTCAGATCAGTGTGTGTGTGTGTGTGTGTGTGACAGTCAGATCAGTGTGTGTGTGTGTGACAGTCAGATCAGTGTGTGTGTGTGTGTGTGTGTGACAGTCAGATCAGTGTGTGTGTGTGTGACAGTCAGATCAGTGTGTGTGTGTGTGTGACAGTCAGATCAGTGTGTGTGTGTGTGTGTGTGTGTGACAGTCAGATCAGTGTGTGTGTGTGTGTGACAGTCAGATCAGTGTGTGTGTGTGTGTGTGACAGTGAGATCAGTGTGTGTGTGTGTGTGTGTGACAGTCAGATCAGTGTGTGTGTGTGTGTGTGTGACAGTCAGATCAGTGTGTGTGTGTGTGTGACAGTCAGATCAGTGTGTGTGTGTGTGTGTGTGACAGTCAGATCAGTGTGTGTGTGTGTGTGACAGTCAGATCAGTGTGTGTGTGTGTGTGTGTGACAGTCAGATCAGTGTGTGTGTGTGTGTGTGTGACAGTCAGATCAGTGTGTGTGTGTGTGTGTGTGACAGTCAGATCAGTGTGTGTGTGTGTGTGACAGTCAGATCAGTGTGTGTGTGTGTGTGTGTGACAGTCAGATCAGTGTGTGTGTGTGTGTGACAGTCAGATCAGTGTGTGTGTGTGAGTGTGTGACAGTGAGATCAGTGTGTGTGTGTGTGTGTGACAGTCAGATCAGTGTGTGTGTGTGTGTGACAGTCAGATCAGTGTGTGTGTGTGAGTGTGTGACAGTGAGATCAGTGTGTGTGTGTGTGTGACAGTCAGATCAGTGTGTGTGTGTGTGTGTGTGACAGTGAGATCAGTGAGATCAGTGTGTGTGTGTGTGTGTGTGTGTGACAGTCAGATCAGTGTGTGTGTGTGTGTGCGTGTGTGACAGTCAGATCAGTGTGTGTGTGTGTGTGTGTGTGAGTGTGTGAGTGTGTGTGTGTGTGTGTGACAGTCAGATCAGTGTGTGTGAGTGTGTGTGTGTGTGTGTGTGTGTGTGTGTGAGTGTGTGAGTGTGTGTGTGTGTGTGTGTGTGTGTACCTACTTATGTCACTTTTGGGCACATTCTCCAGGATACACACCAGTAACTGAGGACCACTTTTGACAATCGAGGACTTTTTGTATGTCCTCATTTGTTTGACCATATAATGGCATTCATCATGCTCTAAAATGGTGTCTGCACTTAAAATCTCACTTTTATGTGATTTGTGTACCAAAAGTGTGTATGCCCCCCCACTAAAGTGTGTATAACACAGCGCCCTCTAGGAGAACTGCACTTCCGGAAAGATACACACTTTTGGGATTCTGACCAATCAGAGCGCAGGAAGCCACTACAGGAGCGGGACTGGATGATCGACCAATCAGAGGCCATTACGTCACGAAAAAAGATGGTGGAGGCAAAAACGATCATAATGATGAATGAATTGACATATAATCTACATTAAAATTGAGATAAATTCCCAATAATAAGTATTTAAATAAAAACAGCTGCAGGAGCTCTTGCGCTTTATGTTAGCATGTATTTTAACTGTTAATCCTCGGAGTTTTGCTCTCGCATCAGTGTGTGTGTGTGTGTGTGTGTGTGTGTGTGTGTGTGTGTGTAAAGATCGCGCGCTGCCCCTCCTCCTCCAGAGACTGTATCAGTACTGGAACTTATACACGAGTTTATTAATGATGTTCGAGCGAGTTTGAAGCGGGAAGGACGTCACATTGCGTCATGTGAATTTGAAAAGCACATATTTCCTCCCAACAGCGGAAGAACTGTTTAAATCAGTCAGTGTGATGATTTATACATCTGAGTTTACTCAATAAAATTACACAAGCTACAAAAAGATGTGAAAATATGCAAAATCGCTTGCTTTTCTGGGTGATTTTATTTGTTTTAAGTGTTTTCTCCATATGATCAGCCGCCGCCCCTCCCCCACATCCCCTCACAGCGCGAGGTGTCCTGCATCAGAATCACAAAGAGCTGCATTGACATGTTTGCACACACAATGAATTTGCTTTGGGGACAGAGGAAGCTTCCAGTACACAGAGACAACAACAGAACACAAATCATAAAATAAGAATAAATAATAAAGATATATTATATTATATTACATTATATAGATCAGAGCAGTTACAGCAAACGTTCTCTTTGTAATATATAATATAACATAAGATAGTTTTTGTCTGTGTATTTCTCAGATCACAACTAAAATTCTCTCTTGTTCAACCAACATATTATCACTTGTTATTACGCCCCGTGTTTAGGGAACAAAAGGGGCATAACAAGAAAGTAATGTTGGTCGTGGATTCCAAAATAAATTCAAGAGACATTCACTCCGGTCGGGACCAAACAAGCACGCTACTCACATAAACAGTTAACTGTTGAGTTTATTTGTATATTTTAGGGGAAACGTTAGAGAGCATCTCTTCAGGGTGACCACAGGCCAAAATAACAAACAAACAGTGCTAATAAAGAAAAAAAGGTAAATAAATAACCTAATCAGTTTGTAGAAATAAAATACAAATGGCTTACCTAACTTCCTAATGAAAAACAAAGTCAAACAAGTTCAAAGAAAATAGGCAGGACACCCCTACGCTCAGTTTCACAAGGAAACAATGTTCAGTACAACAGATGGTCATAATAGTTTGGTCGCCGGCCGGAGAAGGAATCCAGGAGCTCCGAACCCGTTCATGTTCGCACCAATAATGAGCTCGCCGACTGCTGGAGGCTGGAGTTCTTATAGGACTCCACCTTAATAGAGCGACCAATCAGACGCAGACATGCAATCTATGAGAGAGCAGACCAAAACAACAGAGAAAGAAAACAGAACAATACAAACACTTTTATCAAAAGAAACAGTCATAACATTTGTGCACATCAGTTTCTCATTCCTCTGAATAAATTGCACGTTTAGTACATTCATGCATTTGATTATGTACAAGCGTTTGCTGTTTCCTACATTATCAGTTGCTTATGTCATGTTGATCAAAATGTTACTGATTCTCTGTTGATTCGCTGTAGTCTTTAGTTCCACAAGTCATTAAATGCGGTTGAATACGTGTCATGAACTGTCAAGCATATTTTCTATGCATTTCTTTTAGACTTTTTTTAAGTTGCAAAGGTGAATTCTGAATTTGACTAATGAAGGGGAAAGGAATTAGATCAAGCAGCTCTCTAAAACATCTCATGTGGGAAGCATACAGACAGAGAACACAGCGTCACACACTCTCAACATGAAGAACAACACGGAAACTGACAGGGTCAACAGCCGGGAAGAAGGAGTACGGATGTGTGGAGGGAGAGTGCGGAGGAAAACAGAGCAGAAGAGGCAGAGATAGAGATGTTTCTGATGAAATAAGGGCCACGACTGTACATCATGTTCTCAGTCTTGACCTTTAGGCCGAGGCGGGTCAAAAGAGCTGAATGTTGGGAGATGTGTGTGTCCTCCATCATTCATACTTTTGTAGACGGAGTAGGAGTGTAATCAGACAATGTTCACTATACATGAACGGTAGACTTACTGTAATGCTATATTACAACAGTCTACTTGCATTTGACATTATACAGTAAATATTACGGTGTCCAAGTGAGCTCAGCACACTGCGACTGAAGAAAACGCACGCAAACAGAAAAAACACCCGTAAATTAAGAAAACGTCTTCATCAGTTTGACAACACACGTGCTGCAAATACTCACAACACAGTTAAATCAGAAACACACTGCAAATACTCACAACACAATTAAATCAGAAACACACTGCAAATACTCACAACACAATTAAATCAGAAACACACTGCAAATACTCACAACACAATTAAATCAGAAACACACTGCAAATACTCACAACACAATTAAATCAGAAACACACTGCAAATACTCACAACACAATTAAATCAGAAACACACTGCAAAAACTCACAACACAATTAAATCAGAAACACACTGCAAATACTCACAACACAATTAAATCAGAAACACACTGCAAATACTCACAACACAATTAAATCAGAAACACACTGCAAAAACTCACAACACAATTAAATCAGAAACACACTGCAAAAACTCACAACACAATTAAATCAGAAACACACTGCAAATACTCACAACACAATTAAATCAGAAACACACTGCAAATACTCACAACACAATTAAATCAGAAACACACTGCAAATACTCACAACACAATTAAATCAGAAACACACTGCAAATACTCACAACACAATTAAATCAGAAACACACTGCAAATACTCACAACACAATTAAATCAGAAACACACTGCAAATACTCACAACACAATTAAATCAGAAACACACTGCAAATACTCACAACACAATTAAATCAGAAACACACTGCAAATACTCACAACACAATTAAATCAGAAACACACTGCAAAAACTCACAACACAATTAAATCAGAAACACACTGCAAAAACTCACAACACAATTAAATCAGAAACACACTGCAAATACTCACAACACAATTAAATCAGAAACACACTGCAAATACTCACAACGCAATTAAATCAGAAACACACTGCAAATACTCACAACGCAATTAAATCAGAAACACACTGCAAATACTCACAACGCAATTAAATCAGAAACACACTGCAAATACTCACAACACAATTAAATCAGAAACACACTGCAAATACTCACAACGCAATTAAATCAGAAACACACTGCAAAAACTCACAACACAATTAAATCAGAAACACACTGCAAATACTCACAACACAGTTAAATCAGAAACACACTGCAAAAACTCACAACACAGTTAAATCAGAAACACACTGCAAATACTCACAACACAATTAAATCAGAAACACACTGCAAAAACTCACAACACAATTAAATCAGAAACACACTGCAAATACTCACAACACAATTAAATCAGAAACACACTGCAAATACTCACAACACAGTTAAATCAGAAACACACTGCAAATACTCACAACACAATTAAATCAGAAACACACTGCAAATACTCACAACACAATTAAATCAGAAACACACTGCAAATACTCACAACACAATTAAATCAGAAACACACTGCAAATACTCACAACACAATTAAATCAGAAACACACTGCAAATACTCACAACACAGTTAAATCAGAAACACTGCAAATACTCACAACACAATTAAATCAGAAACACACTGCAAAAACTCACAACACAATTAAATCAGAAACACACTGCAAATACTCACAACGCACATACAACGAGGATGTTGAAATAAACAAGACACTCCTTTCAGTTAATCGTGTGAACACTGAACAAGCATGTTCAGACAGGTTCATCACTTGTTTGGGGTAGAAACATTTCCTCTGTCATCTGAGGTATTTGTTGCACGTTTCTGTACTTGAGTGCGTCGTGAAATTTTCCCGTGTGTTTCTGTGTTTGGTTGCGTTGTGATTATTTGCAGCACGTGTTGTAAAACTGATAAAGACGTTTTCCTAATTTGCTGGTGTTTTTTTCTATTTTCAAATGTTTTCTTCAGTCGCAGCGCGTTCAGCTCTCTCACACACCATAAAATACTTTATAGACACGTAATGTAACACACACACATACATTTATACAGTATTTGTGTGAGTGTAATTTTTGGACAGACCAACAGTAAAAGCGTGTCTGTGAATCCTGTCCAGTGTCGTCCAGTCTCGAGTGTAAATGTTCTGTGTCATACAGATAAAGTCTTGTGTATTTTCAATCACTGTCATCAAAATCGTAGCCATATCTGCAAATACTGTCAGAATACACTGTTATATTGACAACATGACTAAGCATTTTGACTACCTTGTTTATGAACAATGACACAGGACTTGTCAATCTGATGACACTGATATGTGTTCACTGACACATGAACTGAGGATTTGAGGATATTGAGCAAGTTACAGTGATCCATTGTGTGCTGCTGTTTGTACCAATTGTTTAATTGTTTTTAGAAATGCACTTACTGACTGACCCCCCCCCCACCCACAGCAGACTTCAGTGCAGAGAGATGAACTGAGACTGACTGATAGAGACGGAATCAGAAAAAAAATGATGCTGTTAATAAAGTGCACGTTAAAGTTTAATTTAGAGCCTCGAAATATTAAATAAATAAATTAGCAGAAAATAAGATGTCTGTTCCAGAGAGATCGTTTAAAAGTGATCATGTGCTTTTAGAGAGAAAGACTTACTCCACAACAGTTTTTTTTTTCTTTTTTTAAGTTTGAAGAACCATTACTGTGATTTAAACAAACAAAAATGTCCTTGTAATCAAAAATTTTTCTATGTGTTTGGCCAAATATTTATTAGGTCAAATAAATATGGTCACAATTTCAACGTGACATCCAAATACGTAATTGCGTCATTTACTCAAGCGTCATTTTCCCGCGAAATGCAGACATGTGATTTTGACGCCACCACAACTCCCGCCACTCCACGAGGAAAGGTGAGTTCAAGTCTTGTCCTGAAAATGCATGAAAACTTAATATATATTGTGAAATATGAAAGTTAGTGAGATGCATGTTTACTTTAGCGGTTAGATCATATTCTGTTAATGTTTAATTTACTTCTCGATTGTATTTGAGTTTGCTTCTCATTTGATGATTTGTTGCAATAAAGAAAAAAAAACAAGTTTATTGCCTATTTGTAGAAATTGATCAGTAAATATAATTTTGTTATTTTTCATATAGCAGTACTTTAGATTCTAGAATTTGATCAAAACAACGGAGTCAGTGGTAGCCATATCATTGTTTTTCTCAAGTGTTGTAAAATATCAACAGTGTCTTGTAATTTTAAATATTTAATTTTCACTTTATTATTTAATATAATTTTTAATTTTATGTAATTATTTACAAAAAAGTTTTTTTTTTCAGTGGAACACAAAAGTATCCTTTTATTTTAATTTATCTTCACAGAGCTTTTTTGCACAATAACAGTGCATAGACACTTTATAGTCTTTTTATTCTGTGTGTCAAGCTCCAGAGCAGACAAAAAGCACAAAAATAGTCCATATGACCAGCAGGTTTCTGAATCTCACACATGCTGTGGCCTTTAAATTGAACATGGATTGACATCAATGGCATCTGCTCAGGTGACACACAAGAACCAATGGTTCTTCTTCTTTTAATCTAAGTGCCTGTTGTAGTCTGGTCACATGTGCTGTCATTGCATAAAGATATACTTTAGTGTTCCACAGAAAAACAACACAGGTTTGGAACAACATGAGGGTTAATATGGTAATTATGAGCGTTTTTTGGGTGAACAATTTCAGTAAGATCAACAAGTTTCCTAAATATGCTTGTTTCATTGACCTTATATTTCTTTTCAGTCATTGCAAGAAATAATGTCTGCGTCTTTAACCCCATGATGGGAAATAAAAGGCGTAGAAGACCTCTGCAGGACGCGGAGCATCACATCACCTGCAGAACTGACAAGCCTGGGCTTCATGAGCAATTCATCAGCAAATATAAAGGCAAGTATTGATGACGAAACAGTTTAGAAATGACGTTATTCTACAAAACTGAGACTTTAATGTGAGGCGAGTCATATGATTGTAAGGCCAACTAATATCCATGTTTCAGTACTTTAATTGTACAGTCATGATTCCTGAATAGTGTGCTGCCGCAATGAGCCCTAAAACAAAACCAGTTCCATCATCCCAATGTTTACATGCACATTGTTAACCCGATTACACATAATAATCCGACAGCGCGTGTGGTCGTGTAAACGCAGAGGAAGGTCATAGACGGCTTAAGCCTAAACCAATCGACAGATTCTAGACTTTTGTCCCTTAGTCCAAATTTGCACGGCATGTAAACCCATTAACCTGCGTTCTGTGGCTTATTCAAGTGAGTGTTTGTGTGATCTGTGACAGGAAAGTGTCCTTGCTGTGTATTTAAGCACATCCAGACAGAGCGAGTGTTTTCTTGACCCAAGAAACTGTTAAAATGTGTTCTCATCTCGTGCAGAAGTGGTACAGTCAAAATCTGTAACTGCATGAGAGGAGAATATGAGTCTTAAGTTTCTGGAGTTCTCTTGGGCTTTATTTCACATCACATCTGACATGACACACAGAGTCAGACACACATTGTTAGGTTTTGATGTCATTAATGCAGAATAACCTGCATATACAATAAAGTTTACGTGGTTATTGGTTTGCTTGTAAACCAGGACAATGGATTATTTCAGTAAGGTGATATTTTTGGAGTTATCATCATACCGTTGTGCATGTAAACATGATCAAAGTTTTTTGTTTCTTTTTATTAAAGTAAAGTCTGATATTTTCACATTTTATTCTAAGACAAAAAATACGTCAGTAATACACTCTTGTGATTTTTTTTTTCTTTTTTAAATTAATTAATGAATTAATTATTTTTTTTAAAGCTTTTACTGTCTTTAACAGACAGTTGCTCACAAGTGTCTAAATGGGAGACAGCGGTTGTCTGGGACATTAAACATCAGCCGAACAGAGAAACTCATCTACTCTCTAGTCACTTTCACAGCTTCGTTGTTTATCATCACTCTCTTGCAACTTATTCTAGGTAGATTTTGGGATGTACATCGTACACTCTACAGTTGTTTTTTAGTCACTAGAACTCACGTGTAAGTCAACTATACTTGCTAAGCTTCTGTCAGTACAACATACTATTCCTATTTCACTTTACTTAGTTTTTTTAAGGCAGTCGGTTTCCTAATATTTTCCTAGTAATGTGAACACTAATAGAAAGTTAACTCAAACAATGATTTTAAGTCAACAGTACTTCACTATACTTGATTAACAATAAATTGTGTTGAGTTACACCAACTAATCATTAATACTCTACTTTACTAGGAAATTTTAAGGCAATCGGTTTCCTGACTTTTTCTAAGTGAAGTCAACTTATTACATTTTACAGTGTATGGGAGTATTTTAAATACCTTTCGCTTTCATCAGTCATAACGAACTCCCTGGGGTGTCCTATCATTAGGCCCTTCCTTCTGGCATGCAACTTTATAGAATCTTTACAAATAGCTCGAACCTTTTTGGCCGTGCTGCTGAGTGAGCGTGAGCTTCCAGCAATGCCGTCTTCAATCATGTCGATTTGTCTCAACTGAAGGCCTTGAGCAAACCTTTGTTAACAAAAGTGACAAAAATGTACTGTTGGTATTTCTGGTCAACTACTTTGAAAATTATAAACATAACAGACTATAGCATGTATTTCTTTTTTTACATACCGATATATGAACTTCATCCAGGAGAATAAATTACACTTTGACTTGGCAAAAAGTGATCCAGACCTCACTGCCTTGAATGTTCCCTTATGTCTCCGTGTACAAGACCTTTAAATGTAATAAAAGATTCTAGTGAGTAAGACCCTGTGTCATATGTGTTTCAATTTTCCTAATACCATAGCATACATTTAAAATTGTCCAGATATGTCTGGACAACAGCATTATTGTAACATGTATTCCAGTCTTGTTTCCTGTCATGTGTTCCTTGTTTTGATTCCGTCAGTTCTTGTCACGTGATCTTTGTTTTGGTTCCCCATGTGCCTTGTTATTAGTCTATTGTCGCCAGCTGTGTTTGTTAATTAGTCATGCCTGTCACCTGTGCCCCGCTTGTGTTCAGCTGTATATATTCCCTCTGTGTCTGTCCAGTCCTTGTCAGTTCAAATAGTTTCATGTGTGGTGTTACTCCCTGTACCCTGTCTATTAAAACTATGTTTCTTGTGAACTCCGTCGTACCGCCTGTTCCTGCCTACACCAACGTGACAGATGAACTGACCCCTCAACGCGAGGAAAATTTAAAGATGGACTCACCCGCTCTGGAGTACCTGATGAGCCCGGAGGCTCGACCGCTCCTGGGCTACTGGGCCTGGATGAGTCGGAGGGATGAACGCTCCGCCTCAGCATGGCAGCCCGGGGTGCGCTCAGAGATCGTCGCCGAAGTGGATGAGTTCGGGACCCCGGTGACAACACGAGTCAATGAGCCCATCTCAGAGCCAGGAGCAGCCCGCCGACTAATCGATCTGTGGACCGCGGATCCTTTCCCCACCCAAATGCCCACCCCTCAACCTTCATCTTTCCTTCTGGTCCTGTCCGGAAGCCCTCCATCCGTTTCCCTGCCTGTTTTCCCACTCTCGTCACTGGTTACGGCCAGTCCCCTGGATCCGTCGGTCCCCCTGCTGTCGGCAAGCTCCTCGGCTCTGCTACCGCCGTCCACTCCATGCGGCTCCTCTCCAGCACCTCGGGCTTCCCATCCACCAGCCCAGCTCGAGGCGGAGTCCCCGGCTCCCATTCAAGCCTCCAGGCCCGTGACTCCACCTCGTCCCGTCAGCCTGCCACCAGCGCCTGGTCCCACGCCTCCTTCACAAGCTCCTCGGCCCGGCTGTCCGGATGCTCAGCTGGGCTCCCTCGTCCCTCCTGGTCGGCCTTCGGGGGTCGTCGCCCAGCTGCCGCTTCGGACATCCAGGACTACGGCTACGCCTCCACCCGTCACCCCTCTGGCGTCATCAGACTCCTCCCTCCTCATGACCTCCCCGTCATCCTCGGTCCCACCACCTTCGCCCCGGTCAGCCAGAGCCTCGTCGCCGTCTCAGTCCCGTGTGCCTGCGGCTCGGCGTCAAACCTCCGGTCCGGTGGTGTCGCACAGGTCCGTTGGCCGGAAAGTTCCGCCGGGTCCCCCTACCTGCGCCATGGTTCCCCCTACCTGCGCCATGGTTCCGCTGCCAGCGATCGGCCCCAGGAGATCGTCCCGCCCCGCAACCTGGACTCCTCCCTGGCTCCTCCAACCGTCAGCGCCACCATGGGGTCGGGACCCAGCCGCTCCAGGGGACTGCCCTCCTCCAGCTCCACGCCCTCCTCCGAAACCTCCGCCCTTTATTTGTTTCCTTTTTTTTTCCCTTTGGACTTTGTCACGGCGCGAGGTCGCGCCTTTCCGGGGGGGGGGCGTAATGTAACATGTATTCCAGTCTTGTTTCCTGTCATGTGTTCCTTGTTTTGCTTCCGTCAGTCCTTGTCACGTGATCTTTGTTTTGGTTCCCCATGTGCCTTGTTATTAGTCTATTGTCGCCAGCTGTGTTTGTTAATTAGTCATGCCTGTCACCTGTGCCCCGCTTGTGTTCAGCTGTATATATTCCCTCGGTGTCTGTCCAGTCCTTGTCAGTTCAAATAGTTTCATGTGTGGTGTTACTCCCTGTACCCTGTCTATTAAAACTATGTTTCTTGTGAACTCCGTCGTACCGCCTGTTCCTGCCTACACCAACGTGACAATTATGAATTATTAAAAAGATAATTTAAGAAAGCAAGCTCTGGTCAAAAGTTAGTTTAAATAATAATAACAACAACAATAATAATAGTAATAATAATAATAATAATAATAATAATACTTACCAAACATAGTTGTCTGCTTTGTTGGGTTTATGAGTCATCTTCATTGTATGTTGGCATAAAAACATTTAAGCAATTTTTTTTTCTGGAGACATTTGATCAACTTCAATTTCTTCCTCTTTGTTTGACGTCCTTCAATCATTAACAGCATTTTTTTATTTAATGACCGACCCATGTCACCTTAGAAATACATAAACAATTTTTTAAAGCATTTAAAATAATAATAATAATAAGAAGAAATAAATGTATATTTAGTATACATGCAACAAATGGTTTAGACATACTCAACATGCAGAGCAAATATGACTGAAAACTGTCAATGCATTTTAATAAATATTGTCATTATTAGCTATATTTAGATATGTTATGCAGTTTTGTATACAAATAAATAAATAAAAGTATCAGAATAACAGTGTTGTACCAAATGAATCTCATGTTATTACCGGATTGTTCATAATTTTCCCCCGTTGCATCTGTAATCGGCGCGGGCTTTTTACCAGGAAGTGGCGTTCCGGAAGTAAAAATCCCTTGACATTTTTAGCTATAAATTTTTAAATCCTCCAAGACAAATTCCTCATAAACTTTGAAATTTTGAAGCGATTATATGTGATTTTATAGAGGCCACCAGTCATTGTGATTTCAGGTTCGTTTAAAAAAGAAAAATAATAAGAAAAGAAAAACTACACTACCCACAATTCTTCAGCATTTTGCAAAAAAAGAGCGGCCAGAGGTTATCCAGCGGATACTGGTAAACTGTGCAGGTGTTGAAGACCAAAGTAAGTTTGATGATGGCGAGTCTACAGACGGACGACATTTTAGACTCTTGTCATCAGACCAGAGGGAGACAGAAGAAAAAATACGGTAAATTATGCACGTTTTATCTTCTAACTGGATATGTTTCTCAACGAAACTATTGAAAACTTGTTGATCCTAGTTTGAATATTAGCAATAACTGAGAAATTGAAATGAAACAAAAAATTGAACTTAAATTTTTAACTAAATAAACTATTAACTAAGAGATCTCTCTCTCTCTCTTGTCGGTGTAACGTATGTGTTCAGGATGATTTTATAGTCTTTTATTTTCTAGATAAAGCAACTGCGCCAGCAGCAGCGCCAACTGTTTCAATAGCTTTGGCTAAAGCCAAGGCAGAGACTGAAACACCTTGAGGGTGAAATGTCAGTATCTACAAGAGGAAATAGAAGATTTGACAAAAGAACGAGATTTCCTTACACAACAGCTGCAAGAAGGTCGTTGAAACGTGTGTGTTGTTTCAGTATAAGAATGTCTCATGAAACACAAGTTTTTAAACTGACAGCTGTAACAGGGAGTGGTGATGCTAATATAGACTTTTTGTCATTTGACATGTAAACTAAAGTCACAAATGCTGGCATGCAGTAGATGAGTATTAACTGTTCTCTCCCCACCACCCCCACACCCTCATTACATGCCTGACTAAAATAAGGATAAGCCTGCAGACATAGCCAAAAGAATGAAAATCTCTCAAGAGGATTCTGGAAGTGACTCTTCTGATTCTGACTCGTCTAGCTCACACTCTTCAACGGAGAAGAAAAGAAAGAAGGTAAAGAAAAGAGTAAAAAAACAGAAGAAAAACAAGCAGATGAGTAAATTCTGTCAAAGGGGAAGGTTGTGCAATAATTGATTTTATATCAGGAATGTGAAAGTTGGTATCTGTGCTGTGTAGTTTACAATTAAATACTCCTTGACACATGAATGGCGTCTTAGTGTGATCACTAGAAAGCTAAAAAAAAAAAGCAAATAAATTTCTGCAATTGTTATCTTTTTTGCTGTCTATTTTAGTTACTGAACCATGGCAGGTGGTAAAGCGGTACAAATCAGTCCTGGAGATTTTCAAAAGAGGAACCAACATGGCAGATGCATTCAGAAAATAAGGTGTGGACCGGAACACGATTGTGCAGAGTGCGGCTAGCTGATCTCATTTGATCACAACTCCATCTGGTTTCTCAACTGTAACAAATGTGTATTATTAACACTGTTACAGCTGGAAAAGTAAACTTAATGTTT
>CM076076.1:625000-632500 GCA_038088235.1 Zacco platypus | reverse complement strand
AAATCTGAACCTAAGAAAACCCCTAAAAATTTAAACCCATCTCTACTCCATTCAACATTACCAGGCAATACTGGTATAGAACTTGTGGTTCCGCACCATAAAGCTTCGCTTTTCCCCCAATTTATTTTAGATGAAGAAGCCTTTTCATAGCACTGAATACAACTTAATACACATTGTATATCTTCTTTATCCTTAATTATCACAGTGAGGTCATCAGCATATGCAGAAAGTTTCATGGATTTATTTAAAGAACCGTCAATGTGCAAACCCTTTAATGAAATTCTTATTTTACACAATAATGGTTCAATTACTAAACTGTAGAGCTGACCAGAAAGTGGGCAACCCTGCCTTATTCCCCTTCGGACTTGAATAGGCATGCTTAACCCTCCAGGCACTTTTACCATACATTCTGCCTTTTCATAAAGTAATCTGATCCATGAGATGAAAACATTCCCAAAACCGTATTCACTTAAAACATCAAACAGGTAAGAGTGATCCACTCTGTCGAAAGCCTTTTCTTGATCTAGGGATAGTATTCCTACATCAATATTGTTTGACATCGAGTAGTCAATGACATCTCTTATAAGAAATAAATTATCTCTGATGCACCTGTTTCTAATACAATATGATTGATCCGGATGAATTAATACACCCATATATGCATTCAATCTATTAGAGATACTCTTAGAGAAAATTTTATAATCTGTTGTCAATAAGGCTACAGGCCTCCAATTTTTAAGCAAAGTAATATCACCTTTTTTTGGTAGCAGAGAAAGAATTGCTCTTCTGCAACTAGTAGGTAAAAGTCCAGTTTTCATTGAACATAAAATCACTTCATAATAATCTTTCCCAATAATTCCCCAAAACTGTTTAAAGAATTCAGAGGGAAGGCCATCTAATCCAGGGGATTTTCCAATTGATAATTCTTGCACAGCTTTAGTTACTTCTTGAAAGCTTAAAATACAATCTAAATCTTCTTTATGCTCTGGTGTAAGTTTTGGGATTAAATCAAAAAGTTCAGTTTTACTATCCAAATCTGTCAATTCCATATCATACAGTTTAGAATAAAAATCTACTACGAAATTACTCATTTCAGATGGGTCATAAAATAAATCGCCACTATCATTCCTTAAACACAACATTTGCTTCTCTCGACACACTTTTCGTTCTAGATTAAAAAAGAACGATGTTGGTCCATCAATATCTTTAATATGAGAAAACCGAGCTCTAATAAGAGCTCCTTTTACTTTCCCATGTAATATGTTTTCTAAATGTACTTTTTTTTCATATATAACATTTTTTAATTGATTTTCATGTCTTTCCAACATTTCATTTTCAATTTCAAGAATCTCATTTTCGAGTTCTTTAATTGTATTTTCCATTATTTTTGAGGAATAACAAGTATATTGTTGGCAAAAAACTTTAACTTGGGTTTTTCCAACTTCCCACCACTGTATAATATCTCTAAAATAATTTTTTTCCATCTGCCATGTCTGCCAAAACAACCTAAAATTTGCACAAAAAACAACATCTTGTAACAGCTTCTTGTTGAAATGCCAATATGAACCCTCTTTATGTTGTTTTGACAATACACAATCTATTGTAATCATTTTATGATCTGAAATAATATTAGGGATAATATTAGCATTACAGACTCTATTCCTTGAGTTATTTGAAATATAAAACCTATCTAATCTTGCAGCATGAATTGTTTCTTCTGAAACCTTTACCCAAGTATACTGTTTTAAAGAAGGGTTTTCAGTTCTCCATATATCATTTAACTCAAACTTCTTAATAATATTTTCCAAAACAGCTGAAGACTGATTGTGCGTTTCTTCATTATTTCTATCCATATTAAAATCTAAAGTACAATTAAAATCGCCTCCCATAATCACAATATCTTTTTGTTTTAATGTATTTAAAAACTCTGCTATTTTCTTAAAAAGAACACTTCTCTCAGCTCCTTTATTATTTGCATAAATATTCAAAAAAATTACATTGTGAGTATTTACTTTAGCTTTTACAGCCAGTAAACGACCTGGCTCTATCTCGTGTTCAGATAAAATGCTAAAATTACAGCTTGGACTAAAACATATAGCTACACCCGAACTTACATTAGAGCCATGACTAAGAATATATTTTCCTTCCCACCATAGACCCCATTCTACTTCATTATTTTTATCACTATGGGTCTCATGAAGGAAAATCACTCCAATATTTTTAAGTTTTAAGCATTCTAAAAGCAAAGTCTGTTTTCTTCTATCTCTAAGGCCATTTACGTTTAAAGACGCTACTCGCAAAGCCTCCATGAGACAGAAAAGAAAGGAAAAACAGAAAAGAAAAGTAAACAAGGGAGACAGAGAAACAGCCATTACGTTTATTTAAAACTTCCCCCTATTTCCTTTCCCACTCTTTTCCTTTGCCTTACCGTAGCTATATGTTTTTTCAAACGAAAACGTTTCTGTTGTGATAACACAGAAAAATTATACGTTTTCCGCGCCGACACAACTGAAGCAACGAACTTATCAGCATCCGGGAAATAATCAGCAACATCTACCTTTTTTCCTTTTGTTTCATCCAGAAACTCATTGATCTGTTCCACTGTATACAAATCATCTCCTACTTTCGGACAATCAGATATATCAGAACAACAATCATCATAATTTAATCCGTCATCATCCTGACTCATTGATAACTCTCCAGAAACCATATCTTCAACAGTCACCACCTTAAAGGCTATATCACTGCTACAACAAGGTTGCTCTTCTTGCAAAACACCAGCAAATTTACTAGAATTTGTACTAACCTCATTTTCTTCACCTGTATCCACATGGCCCTCTGAAACTTTCTCTGGTTCCCGATTTTGGTCACCCTGACTCTCCATTGTAGCCTGATTCGGATCGACCTGACTCTCCATTGTAGCCTGATTCGGATCGACCTGACTCTCCATTGTAGCCTGATTCGGATCGACCTGACTCTCCATTGTAGCTTCATTTTCCACATCTTGTTCTTCTACCCGAGTCTCCTCTGGTCTCTTTTTATGTGGACACGAGAATCTTTTGTGGCCGATATCACCACACTCAAAGCACCGTAAGCTTTCAGTGCTTGCATATAACACATAGGAACTATCTCCATCATTTACTCTAAACGACACCTCTAGAGTTTTTTCCTGAGAAATCAAAAGCATATGAACTTGTCGTCTGAATGACAGTACATGTTTTAAAGCTGGGCTTTTACATCCTAAAGGTACCATCTTAACTGGACTAACTAATTTGCCAAACCGAGACAATTCTTTGACGATCGCTTCATTTTTAATAAACGGAGGTACGTTTGAAACTATAACTTTTGTAGCCGGTGCATACAACGGAGTTGCCGGCACAAACATCCCCTTCACCCAAAGGCCATTTTCAATTATTTGATTAACAAGTTGTTCTGTCTTCAAAAAAACAACAACAGCTTTATTCATGCGCGAGGCTGAATTTATGTTTTCATGACCAACCTGATCACCGACTACAACCAACACGTCCTCAATCGAAGCAGTCGGCTCCGGTACACACCTAAACCCATTCCGGAGGGAAACCGCGCTCGTTCCCCCCGCCATGCGGACGCCGAAAAGCCCACACGGGAAACACAATCCCTAAACTATTTTAACCATACCAAAGAAAAAGAAAGAAAAAGAAAAAAGAAAAGAAAAACACACTCCCAGTATGTAGAAAGATAAAGATGAAAAAAATAACAAAACAATATGTAACACAATTTGAAACGCTCTCGCACGCATCCACTCACGCCCATCCACCCAGAGAGAGAGAGAGAGAGAGAGAGAGAGAGAGAGAGACAGAGAGAGAGAGTGACAGAGAGAGAGAGTGACAGAGAGAGACAGAGAGAGAGACAGAGAGAGAGAGTGACAGAGAGAGAGAGAGACAGAGAGAGACAGAGAGAGAGAGTGACAGAGAGAGAGAGTGACAGAGAGAGACAGAGAGAGAGACAGAGAGAGAGAGTGACAGAGAGAGAGAGAGACAGAGAGAGAGAGTGACAGAGAGAGAGAGTGACAGAGAGAGAGAGAGACAGAGAGAGACAGAGAGAGAGTGACAGAGAGAGAGAGAGACAGAGAGAGAGAGTGACAGAGAGAGAGAGTGACAGAGAGAGAGAGAAACAACTAAAGATGGTGTTAATTTGGCTACAAATGAAATAAATTACATCTTTAAAACAGCAGCACATAGAAGTGGATTGAAAAATAAAGGCAAAAAACATACTAAAAATACACCAAAAGATGAAAAATGGTTTGACTCAGACTGCAAAAACACTGAGGAAACAACTTAGAAAATTATCAAATCTAAAACATAAAGAACCAAACAGCACAGGCATCAGAACTGAATACGGTTCAAAACTAAAACTGTACAAAGACACAATTAGAGCAAAAAAAGCAACACCATCTGACCAAAAGTTTACAGGAAATAGAACATTCAATAAATCAGAATCAGTTCTGGGATATGTGGAATAATCTGAGCACAACAAAACCACAAGACCTTCCGATACAAGACGGAGAAATCTGGACAAAACACTTTGAAAATGTATATAAAGAAATACCACCAAAACAACTCAATGACAATTATAATCTGATCAACCAAAATCTACAAACGTATGAAGACACAATTAAAAACAATCAAAATCCACTCGACTTCCCAATTACACATAAAGAATTGACAAACAAACTCAAAAGCCAAAAATGTAAGAAATCTTGTGGTGCTGACAGCATTCTGGGTGAGATGCTGAAACACAGACGGCCGTGCTCAAACTCTTCAACATCGTTCTTCGTTCAGGCTGCTTTCCTGACCTCTGGAGCCAAGGACTTATTACCCCAATTCATAAGAGCGGGAATAAATTGGACCCTAATAATTTCAGAGGCATTTGTGTGAGCAGTAATCTGGGGAAGTTATTTAGCAGTATTTTAAACAATCGAATTGTAAACTTCCTTACCGAACACAATGTCCTGAGTCCGAGTCAGATCGGCTTCCTTCCAAATCACAGAACCACCGACCACATTTACACCCTACACACCCTGATCCATAAACACGTCAAACAGACCAAAAACGGAAAAATATTTGCATGCTTTGTCGATTTCAAAAAAGCATTTGATTCTATTTGGCACAACGGATTATATTACAAACTTTTACAAAGCGGTGTAGGGGGTAAAGCCTACGACATTATTAAATCAATGTATTCGAACAACAAATGTGCAATACGAATTGGCAACAAACACACAGAATTCTTCAGCCAGAAGACAGGAGTTCGGCAGGGCTGTAGCCTGAGTCCAACGCTGTTCAACATCTACATCAATGAACTAGCGGTGCGGTTGGAACGGTCCACAGCTCCCGGACTCGCTCTACAAGACAAGAACATCAAGCTCTTGCTGTACGCAGATGATCTGGTGCTGCTGTCACCCACTGCACAGGGACTACAGCAGCACCTGGACCTGCTGGACGAGTACTGCCAGAACTGGGCCCTGGCAGTAAACCTCAAGAAGACCAACGTTATGGTCTTCCAGAAAAAGCCCAGATGTCAGGAACACAGATATCAGTTCAGTCTAGGCAGCACCGCCCTCGAACACACGATGCAGTACACTTACCTCGGTCTGATCGTCACTGCATCGGGGAGTTTCAGTGCGGCAGTGAATGCTCTCAGAGATAAAGCTGGAAGAGCTCTATACGCCATCAAGAAAAGATTCCAAAACATGGACTTACCAATTCTAATCTGGTGTAAAATCTTCGATAGTGTGATTCAGCCCATTGCGCTGTATGGAAGTGAGGTCTGGGGTCCACTCAGTGATCAGAGCTACACTAGATGGGACAGGCATCCAACAGAAGCCCTACACACTGAATTCTGCAAAATGATCCTAAAATTACAAAGAAGAACACCCAACAATGCATGTAGGGCAGAATTAGGCCGATTCCCGTTGATTATTAATATACAAAAAAGATCCCTCAAATTCTGGATGCATCTAAAATCAAGTCCCACAGAATCGCTACATTTTAAAGCATTACAAACCCAAGAACTGAACCCCGAAAAGAGTCCCATCAGTCAGCTGGTCCTGAGACTTACTAACCCGACTAACTCTACTGACACTAACCAGTCTCAGACCAGCACTGCTTCTCCAAACATCACAATAAACCACATTCTCAAACAATCTAAAAACACATATCTGGAACATTGGGATGAGGAAACTAAAACACAAAGTAAATTACAATTCTATCGAACTCTAAAATCAAATTATGAATTAGAAGAATATCTCCAAAGTGTCAAAGACACAAAGCAGAGACGGATCCTGACCAAGTACAGGCTCAGTGACCACAGCCTGGCCATCGAGACCGGCAGACACAGAAAGAGCTGGTCACCCCGAGAGCAAAGGCTGTGTGTCCACTGCAGGACAGGAGCGATCGAGACAGAGACGCACTTCCTCCTTCACTGTGACAAATACATCTCTATCAGAGATCTCTACTTCACCAAATTTAGTCATGCAATAACAAACTTTACAGCCATGACTGAAGTAGAGAAAACAAAGATAATATTAGGAAAGGGACCGACAGCAGCACTGGCTGCGAGATACGTGTGTGTGTGCCACAGCCTGAGAGACAGCAGGTGAATTGTGTGTGTGTGTGTGTGTGTGTGTGTGTGTGTGTGTGTGTGTGTGTGTGTGTGTGCCACAGCCTGAGAGACAGCAGGTGAACGTGTGTGTGTGTATGTGTTTGACCTCAATATGTTTCCCTGCCGTCCACCACAGTGACCCTCAGTATGTGTGTGTGTATATATTTGTTTCACCACTGTGGTGCCAATTGTTCAGAAGTTGTTTTGTTACACTGTTAATTTAAGTTATGTTGTAATATTTGATAATATTGTAATTATTTATATTATTTTTATTTTTTCTATCTACAGATGTTTTTATTATTGTTTTATGTTTGCTTTGGCAATATTGTAAGATTTACAGTCATGCCAATAAAGCTATATTGAATTGAATTGAATTGAATTGACAGAGAGAGAGAGAGAGACAGAGAGAGAGACAGAGAGAGAGAGAGAGAGAGAGAGAGAGAGACAGAGAGACAGAGAGAGAGGACAGAGAGAGACAGAGAGAGAGTGACAGAGAGAGACAGAGAGAGAGAGTGACAGAGAGACAGAGAGAGAGAGTGACAGAGAGAGAGAGAGACAGAGAGAGACAGAGAGAGAGAGTGACAGAGAGAGAGAGAGAGAGAGAGAGACAGAGAGAGAGAGTGACAGAGAGAGAGAGTGACAGAGAGAGAGAGAGACAGAGAGTGACAGAGAGAGAGTGACAGAGAGAGAGAGAGTGACAGAGAGAGAGACAGAGAGAGAGAGAGAGAGAGACAGAGAGAGAGAGTGACAGAGAGAGACAGAGAGAGAGAGTGACAGAGAGAGAGACAGAGAGTGACAGAGAGAGAGAGAGACAGAGAGAGAAAGTGACAGAGAGAGACAGAGAGAGAGAGTGACAGA